>CM076573.1:199168085-199579355 GCA_034641835.2 Pinus albicaulis
TTCAATTGAAACTAAGTCAAGCTCATTTTATGGTAAACATCACAGTTTCCCATTGCTTCTTTAATAGAAGCTTGACTTGATGCCTAATGATGGCCTAATAAAATTTTAAGAAGTAATTAAAAAAATCCATTGTTGATCTTCAGTCTCTTGTAGTCCCAACCTACAGTAGCCTTCCATAGATAAGTTTTCTAAGGTTTACATGAACTGTCAAACGAAATTACGAAATGGAACTCATTGTGATACATTGTTTTCAATTGAAACTAAGTAAGTCAAGTTCCTTTTATGGTAAACATCACAGTTTCTCGTTGCTTCTTTAATAGAAGCTTGACTTGATGCCTAATGATGGCCTAATAAAATTTTAGGAAGTAATTAAAAAAATCCATTGTTGATCTTCAGTCTCTTGTAGTCCCAACCTACAGTAGCCTTCCATAGATAATTTTTCTAAGGTTTACATGAACTGTCAAACGAAACTATGAAATGGAACTCATTGTGATACATTGTTTTCAATTGAAACTAAGTAAGTTAAGCTCCTTTTATGGAAAACATCACAGTTTCCCATTTCTTCTTTAAAAGAAGCTTGACTTGATGCCTAATTATGGCCTAATAAACTTTTAGGAAGCAATTAAAAAAATCCATTGTTGATCTTCAGTCTCTTGTAGTCCCAACCTACAATAGCCTTCCATAGATAAGTTTTCTAAGGTTTATATGAATTGTCAAACGAAACTACGAAATGGAATTCAGTGTGATACATTGTTTTCAATCGAAACTAAGTAAGTCAACCTCCTTTTATGGTAAACATCACAATTTCTCGTTGCTTCTTTAACAAAAGCTTGACTTGATGCCTAATTATGGCCTAATAAACTTTTAGGAAGTAATTAAAAAAATCCATTGTTGATCTTCAGTCTCTTGTAGTCCCAACCTACAGTAGCCTTCCATAGATAAGTTTTATAAGGTTTACATGAACTATCAAACGAAACTACGAAATGGAAATCAGTGTGATACATTGTTTTCAATTGAAACTAATTCAAGCTCCTTTTATGGCAAACATCACAGTTTCCCATTGCTTCTTTAACAGAAGCTTGACCTGATGCCTAATGATGGCCTAATAAACTTTTAGGAAGTAATTAAAAAAATCCATTGTTGATCTTCAGTCTCTTGTAGTCCCAACATACAGTAGCCTTCCATAGATAAGTTTTCTAAGGTTTACATGAACTGTGAAACGAAACTACGAAATGGAACTCAGTGTGATACATTGTTTTCAATCGAAACTAAGTAAGTCAAGCTCCTTTTATGGTAAACATCACAGTTTCCCGTTGCTTCTTTAACAGAATCTTGACTTGATGCCTAATGATGGCCTAATAAACTTTTAGGAAGTAATTAAAAATTCCATTGTTGATCTTCAGTCTCTTGTAGTCCCAACCTACAGTAGCTTTCCATAGATAAGTTTTCTAAGGTTTACATGAACTTTCAAATGAAACTACGATACATGGATAATGAGATATCAAATGAATGGATTAATAAATCAAGGTTGTATTGGTTTAATTAGAATAAATGTAAGTAAAATTCCCCCAAACCCTCTTATTTGATGTAGCTTTATCTCCACATCACTGAAGGATAATTCAATGAGGTATCAAAAATTATTTTCAGTCATGACCATAACACAGGTGCCATAGAAAGGTCCTAAGCCATGTGTTGATAATGAGCCATGCGAAATTAATTATCTCTGATATGTGAGGATACACCCCTATGCTAATCCATTCAAATTTGGTGAAGATGACATATATCATAAGCAGAATTTGAGATCAAACTGAACCATACGAGCCTCAGGAACTGTACATGTTTTTATTAAACTTTTCACCCTAGATCATAAACAGTAATTTTCTTAGATCGAAATCAACATATACAGTGAGTGAATAAGGGAAATAGAAATTGGTTTGGAGGCTTATAAATAAGTGAAAAATATCAGTTTTGAAGGAAGAAGTGGACCAGCGTTGACTCCTTGAAATCCATGATCCTTACCCAAAAAAAAATTGTATGAATCGACAATATCTTAAAACAAACAGAGCAGATACAAATCCAGGAAATAGAAAAACATTAAATCCGACTAACCTGTGACTCTGGGTATGCAAACTTCAATTGTGAATTTGCTATTGCCCGCCTCTTAAAAAGACTCCAAGTTTTGTCTAATGTGTTTTTATCCATGATAAAACTTGTAGTTATATAGAAATTCACAGCCCTAAAATAACCCTCTCACCAACAGCAAAATCCTCCCGCCAAGAGAAAAACTTTGGCGCCAATTAACTAGCATGGCCAGTTTTCATCCAGTTTTTATCTAAATTTTAGAACCAACTACATGGCACCAAAGACCCAGAACCTCATCTTCCTGAACCAGTCTGGGTAAGAACAACTAGTTTTCCTCTGTTCTTGGGCTTTCATACTAGTGAAATCAACCATGACCTCTCCAGACTTCGACTTTTGACAGACTTCGAATGTGGCATGCCCTCAAAACCTCATCTTTCCCCGACTTCGACTTTTGACAAACTTCAGCATGCCCTCAAAACCTCGTCTTCCTGAACCAGTTGAACCAGTCGAACAGCGAGTTTTCTTGGGCTTTCAAAGTCAGGTTTCATACCAATATTTTTGATGAAATCAACGCATGCCAATGCCAATGTTCGACTTCGATTTACTTTCAGAAGCTCGTCTCCCTAAACCAGTTGAACATCGAGTATGAAATAAACACATTACTTTGACTTACTTCCACTTTTGTTGTGGACACTTATCGATTAAAAATATGGAGCGATTACTGTCTAGTCAATATTTTTTTAATGAAATAAGCGCATTACTTCGACTAAATTCCACTTTTGTTGTAGACACTCCTCGATTAAAGAGGTGGAGGATTACTATCTGGTCAAATGCATGTGTGTGATTGAATAAAGTGGGAGGGAAGAAAGTGAGATTATCAAAATCAAGTCACATTAATTTTCACTTAATATTTCCATCAAAAATGGTTGGTATATTGTCATATCAACTCTCAATTAATATCCCCATCGAAAATGGTTGGTTTATTTCTTTTTATCATATACTATTTGGCAAAGAGTTAGACATTGACTTAATCGATAAGTGAATGAATCTTGTTAAAAGGAGATTTATTTTAAAATTTTATTATATCATTCTAAGTTGTTAAATAAATGGATAGCTTTAAACGGATGACCCATTTTTCGAATGCGGTATGCCTACTTTCACTTTTCAAATGCAGCATGCCAATGTTCGACTTACTTTCAAAACCTCGTCTTCCTGAACCAGTCGAACAGCGAGTTTTCAAAGTCGGTATTTTTTATAAAATCAACACAGGACTTACTCATGCCTATTTACACTTTTCGAATGTGGCATGCCATTTTTACAAAGCTTCAAACAATTTTTTTTAAATAATTAAAACTTACTTACACTTTTTGAATGCGGCATGCCTACTTCCACTTTTCAAATGCGAGATGCCATTTATACAACGGTTCAAACAATTTTTTTTAAATAATTAAAACTTACTTCCATTTTTCAAATGCCTACTTCCATTTTTACAAAGGTTCAAACAATTTTTTTTTAAATAATTAAAATTTAATATTAATATTAAAATTTATTATTTTAATTATTAATTAAATATAAAATCACACTATATTTAAAATTTAATTTTATATAATTTAATTAAAACAAATAAAATATAAATATTGATAAATAATATTTTAATAAATTAATAAAGGTTCATATCAAATAATATATATATGTTAAATTGGTGTCACACAATATAATATAATTAAAACAAATAAAATATAAATATTGATAAATAATATTTTAATAAAACATAAATATTGATATTTATTATTTTAATAAATTAATAAGGGTCATATCAAATAATATATATATGTTAAATTGGTGTCACACAATATATGTATGTTTAACATATTATAAATAAATTATATATGTGTGTGAGGTTTGAGTAGGCTTAATGGTTAAGGGTATGTGTTTCCTCCTAAGAGGTCATAGGATCAAAACCAGAGGGGGTGGAGTATGTATGTCTTCGTAAAATTAGCAGTCAAATCGCTACACGGAGGTGGATCCCTTGTCCCACAAACAAGGGGGTCTCATACACCAATTTGGTGTTTGGCTTGGTCGACCTGACCTTAAAATTAGATTATTATTATTATTATAAGTATAAAAAAGGTTCATGCACTCTCCAATGGGAGTGAGGTTTGAGCAACGTCAAGTGGAAGGCGTCTCGCATGAGTAAATACAAGTGGAGTGAGGATGAGGGAGTGTCACGCCCTCGAGTTAGTGTTGCGACGACCGAGTGGTGGCGGCATGACGGGTGCCCAACTCAAGTATAATTTGCGACAGCGATGCGCAATATTGGGCACGCCATATTGGTGAATTCCCACCTTGGGCGCGTCGTGTAGTGGTGGGCAGAGTCGTGTGATTTGGCAGACGTGATGAGCGGCAACGTCAAACAGGTGTGTTCCCCATAGCGGGCAGACGAGTCAAAGGCGTCAGGCAAAATCGTGTTAATGGTGAGCGCGTTCAGTGTTACAAGAGCATTATGTAGTGATTGGGCGAGCTAGGCAGGATAGGGTGCGGGCGGCCAATCAGTCATTGGGGCGGATCAGAAACTCATGGTGGCAAGGGGAATCATGGGTATAATATTGATCGCTCTGAGGTAAATGAGGGGTAGGGTATCCAGCATTAATGTTTCTTGGAGAACTGTCATCCATTACTTATCAAAAACCTAATGGAAAGAGTATTGGACACAACTGAGAGAATTTTAACAGTACTGTAGATGGACTCAGAGAATCTTGTATAAGTGAAATGTAACACTTCGATATAAAAATTGCAATTTTCCATTTATGGCGTGACACAATTAAAAATTATTAACATAAATGACTAATTCATATACTTGTTGTACTAGTCATATTTTTATTCTTGGACTATAATAGTAATTTACATTAATCATTATTAATTTAGTCATATTTTTTTCACAAAGAAAAAATTTGTAACTTTTCTATTAAAGATCAGTTACATGTTACAAAAACTGGTAGTATAAACTACTGTTCAGTCCAAAAAACTATTACAATCTTCCACAAGTCAAAACTGCAGGCAATCACAGTCCCAAAAAACCATGAAACATTCAGTGATGAAACTAGTGTCCACATAGTAAGTTCGGTGCATAACTTACTAACTCCTGTAAAACCAAAATATAAATATGAAGTACATATACATGCCGAATATAAATAGGGGAAGTAAAACAAAATCTCCCAGAAGACAGCTGTAATACTAAACATCCAGACCAGCAGGAGCCTCCTCGATAAAAGGCCGATGATAATATCTATAGATCTGTCCGTCAGTGTGTTTTGTGATGTGCTAGGTACCCCAGGTCAGCTCCGAAGCTTCTTTGGACAGTTGATCGGCCACTTTGTTCTGAGACCTGTAAATATGACTCACTGTGATGGAGTCAAAAAGTGCTCTGAGATGGTGTACCTCTCGCAGTAGTGCAGACAGTGTGTGCGAGTGAAAATGAGATAGGTTGTTGAACCACTTGGTCACAAGTTGAGAATCGCCAAAGATCTGGATGGAGTCACAGTGAATGTCCCGAGCAAAGATTAGAAGGAGTCTGAGGCTTTGCAGTTCAACATAGTTGTTAGTACCTGGTCCTAAACCCATTCTGATGTTGTAGTAGTGATGGTCGTTCAGATAAAGAGATGCGCCCCCACCACACCCATGGGCGTTGGACGCACCATCAAAGTATGCCCACGCCTTGCTGTGATAAATAGATTTAAGGGTCTCATGAGAGGGCTTGCTACGAATACATTCCTCGGGAATGAGCCGAAAAGTGGCAAGAGATGCAGCACAAATCCAATCACAGTCGATAGGAATGTCATTAAAAATCTGTTTGTTTCGTCTGATCCATATTTCCCAAGCCACGATTAGAGGGAGGTTGCGTAGTTTTGGACTGTGGGCTGAGTGCTGCCACCAATAAGTCCAGGCCTCTATTAATGTAGCGCCCTGCCAATTAAATCTGCAACCCAATTCTGTGATGACCCGTGACCAAATGTTATGAATGATGTTGCATTACAGGAATAAATGGAGAGTGTCCTCACAGTCTTTCAGACAGTAAAAACATCTGGATGCCCCGTGATACGCCCTTCTGTGTAGAAATTCCATGGTAGGAATACAGTGTCTAAGAATACACCAGAACAGAATTTTGTGCTTGTGCTGGGTTTTCAATTTCCAGATAGTACTTCACCACCAGTCCTTTATAGGGGGTTCCCTGTGCTTGATAAGTTCGAGGTAACCCAACTTTGGAGCATAATGACCATTTTTTGAGACAGCCCAAATCAAATTGTCCTCTTGGTCTGAGATGCGGATGTTGGATGCTTTCAGAGCCCAGATATATTGTTGCCAGACCCGAGTGCCCTCCTGAGGGATCCCAAGGTCACCCGCTTGTAGCCAGGCTTGATCCCGCCATGAGGAGTGTACCCTATCCACAATCTGTGCCAGATAAAATATGTTTCTGTGGGCAAGGTGCTCAATGATAAATGTCGGAAGTTTATGATATTCCCCACTCCCCGACCAGGAATCAGTGCCAATGCGCACCTTAGCTCCTGAACCAATTTTCCAAGAAATACCATTCTATAGGATGTGTGTTGCCCTAGTGATAGCCCTCCATATGATAGATGCCCCCGATTTCAGTGTGATGCTGCCACGGATCCACTCAAGGGGATTTTTGGGTGAGATATATTTGGCAACCATGACCTCTTTCCATAGGCTCTGTCCTGTGATTAAGTGCCAGCCCATCTTAGCCGCAAGGGCCTGAGAAAATAGGTGAAGATCCTCTAACCCCCAGCCACCCCATTGTTTGGGCAAGTTTATGCGATCCCATGCAATCCAGGCAAACGTGGATGCCTTACCTTGGTTGCGCCATAGGAATTGTCTGCAGATGCATTTTATCCGATTAGTAATACCAATCGGTATCCAGGCCAGGGTCATCCAATAGACCGGTATGGCCTCCAGCACAGACTTTATGAGGATAAGTCTACCTGCCCTGGATAACCATCGATTATACCAGACATTTATTCTGCGCTCAATCTTAGCAATGATCCAGTTCCAGTCCTTGATCTTATAATCTTTTGGTTTGATGTGATACCCCAAATATTTGAGACCGCCATTGATATCTATGCAGACATAGTCAAAAATATTCCTAGAGGTGTCTTGTTCCTGTCTCGTGCAGCCCGTCATGATGATATAGGATTTAGTGCTATTCGGTGCCATACCGGTAGCCTTGCAAAACCAATTCAGGAGCAGATCAAATTGAACAGATTCTTGTCTAGTGCCATTTAGGAATATAAGTACATCGTCCATAAATAAAAGGTGAGTGAGATATGAATTATCATTGATCCGGAGCCCCTGTAGTAATCCCCTTTCTTTAGCATTATTGATAAGCACAGAGAGGCCCTCCATGACGAGGACAAATAGTAATGGTGAAAGGGGACAGCCCTGAAGGAGACCCCGTCCCGCGTGGAAGAAGTCAGATGCAGTACCATTGATCAATATGCTGAAGGTAGCGTGACAGATGCAGCCCATAATCCAGTTTATAAATGTATGAGGGAAACTTGAGTGGATGAGGATGAGGTGAAGGTAACTCCAATCAACTTGATCAAATGCTTTAGTGAGATCAATCTTGAGAATAGTCGATTTCAGTCGCAGAGTTTTGATAGAGTGAAGGGCCTCCTGGGTTGTACCAATGGCCTCATGAATTTGCCTATGATTCAGAAAAGAAAATTGTTCCTTTTCAATATGAGTGGACAAGAAAGGCTTGATGCGGTTTTCAATGATTTTGGATATGATCTTGTAGATACAGTTACACAGCGAAATGGGTCTGAACTCATTGAAGCTGGTTGGTTTGTCCGATTTAGGAATAAGAGCAATAAAAGTGGTGTTGAATCCATCATAAATCCTGCCCCGCACCCTGCTATCTTCAATCATAGCCAGAAGGTCTACTGATATGAGATCGAAGAAGTGGATGAAAAACTCAATGGGCCAGCCATCAGGCCCTGGGCTTTTGTCCCGCTTGAACCATTTCAAAACACCCTCAAGTTCACCCAGGGTGACCAGGGCATTGAGATCATCCTTCTGCTCCTGTTCAACGAATAATTTAAAATTCTGAGTAATGCGCAGGATGTCCAGGAGATTTATAATTGTAGATGCCCTATACAGATTGGAGAAGTGTCTGGTACCCAGCTCAGATAGTTGTGCTTGCGTTTTCGCAGTAAAGCCATTTCGATATGACAGTTCCCAAATGGTGTTAGCAGCCTTGCGGCCATTTGCATGCTGCTGAAAAAATTTAGTGTTTTCGTCACCAGCCTGTAATCAAATAGCCCAACTTTTAAGCCTCCAATATTCCTCTTTCTGTCTCAGCAGTTTGGCCTTTTTAGTCTCAAGTGCAAAAAGTTGTGCCCTGGCTTCCTCATTACTATAGCCCAACAGATCACCCCTATTAAGAGAGCCAATTTTTTCCTCAATGTTGTGCAGTGCCTCCCTTTCCAGTTTCTTTTTATTCTGAACCCACTGAATGGTAAGGTTATTTAAGCGAATAAGATTATCATTGATAGCCCTGCCAGGGTCACAGTCCATCGAAGGTCTAAAGTGCTGCCAGGCTCGAGTGACCAACTGGTTATAATCAGGATCTCGCAACCATATGGAGTTGAATTTGAATGGGGGTTGAGCTCTATTTGGTCCACATTCGAACTCCAGGTAGATGGGCGAGTGATCAGATTTACCTCCTAATCCCACCCATTGACGTGCACAAGACAAAACAGGAAGGAGGGCCTGTTTAATGAGGAATCTGTCAAGTCTGCGAGCCAAAGCAGCGCTTCCAGTCCTCCTGTTTCTCTAGGTAGGTTGTATCTTGGTAGTCTGAATGTCAATGAGATGAGAGGCACCGAGATTTGAGTTAAAAAACTCAGCCAATGGATCCGGGGTGGCCTGGGGACCCCAAGATTCAGCAATGCCTAAAGAAAAATTCATATCACCACCCAAAATGAGATGGGGGACAGTCAAGAGTGAACAGGACAAAAGGGAGTGCCAAAAACTCTCTCTGTCAAAGCAGGGTCCATAAAAATTAACCAGGGTAAACTCAATCTCAGAGCTACCAAAAAGAACATTCATCGCAAGAACACCTGACCGGCCCCAGCAGTTTATCATCCGGGTAGTTTTATTGTTGATGCCAAGAGCACATCCACCATATCTACCACGAGCATCAAGTGTAATGAAGGTCCAATCAGGAATAAAGGAAGTTAGAGTAGTAGTCACCTCCAACCCCACCCCAAGCGTTTCTTGTAGGAATAGAATGTCAAAGGGCTTTTGTGCTAACAGGTCTCTGAGGGCCAATCTCTTATCGGGGTTGGCCAGTCCCCTGCAATTGAAGGAGAGACATATCATGATGAAACAGTCATCAAGGGTCGTCTTGCTCTAAGGACCCGCATGAGAGAAGATTTCGTACCAGCTTCCACTTAAAATTTAGCTCTTTTGATGGCTTTCGCTAAGGCAGAAGGTATGCCTCGAGATTTGGAGGGTAAACTGCCCTGGCCCAGCCCAATACCGAAAACCTCACCAGATTGAGGGTTGGTTAGGGATCTAAGAAAGTAATTGTGCCGTGAGGAGTGAGTTTCCGAAGAGGAGACAGAATGGCCAGGGGTGGGCTCTGCAGATGAATGATGGATGATAGGGGAGAAGGAAGGAGAGGCCAAAGTGATGGTGCAGCATACCGAGGGGAGGTTTAAAGATTTATGAGACTCACTTGATGATATGCAAGGTAAGGTGATGGCAGATGACAGATAGTGTTCAATAACAGATACATTAAACGGAAAATTAATGGATGAAGATATATTTGCAAAATCAGAAGACAAAGGGCTAGAGAGAGAAATACCTGGTATGAAGAGATCATGCTGGGAAGGCATCGACGAGATCTGTGGCCGGGACCTGGGATGCGTGGTAGTCCAGGTAGGCAAAGCCGTTGTCCGCGACCCAACATCACTAGGGAGATCAGGGGCCCTCGCCTGTACACCCGCCTCGTTCGGCAAGCTGCTGGGATCCGGCTCAGTTTGTGTGCCAATGGAGCAGGCTTTCTTTGCAGCCAACCTGCCAGCCCCCTTCCTTGGACATTATTTATACAAATGACCCACCTCATGAAATTTCCTGCAGCGAAAGGGCACGTCCTCATAGTCTAGAGGTTGCTGCCACATCATCCCATCAAAACTCATATTAAAATTCTCATATAGACCATCCCTAGTGTCGAGAAAAATCAGGATCCGAGCCATTGCTCTGCTACCAGTGGACAGGTAGGAACGATCATGATCCAGGTAAAGACCGAAGTGGCCCCCTATGTTCCGAAGAGCAGTGTCGTTCCAAAATTGCAGCGGTAGGCCAGGCAACCACATCCAGATGGGACTAGCACCTGCATTCTCTTTTTTGGGGTCAAAAAGGAGCACCCATCGCTTGAGATAGACAGGGTGCAGTTCGAGGTGCCAGAATTGCTTGAGAGCCCAATCAAAATGTTCAGGGCGAGCAAAAGTGAGAGAGAACCAGCCTTTGGTCATGACCCCAACCACCGGGAGAGAGTCAAGGGACTCGCTCCAGATCTCCCCTGTCCACCGCTGAAGTCACGTCGCAGAATATTTCTGGCCACGGATCTTCCTAACCAGGGTCTTGGCAGCAATGATGCTCCAGTCTTCCATGCCACACTCGCTTCCAAAATGTGTGTGGTAATCTAACTTATTTTTCGTGACCTTGTGCGACTTCCTGACCTTACTAACTCCCAGCTCCAGCTCAACAATGGCTTTAGATTCGGACGAGGTGCTAATCTTCTCCCGGCTGGTTAAGTGCTCTGGAATGTTGGTGAAGACCCCAGAGGCCGCCAAAGGTACAAAGGGCTCCGAATAGTTTTGAGTTGCACCATCATTATCAGAAGGGTTGTGTGTGTTAATGCCAAGTGGGTGAATGCTTTCAATATGTCGATGAGTCAAATAGCGGGATGTGTCTCTGATTTCGTGGAAGACCGCCTCCGAGAATAGCGCAGAACTTCCAATGGCAGCACTTGCCAGGGTGTCCTGTTCTTCCTGTGTGAGAGCCCATAGACCAATATTCGCTTCCGAGGGCGAGCCAAAAGCTCAGTGCGATAGGTCCCCCATGGGCGAGATGCTCCCATCCACGGTGGAATGTATGGGCTGAGTGGGAAAAGCCACCCCCGGTAATGGGTCCAAGTCAGACATCGCATCCACCTCATCATGTGATTCCAACCCCCAAATGTCGACCCCCTCCAGAGGATCCTCCGAATAGTCGACCTCGTCCTCATAGTTACTCATAGTTGAAAGTTCAGCCCGTCAAAAGCCGTGTAGCAACTGCTGGAGGAGATAGCAGCCTTCAGAGAACAAAGGTGAAATGATTATTACTGAGCCAGCTGACAAGCAGAGGCCTCGAAGCCAGTGATCAGTGAAGATTCCAAATAAAGGCCGGGCCCCGATGATGGGTCCAGAGTGGAAGCAGTCAAGGTTCACTGATCAGTTGCGGCCCCACCAAGTGCATAGGGATGCCAGACCAAGGAAAGAAACCCCCAGTTGTCTACTGCCAAAACGTGATGTAACCCCAGACAACAACGGCAGCACGTCCCGAGCAAGTAAAAAACAAGTGGAAGCTCGCAAGATTTTAAATAATCCACCGAAATGGGTCAATGGAGTCCCAGGATTCCCGGGACGAGCAGTAAATCAGCAAGAAACCTATAAACTGAAGAGAGTATTACCCGAAGAGCCACATAAAACCTATGGGTTGACGAGGTCCAATCATCGCCGAGCTAATTTTCCCAAACGCAATGAACAGGTGGTGCCGTCATACCAAGGCTCCAAAGGTCCGCCAAGGGTTTCTGTCGCCTCCATGATCGCAGTCCAGCTAGGGTTTCTCAGTCGCCCCTCGCTAATTTAGTCATATATTTTAATCCTAGGCTAAATTAGTCATTTAAGTTAGTCGCTTTTAGTTTAGTCACTTATTATCTAGTCATATATTTTATCCTTAGACTAAATTAGTCATTTAAGTTAGTCGTTTTTAGTTTACTCACTTATTATCTAGTTGTATATTTTATTCCTAGACTAAATTAGTCATTTAAGTTAGTCATTTTTAGTTCGGTTACTTAAAATTGCTCAAATTTAGTAGTAATTCACTTGAAATAATAGCGATGACTAACTTTTTTAGTCACCTGGTCATTAATTTCATCTTTTTTACTAGTGCCAATTTGAAAATATAAAAATGAATGAAGAAGAAGATGTTACCAGCTTCTTCTTAAAGGTTGCAGAAATTGTGAATAATATGAAAGGTCTAGGAGAAACCATTAGAGAATGTGTAATTGTTCAAAAGATATTGAGATCTTTACCATCCAGTTTTAATCCCAAGGTTTCTGCCATAGAAGAAACATCTTATTGGGAAACTTTAACCATGAACCAATTACTTGGACACTTAACAACCTATGAGATGAGACTTCCACAGAGGAAGTCAAATGTGGGGGAGGCAGCCTTTAAGGTTGAGAAGAGAAAATAAGAAAAGGAATATACATGCTCCTGCTCTGATGAAGAAGAGGCCAAATTTGGCAGAAGATTGGATAGAGGCTCAGGTAAGTATAATGGTAAGCTTCCATTTAAATGCTTTAACTATGGAAGATTTTGGCACTATGCATCAAAGTGTCCTTACAAGAAAACAAATAATCGGACTCAAGAGACAGAGAAAACCAAAACAAATAACTGGCAGAAAGGGAAGAGATTCAATAGAAAATCACTTTATGCTCAGCAAGATAGCAATGCATCTGAAAACTCAGATGAATCCTCAAATGAAGAAGGAACCTTTGAATTTGTGTTGATGGCCAAGGAATAGTTTAAAGGATTCCTTCTAGAAGATGAGGAAGAAGGTGAGGTAGATCTTGAGGGGGAGCTAAGAAGTGCCCTGGAGGAAATATACAGACTTAAACTCAAGTGCAGAAAAAAAAAAGACATTCTTCTCAAATATGTAAAAGAGGTACCAAATTCAGAAGACCTCATTCAATTGAAAGTAGAACTTGAAGAAGCTAAGAAGGTAGAAGACACATTACTAAAGCAAATTAAGGATAAAATTCAGAAGCAAGAAAAATTGGAAGAAGAAGTAGTATGCTTGAGAAAGAAATTAGAACACACCCAAAGGGAATTGACAATGAACACTCCTCGAATGACAAGCACTGGATAGTTGAATAAAATACTAAATGCTCAAATATCTCCTCTCATAAAGACTGGGATAGGTTACGAAGAAGAAACCAGCAAATCCAAGGTAGAGGATAACCAGAATATCATTTTTGTGAAAGTTGTAAAAGTAAAAATTAACTCTCAACAATCTAAGATTATTGCAGCTAGAAGAATGATGGAAGAAAGGAGCAGGGGTTGTAAGCAGCTCGTAGATGAGATTGCCTCCATGGAGACCTCGGAGAAGGCATACATTGAAAGGAATGATGAAGCAACTCAAAAAAGAACCACGGAAGCATAAGCCAGCAAGAACTTGATGTGTGATGAAACAAACAGAAACAAGCAACAACATCAAGAGACAAAGAATGAGAGGAAGAAGCAAGAAGTTACAAAAAGTTCAATTGTTCCTAAAGATCAATTGAACAAGTTCGGAAGATCTCAAAGGAGATTCTTTCCTCCTATGAGAAATGTCACTTGTTTTTCCTGTCACAAAATAGGACATATTGCTACATACTGTCAGACAAAAATAATCGATTTCAACCAGCAAAGGATGCAGAAAATGAAAAGACTACCTCAAGCAACCAAATGGAGAAGACAACCCTTCACCAGATACACTAATCGTTTCCATGGGTATTGTTTTTGTTGTAAGGGGATCGGCCATAAAGCCATGGAGTGCAGAACGTATGGACAAAGACTGATGTTTAAAACCCCAAGGAGATTTATGAACAATGGAGAGTTCACTCGTACACATAATCCATTTAAAAATATAATCAAATGCTTTATATGCCATCAAATCAGACACGTGTCTTCCAAATGTCATCTCAAATAATGTGGTCCATCTTCTCAGAAAAGGTGCCAAACAAATAGATGCCTGCAGTGGAAAAAGAATTTGAATAAGTGTGACCTGGCTTTAATAGCTCAAGATCAGAAAATCCAATGGTATATGGACAGTGGATGCTCAAAGCATATGACTAGAGATCGAAGCAAGTTTGTAACCTTTTATGAAAAGAAATCTGGAAATGTAACATTCGGAAATGATAAAGCAGGGAAAATCAAAGGAAAAGGCTCAGTCAGTCTGAATAATGGAAGAGGAGAGGCTCAAGATGTATTATTTGTGGATGGGCTGAAAGCCAATCTGCTAAACGTCAGTCAAATGTGTGATAAAGGTTGTGAGGTCCTTTTAAAAGCCCAAGATTGTGAAGTAAGATCGAGCACCACAGGAAAGACCTTGATCAAAGGTGTTAGAACAGAAATTAATGTCTATATATTGGAAGAAGAGAATGAAGCATGCCACATAAGCAAACTTGATGAATCATGGTTATGGCATAGAAGATTGGGACACTTAAACTTTTACCACATCATCAGTCTGAGCAAGAAGAAAGAATTCAGGAATATGCCTACAATAAAGAAGCCTCCAAATACCATATGTAAATCCTGCCAATTGGGTAAACAGGCCCACACATCTTTCAAGAACAAAGATGAACTATCTACAAGTAGGCCACTTCAGCTTGTACACATGGACCTATTTGGACCTTCAAGAACTAATGCACCAGGTGGAGAATCTTATTTCATGTTAATAATAGATGATTTTACCAGATTGACGTGGGTGGAATTTCTCAAATATAAATCTAAAGCAATTGAGGAATTCAAGATATTCAAGGCATTGGCAGATAATCAAACAGGATGCAAGCTAAAATGCATCAAATCGGACAGAGGAGGTGAATTCACAGACTATGATTTTGCAGACCTATGCAATGAACATGGGATAAAACAACATTTTACAATTGCAGGTACACCTCAACATAATGGAGTGGCAAAAAGACAAAACAGGTCAATACAACAGATTTCCAGAGCCATGAAGTAAGAAAGTAACATTCCCCAAACCTATTAGGAAGAAGCAGTACACACAGCTATTCACATTCTCAACAAAGCTCATCTTAGACCAAATTTTGATAAGACTCCTTACGAATTATGGCATGGTAAACCAGCATCAATCAAGCACTTTAGAGTCTTTGGAAGTAAGTGTTTCATAAAAATTAATGATGAAAAACTGGGGAAATTTGATGTAAGAGCTGGTGAAGGAATATTTTTAGGATATGCATCCAAGAGTAAAGGTTACAGGTGTTACAACAAAATACTGCACAAAATTGTGGAAAGCATTGATGTAAGAGTTGATGAAGATCTACCAAATAGTACAAGAAACACCAGCTACTGCGCCAATCCTCTAGATGATCATGAAGTTGAGAACCAAGATAATGATGAACATAACCATTAGGGGAATTTTGAGGTCTAAAAATGGGCCTCTAAAAAAATAATAAAATAATAAAGCTAAAAAAACCAATAAAATAATATTTATGAATTCAATTCACTTTTTTCACCACAATTCATGTAACCATAGTTAAATTAAATTTAAAAGTTGTACCAAAATAAAAATTAATAAAAAATTAGAATATGTGACTATAAATAAGAATGAGCTTTTCAAGAAAAAGTTATTATCATTGAACAACTAATGCATTTATCCTTTGTACTTAAATAACTTAAAATAAAATATAAATATAAATTTATAAATGCTTAATTATATTACATTAATTGAAAATTATATTATTTAAATTGTATAATAACATGTAATTAATATACTATATAAATATAATATAATATAATAAATGTATAGGGATATGCGTTGTTTCTTTCAAGAAATATTAAATGAAAATAGTATTATTTTATTCAAAAAGTGTGAAATGACATTTATTTCGAGTACTTTACTTTGACTTTAAAAGTACTTAGAGCACTACTATGATTAACTATGATTTTTTATCCACCATTGAGAATGTGACAAGTAAGTACCTTTAACTCAAGCAATGCCACCTCAACCATTAGGGATGATCTCATCCCCTGAAATTTGATTGGTTCTAATAAAGCGAATTTTGATTGTACATTTTCCTTAGGAGGCCCATTTTAGACTTCAAAATTTCCCTAATGAAGACAACAGAATATACTGAATTAAACTCAAAGGGTCCCTCAAGATACACTCAAAATAACCATCCAGAAGATCAAATCATTGGGGGAAAAAGTGTGGGAGTCCAAACAAGAAGACAACTTACTGAACAGACAGAAGAAGTATACCTAGCCATGCTATCTCAAATAGAGCCAAAGAATTTCGAAGAAGCCAGCAAAGACAAAAACTAGGTAAATGCTATGAATGCAGAACTGGACCAAATTGAGAAGAACAATACCTGGGAATTAATCCCAAGACCCACTGGGAAAAATGTCATTGGCACAAAATGGATATTCAAGAATAAGATGAATGAACAAGGGCAGGTAATCACAAATAAAGCCATACTTGTATGCAAGGGATATTCACAAATTGAAGGACTTGATTATGATGAAACATTTTCCCCTGTAGCTAGGATGGAAGCAATCAGAATGTTTTTAGCCTTTGCATACTATCATGATTTCAGGGTATATCAAATGGATGTGAAGTCCGCCTTCCTAAATGGAGATATATTTAGAGGAAGAAGTCTACATGGAACAACCTAAAGGATTCTCATTAACAGAGAAACATGAATATGTGTGCAGATTAAAGAAAGCCTTATATGGTCTGAAATAAGCTCTTCGTGCATGGTATTCAAGGCTGGACAAATACTTGCAAAAACAAGGGTTTAAGAAAGGAGGAGTAGACAACAATTTGTACATAAAGGCTAATGAAGATGAACTCTTAATTGTAATAGTAGATGTAGATGACATCATGTTTGGTAGCAACAAAGATGAGTTAGCAAAAGGATTTGTTAAATAAATGAAATCAGAATTTGAGATGTCAATGATTGGAGAGCTCACCTTCTATTAAGGACTTCAAATTCAACAAAAGAACACTGGAATATTCATTTCGCAAGAAAAATACTTAAGAGAAATGTTGAAAAGGTTTCAAATGGAAGACTTCAAACATGTGTCAACTCCCATGATCACTGGATGAAAACTATGTGCTAATGATGGATCAATAGATGTAGATCAAAAATTTTACAGATCCATGATAGGAAGTCTACTATATCTAACTGCTTCTAGACCAGACATTATGTTGGCAGTAGGACTTGTAGCAAGATATCAAGTAGCACCCAAACAAAATCACTTACTCGCAATCAAGAGAATATTTAAATATCTACAAGGAACCTCACATTATGGCCTATGGTATCCAAAAGGAAAAAGTTTCACACTGACAGCATACACAGATGCAGATTGGGCCAGTTGTGTGGATGACAGGAAAAGTACAAGTGGAGGTGCTTTTTATTTGGGAAAAATTATGGTGGCATGGCTAAGCAAGAAGCAAAATTCTATCTCTTTATCTACAACAGAAGCAGAATACATAGCAGCAACAGCATGTTGCACACAAATAATGTGGATGAAACAAACTCTCCAATACATGAAGGTAAGCATTGATGAACCCATTTCTATCAAATGTGACAATACAAGTGCAACACGTATATCAAAAAATCCTGTACTTAATTCAAAAACAAAGCACATCCCAATAAAGTACCACTTCCTCAGAGAACAAGTAGCACAGAAATTAGTAAAGTTGGAATATGTACCAAACAAGGAACAAACATCAGACATATTCACAAAACCTCTTGTTAAAGAACCATTCGAATATCTAAGAGAAAAACTAGGGGTAGTGTCTGCAGATGTTACTCTCTAACATGATCAGAAATTTAAAAATAAAAAATAAAGGTTGCATACACGGAAAAATACCAGTGCAGAAGACAAGTGATAGTCAATATCAGACAAGAAAGCATCATTCCAAGGGGAGAGAAGTCAATAAAAATTGTCACAAAAGAGCTAGAGCAATGGAGAAGTGCATGCAACAGGTCCTCAAGATCATAGTATTATGAAAAGACAGAAACCACACTGGGAAAATTGAAACCCTTTGTGATTTATGTCAAAGGGGGAGGAAAAGCAAGCAAAATAAGAAAAGCTCTTCTGTAAAGTAGGCAGAGGAAGAAAGACAAGATACTTCTCAGAACAAAAGGGGGAGGAAGTCCTGAAGGAAGTATGGGAGTGTTGGTGGATGTGTTGCCATCAATTCCAAAGGGGGATACTGTTGGAAATATTGTCATTGATGGCAAAGGAGCTCAGGAGAGATCGGTGCGTGCAACAAGTGCAATAACTAAAAGAACAAGCTCAGGAGAGATTCGCAGAAGCAGCAAAGAAGCATAGGCAGCAGAGGCAGCGAAGGCATCAGAGGTAGCGAGGGCAGTTGAACAATGAAGGCAAAGGCGTGCAGCAGAGGCAGCGAAAGCAGCAGAGGCAGTTAGGGCAATTGAACAACGAAGGCATAGGCATGCAGAAAAGGCAGCAAAGGCAGCAGAGGCAGTGAAGGTTAAACATCGTGCACATCTTATGAGCACGGTTAACATTGATCTGGTATCAACGGTACCGCAGGGGCACAAACAGCTCGATGGTTAACCCAAGGGGGTGCCTCCGTAGTTGACCCGCCCTTTGGGCATTGACCGCAAATCGACGATTGTCATTCACTGTGGTAGCACAAGCCTGATGACCATTCCGTACCAAGGAATGCCTCCATAGTGCAGTGAACTAGGACCTGCTTTCCTAAAGCCCAAAAGTACAATCGTGGACCGAAGTGTTCAACGAATGAGATTAAAGGAGATCGATGGCAGAGATTATATCGCAATCAAGTGCGACTCGATCGCATATCGGACATCGCAAGCTCAGGAGAATCAGCGCTTGAGAATCAGGTTGAATCACCGAAGCGCGAAGAGAGATAATGAAGTGGCGATGCAAAGTTGCGATGCGATGTGGCGATGCGAAGGGACACGTGGTGGCACAGCACAATATCGCACATCGGCGATGCGAAGTTCATCTCATACTACGAAGTGGCGATGCGATGTGATGCGAAGATGCGATACGATGCGAAGGTGCGATGCGATGTGAAGTAGCGATGTGAAGTTCATCGCATATCGCAATTGGGGTAGGAGGAATATCTCATATTGGGAGATCAGATGGACGAAGGCACATTGGGTGACAGGATTCGCCGAAGTGCAATAAAGAGAGCAGACGCGATGAAGATCAAAGCCGAAACCTAAAGGTCTTTTCAAGTCCGGAAGTATGTGGTCTTCCTTTGTTAAATCGCATCGGAGGACAAAGGAGGATTATAACATAGAACGGTGGAATGCCAAAATGCGATAGAAAATCGATAAGTGGAATATATTTTGAAATCCGCGAAACACTGAAGGCAGGATTAGAAAACTAGTAAGTTGTTGTTTCGCACTACTTTTGGAGGATAAGTGGTAAAAGGTGAAACAAACACTATAGCGTTAAGAGGGCGACACGTGGCATTCTAAAACCACCTATTTCGCATAGGTTGGGAACATTTAAATAACATGCAACTTGGTGTGTGAATTCCATCGGATTGGGAAGTTAAGAGAGACGAAGTGCGATGATCATCTGATCTGACGCAGAGTAAATCATCGGTTGAGATTAGAATGGTCAACGGAGAAAACTGACATTTCTGATCGTCAGTGTACACCTGTGGGTCCAGATAAATAAGATTTCGGCATTCTTTTAACTAAGGTAAAAAGATGTGGGACCCAAGTGTATTTATATGATGGCACTGTGGTACATTTAACCAAAGTATGGAAGGGTAATAAACTTTGAGATTTTCAATATGATGAAGACTGTCGGATTGCGAACAGGATTGATGGAAGTCATTTAATCGAGGATGTGGCATCGATATATGTGCAACACGGGCGGAAAGATAAACCTTTACAAATGTTTTATATATTAAAGGTTATATGATTATAGAGCGGAATGCATGGTTTTAATATATTTGGTTATGATGGGTCTTAACCAAAGTCATATATTATGGTATTATTAACATGACATGATGAATAATGTCAATCAAAGGATAAAAGCCAAGGTAAAGCGTGAAAGAATTATGTTTTTAGAATATGTGACAAATCGATGTTAAGGTTATGGTTGATGTGCATATGGATACATATAATTAAATTTATATGCAAATTGTGGGTGAACGCAACACAAAAGACACAAATAACGGAAGAAACAGGGTAATTATGCAACAGAGCTAGAATATAAATAGCAAAAACTGAAAAGATAGTGACAGCAACAAAAAGACAAATACACAGCGAGCTAAGAGCTGAAAGGGTTAAGCAAAACATATTTGTTGTAACTGTCAATGTAAATGAATTAATTATTTTTAGCGTATGTAATGCAAAGGAAAGTCTTCGTAGGCAAAGCAAAACTCCAATTTAATTCTGAAATGAGTAGACAATGTTGTAACCTCCTGAAATGATGAGCGAGAAAATGAGATGGTGGAAGGAAAAGAGTCGTGCCTGTTCACTTCATATTCCCTGTAGAATGCAAATAGTCAAAAGGTTGTCTGTATAAAACATGTAATATCAGTATTCATAGTGAGGCTAGAGAGTGTAATAAGAAGAAGGAGGAGACAAAGCAGCTGTGAAGATCCAGAGATAATATAAGGCAGATATGAAGGATGGAGGACAGCAGTGAAGAAGGAATATAACGGGGCTGATATCAAAGTAAATCAGCATGTTTTTTCAGTATTGTGTGAGTAAGTTGGTGCTTACATATCAAATTGTAGCATGATAGATGTCCAGTTGTAGTTGGCTGAGGTAGGAGCCTTCTGTAGGTTGTAGCCTCCAGAAAATAGATGGGAGTTGGAGCTTCCTTTCAAGTTGTAGCTTGTAGAATTGAGGTATTATCCTCGTGTAGGTTGGAGCCTACAGAAAATCAGTGGTGAGAGGGATTTGGAGCTTGCCTTTGCATCACAACAATAATAAGATGTGGTTTTCTCCCTTATGGGTTTCCACTTATATATGTTTCCTATGTGCATGATGATTATGTTTTGATATTCTATATTTAATCTGCTTAATACATGTTGCTCACTTATTAAGATTATTGTTCCATTGTACATTAAGTTGATCACAAATTGAAGATGTAAATAAGTGTAAAAGAAAGTTTACAAGACCCTGAATGCACTAAACTGATTCACCCCCCCTCTCAGTTTAACTAAGGGTTCAATAGGAGGGGGATCTGATGAGGATCCTTTGGCTGCTTGTGAGAGTTAATGAGGGTGGAAAATCATCTTGAATCTCTCCAAGATTTCTCCCTAATTTCCTGATGTTGTGCTCATTTATTCTCCAATCCTGATCTTCCACTGGCAGGGAGCAAGTCCCTAAATCATCTCCTTCTCCAAATCTGTATAATCTACCAAATATTCTCATAATATTCTACAAAAATAACCAATAGTAAGAAAAAATATGCAACTACCTTTAATCCTTCCTAAGAACATATTAAAGCATAAGAAAACATTATTAAGTGAAGACTGAGAGATTTAATATATCATTTTATGTGCATAAGGAAGGTATATGGGCCTAAGAAAGGTTGGATGGGCCTTATTTTATGTCTAATTTAGAGGCCCGTCACAAACCACAATTATTTCCCTCTACTTTTAAACACTTACCGCTCGCTTTCGCCGATTACGATATTGTGAAATCGCAACGTCGCAACTTTTCCTCATCACATTTCGCACCTCGCTCCTGCTCCCAAACAACACTTATGCTATCCCTTTAATTTTACGATATTGCGATTGCGATATCACATATTGAAAATTTTTCCTCCATCGCATATCTGCCATCATATATTTCAAAGTATCCCTCTCCAAAGCATCTTTGTGCCATATTATAAGGTTTTATAATTTTTAAAACCCTACTTTCCACTTCTAAGCCTTGTTTCATGTGTTAAGCCCTCCATTGGCCTCTTTAGCCCTTTTCTTTCCTCCAAGATGAAAAAATCAACACTTTTTCAATTAGGATTAAGTCATGGATAGCTTAGCTGCATGGGTAGAAGCATGGTAGATAGACCATAGGATAAATAGAGTGCATTTAGCCATTTGGCCAAGTTAAGTGTGGTTTAGAATTATTTTTCTTTTTGTCATTTATTTCCTAGAAATTAAATTAGTTTCATTCATGTCATTTATTTTCAGCAATAAAGTTTAGTTTCGTTTCAGTCATTTCCTTTTCTACAAATTAAATTAGTTTCATTCATGTCATTCATTTCCAGCAATTTAGTTTAGTTTCCTTTCTGTCATTTCCTTCCAGAAATTTACTTTCCAGTCCTTATGACGGTTTAAGAAATAGCACCATTTCATAAATCAAAAGAGGATGACATGAACATATTGCATCTATTGTGTATATAGCACTGTCACCTCCAAGTTCGTACGAACCCTGGGTTGATAAATTAAATTAGGGCAGTCCCTGGGAGTTGCAGCACTCTTGGTGCAATAACAAGGCTCACCAATTTTTGGTGCCATTGCCGGGTGTCTAGTAGATATTTTGATTTTGTTTTAGCTTTATTTTATGTTTTCCTTTATTTGCATGAAATTTCAGAAATATTGAAAAAATACAAAAATATCTGACTTGCATGCCTTGTAGGAGTAGTAATACTCAAAGACAAACCTTACCTAAAACCCCCACATCACCTCCTAGTCACCCTTCACTCTTCTTCAGTGACAGTGAGATTGAACCCTCTATAGGAGAGCCTTCTGGTTATTTTGAGGATCCCATTGGGGAAGAAGAAGAAGACCTTATTTCAACTAAGGAACCTACTTCACCTATCTTAACCATGGTGAGGATCCAGAGAGCCTTTCCCATAAGAGAGGTAGATTGGGAAACTAAGATGAAAAACATTATCCTCTCAGCTCTCCCACACTTTCATGGACTTACCTATGAGGACCCTAACACATTCTTGTTTGAATTTTTTGTTGTTTGTAGGACTTATGACTACACCTATTATGATCAGAATTTGAAGGTATTCCCATCCACCCTTAAGGATGCAGCCTTGTGTTGGTTCATGGATCTACCTAGGGATAGCATCACTACCTGGGCATAGATGGAAGAGACCTTCAGCGAAAAATAAAAATACTACTGTAGGTCCAAGGAAACTAAGGATGAGATCTTTAATATGACTGTAGGACTGGATGAATCCCTAGAGGAATATGAAGAGAGGTTTCAATTGAACTATAAGAGAGCCAATTATACTCTTAATCCTGTCTCACTTAAACTTATACTTATTCGAGGGATTAGAGAAGAGATGATAGAAACCCTTAATATGCTATCGGGAGGAGATATCTACCAAAAACCCTATGAAGAAATCAAAATTTTCTTCTGGAACCATTCTAGGGTGTTTAGGAGGAAGGGTAGAGCTAGCCAAAGTAAATCTAATACCCCTCCCTATTCCACCTTCATAAAACATGAGATTGGAAACATGCTAGAGGACTTCAAGGGTGACATGTTACACACATTTTCTTTGCAAATGGACACAATGCAGGTCAAAAGAAAGCAAGAGGAAGCAGAGAGATCCCTGGCCATATTTTTTCCTAGATTTACCAAGAAGCACCCAAGAAATGAATGTTCATTGAACGTCATAGAGGTTTTCTTAGTCTTTGAGGAGAATCATGCCACAGAAAAGTGTCCCTCCTTACCTGGACTTAAATTTGTATATCAAGGTGGGGAAGCAATGCCAGATAAACTATGTTTCATCAATGAGAGAAGGCCTCGAGGCCCTAGACCATATCAACAAGGTATGCAAGGTGAAACTTAATCTTACTATCACAACAATCAGAGTGCACCCATGCAACCTTGGTACACCCCCACTCCTCCATCCTGGTCTACACCTCATACTTGGCCTTACAACCCTTTATATCATCCTCAGGCAGTAAACCAACCATTTCTACAGTATGCTCCAGAACAACCTCAGTGGTAAAATCCATCCCAAGGGTGGAGGCCTCAAAAAAATCAACCACCTTCTCTAATACCTCCACCCCAACCTCAACCTCAGCTTACTCATGTTGCTCCACCTAGGCTACCTATACCTGCACAACCCAATCTGAACCCGAACAATAGACAGGCACAGCAGGCTCCCAGTGGAGAAACATCCCATCTAGCTTATGTTGTGGAGATACAGGAGGTTATTCTCAGGTTAGAAAGAGTATTCCCATGCAACCATTCTCCATCTCCACCTGTAGAGGTTGAGGAGGAAAAGGAAGAAGGTAACACTCAGATCCAACAACCTCCTTTTTCTGGGCACTTGATCCACCTTAGTCAGCACAGCCTAGAGGAGACTTAACTCCTGGGAGAATTGGAAATTTTTTGTGTAAAGATACCACTTCTCCAAGCCATTAAGGATGTCCCTATCTACAATAATCTCATCAAATAAAAGTGATTCAAGAAACCTGGGAGAAGGAAGATGGATACCCCCACCATCAATGTGGTAGGACAATTATCTGACCTGATGCTGGGGAAGGTGATATTTCCAAAGTACCTGAACCCTAGTATTCCAATTGTTGATGTGCATATAAATGGTCTCATAGTCCCCAACACTCTAATTGATCTAGGGGTTGCCATAAATTTCATGACCAAGGAAACTATGTTGAAACTTAATCTCCAAGGGGCTTTGAGGAAAACCACAACAGTTTTGCAACTTGCATATATGTCCATAGTAACTCTGGAAGGAATTGTTGAGGATGTTATGGTTAACATTGAATCTGGGGATTATCCTACATATTTCCTAGTCCTGCAACCAAAAACCAAGTTTAATGGTTATCCCCTCATCTTAGGGAGACCTTGGTTAGCCACTGCAGATGCTTATATTAGTTGTCGGGTCAGAAACATGACTATCAAAAATGGGCCTTTGTCTAAACAGTTAGTGTTATATCCTCCAGCCCAGCATTTTTTTAGGGTCCTATAAATATAGGATTCATAATTTTGAATTGACTCTTGATAGTCTTGTAAATATGTACATACCTTGCTTTCTGCAAGTTGTTTTCCCATATTTTGTAAAAAATAAAAAAGTAGAAAATCAAAAAGAGGGTAAAAGTCCTAAAAGAAAGATCAAAGGACTTAGAAAAATAATATACCCCAAAGAAAAAAGAAATAAAACATGAAAGTGTGCAAGTCTAAATGCCTCTACTTTTTACTTTTTGCAGCTGATTACGGCAGAGTGTCAATAAATGCCATAATCCATGATGAGTTGAACTGCTTAATATTGACTTGTCATGTTTCAATTTACTTGTTTTAGATAGAGAATAAAGAGTTGTCAGACAGTTTAATCCTGAAAATTCAGTGGATAGGTATAGAGTAAAAAGGAACCCAACAGTTTAATCTGGGTCCTTGGATGAAATAAGGTAGATTTAGATAGTTTTTATTTCTTTCAAAAGAATAAAATGTTTTAAGGTTGCTAGCTCAAATGCATCTGCAAAAAAGGAAGAAAAAATGTTAGAGTTATGTTGGGTAGGTAGAAAGAGGTGGGAAAATTATTGTAAATATTTGTCACCGGGAAAAAATCACTAATTTCCCCTCCCCTATATCTATTTTACATTCTAAACTTTCATTCAAAGTGGCTCAGAGCATTTCTCTGACTTCTGTTGGGACCGGACCCAAGGCTCAATGACTGGCTAGTTGAAAGTGTTAAATTTCTATGTTAATCCCAAAATTTTCACCATCTCCCATTCATGCATTCATCACCATGCAATTTCATAAGTAAATACTCCATTTTTACTTAATGATACAAAAATCCCCCATTTGATTAACTGCCTACATCTCATAAAGCATAAAAACCATCAAAAGGTCATTATATCCTAAGTCATATTAACCTCTAACTTATTTTATTAATTCCTTATAAACATAACCTCATCCTATTATTATAACTCCTTTTATCTAATTATCCCCTAAACCCACTATTATAAGATTTTTTTGACCAAATAATATTATCCACATGGTGAATTAAAACCCCAATTACACTCCCTTTGATCTAAAAACTAACCCTATTCAAATACCTCGCCCCCTATAGTGAATAGACATCTCCATAGTCTATAACTATATAATAAAAATAAGCTTTGCCTTTGGCTCTGGTTTTGCAAACCCTCATTGATCCACCACACAGTCGTGACTTTGGGAAAGATTATCTCTACATTCACGCAGGTGAAAAATCTAGTCATGAATTCAAATTTTTGCCTGGATAAAAATACATAAGCTTCCGAGGAATTTTTTCTCTTTAGGTTGTTGCCTTATCTGAGGCTTTGAAATCATTAGACTTCAACATTTTTGCATCTGGAGGTAATTTTCCTTGGTAAACATGAGGTATGGAATATATAACTTTGCGAGAATAGTTATTGTGTTTCATATTATTACAAAATAGAAACCCTAGCAATGGCAGCCGCATTCCCTAGTTTGCCTATCGTTTTTCTAGCACCACTGATTCATCGGGCTCGGTTTCCATCTTAGCGGTCGGCACTTAGGACACATTCGGCACCTGCTTGGTTTTCACGACCATATCTATTTAGTTTACATTTGTTGGCCATCAACTTGAACACAGGGGCTTTCTTGCATACGCCCGCAGTATAAGACTTTGTTTTACTACTGACGTGTGGGGTTTTTGTCGAGACCCGTGAACCCTGTAAGCCATCAAACAGGTTTTGGGCGGGCTCTGCTCACGGGGAGAGTGTTTATCTTTTATTGTGTCTGGCGCCCTTCGGTTTTTTCCTGCACCGGCTTTTGAAACAGCCTGTCAGTGCGGGCCCTTGGTTTCCCACTTCTTATTGGTAACAGGTCTTGGCTCGGGATTGACTCGCTGAACCGTGAGTGCCTACGAGGATGAAGTGGATTACACGGAGGATCCGCTGGCTAGCGTGGACATATGGGGAAATAATATTCAAGAGGAGGAGGAAGGGATGGATGACATGGTCCCCGTTCCGGTTATTTCGGTTCCAACTTAGCCTACACTTATCGATGTGGCGGGCAACTCATCACCAATTGGGGAACTTGAAAAATTCAGCTTTTCCACACCCTCACACTCGAATAATGGGTTATGGGGATTTTCACTGGCTGGTAACACAAGCCTAACTGAGGTTGATTTTGGGTTATCAGAGCCTTTTGTGGATGTTGTGCTCCAGAGTATCGGGGAGACGACACTTACATTAGAACACCTCAATATCAGTGGTTATGTTCCTCTCTATGGCGATGTTGTTTGCGGAACAGGTTGTGGGGGTGCATCTATTGGCGGGAGTAAGGAGTGTGCACCTCCCTTAGCCTCTGGGGTTTTCTCAAACATACTTGAGGATGCTCCTATCTCGGACAAGCCAAAATTATCATCGGATTCTGAAAACTCTGAAGACCCGGCCCTGGGGAGTGCAATCAAAGGAAAGAAGCATAGGATCACAAAGAACAAGTTTAGCAAGATCACCAACTTTGGACGTGAATGTGGTATGGAGGATCTGGCACATATTGTTGCCACTATGTTAGTATGGAAGGTATGAGGCTAAAAATACTCCACTGCAAGGCTGAAGCAGTGGACCCGTGAGATTTGGGGAGGTAATCTTGAAACCCTTCCGGAAGTTTTACTGCTCACCAAAGGTTGGTTTTTCCCTCACTTTCACCCGACCGAAACAATCTGATTGGGCTCTCATGCAATACTAGCATATTGAAATGCACCCTATTCATCTCAAAGGATGGGTTCCACTATTTGATCCTAATAAAGAAAATGTTGGCGCTGGCCCTATCTAGATGCGACTGCCTGGATTTCCTGTTCAATTCTGGAATGACACTGCTCTTCGGAACATTGGGGATCAATTTGGGCTCTATATTGACCATCATAGGTCTTATTTGGTTACCGACAGCAGGGCAGTTGTTCGCATACTGATCTTCCTCGACACAAGGGATGGTCTGCACAACAACCTCAATATGCTCTTTGATGGCATGATGTGGCAACGGGTTCTTGATTATGAAGGGGTGTCGTTTAGATGCAGGAAATTCCATGAGGTGGGGCATTTTTATAAAGAGTGCCCTAAGATGGGATTCACTAACCAGATTCACAAGAAATCTCACACTGTGGCCACTCAGACTGAGCCCATCATCATCACATGCCAGGTTTCGGTAGGTGAGAAATTGGCCGAGCCGGAACCATCAACTGTGGAGCTGGTATTGACCCAACAACTTCCTACTTGGCCAATTACTCATCCCAGATGGCATGCGCAGTCCACTCCTGCAGCTTCTCATTGCTCTTCTAATATTTTGGGTACCACTCCTACATCTGACTCTTTGAATTTGAATATCTCGTACAATTTATCATCCATTACTTCTCCTTGTTTGTATATTGTATCTGCTATATCTACTCACCATTACCCATCAATTTCTTGTACTATTTCACAAGCCCCGCCATCTTTCATTCCCATTATACAACATACTTCTGCTGCCCCTAACTGTTGCCATACATCCACCTACTCGGATTCATCCACTTCGAGACACAACTACTTTCTAAGATCCATCACTCTACCTCATTCAGAGGAAGCTTTTGGTATTGGCACAGGGTTGAGTTGCTACCCTAACAAAACAAGTGGCAGACCATCAGCTATGGCTAAAGCTATCAAACGGGCTAATCTAGAAGTGGAGGCTGGAACACAATCATCCCTTATGAGGGTTCTTAGAGCAAGGCGACCCTATCCAGGAGTTACATCATGATTTTCCTCTCCTGCAACTGCAGGGGACTGGCCAACCCCAATAAGAGATTGGCACTTAAGGAATTAATTTCTCAGAAGCCTATTGACATCTTATTCCTACAAGAAACTTTAGGAGAAGGAGATACGGTTGCTAATATTCTTAAATCCTTTCTTCCTAACTGGACCTTCATTACATTGGATGCTCATGGAAGATCAGGTGACTGTGCTTTGGGTATCAATTGTAGAACCACCCAGATGATCAACTGCTGGGGACAGGCTGGGGTACTTGGCATGGATATAAAATTTAGTCACTTTGAGTAGGTGTACACCCTGATTAACGTCTATGGACCCTACTTAAATAGAGATTTCTACTGGAATTCATTACTGGCCTGCTCATTGCTTACCCATCCTAATATAATTTTGGGTGGTGATTTGAACTTCTCATTAGGAATATCTGAATCTTGGGGTACTCGTGCTATCCCTGATCCACTGGTTGAGTTTTTCAGCTCTAAACTAGAGGCTGTTGATCTCATGGACATTCAGACTACAAAGATTGATCCCACATGGATGAATAAGAGGACTAGTGATGCGGCTTTGGCTTGCATATTGGACAAATTTCTAATCAAGCAGCGTCTTCTTGGCACTTTAGATCATGCTCGTCAGTGGGTGGGGCAGGGGGGAATTTCTGATCACTCCCCTATATATTTGGAATTTGAGTGTGGTCCTATCAAGGTGCGACCACCATTAAAATTTAACTCCAGATGGCTACAAGACCTAGAATATCATGAGATGGTAGTTCAGGCTTGGTAGCATTGTCAACAACATCCAGATAGAGACCCTGCCTAGACCATAAATAATAACCTATCTCACATCAAGAGCCTGACCATCAAATGGGTTAAGAACAAAAAGAATTTGGAACATGAAGAGATCAACCAGATTGAACTGGAAATTGCCCACCTGAATAACTCTGATCTTACTGGATATTGGTCCAGTGCCTCTAAAGAGCACCTTATATCACTTGAAACTGCAAAGGCTAAGCTCCTGAGACAAAAAGAAAAGGATTGGAGACTCAAGAGTAGAGCTATTTGGCTTCAGACAGGCGATGAAAATACAAAGTTCTTCCAACAACATGCTAATGGCCGCAGGACTGCAAACTCTATTTGGGAACTTACCGATCAACATGGGTTTGTGGCACGTACTCAATCACAATAACATGATATGGGTACCCAGTATTTCACTAACTTATACAAATCTCCTCTTCACATTGATCTCCCGGACATTATGCAAATTACTCAATCATTCAATAGATTTGTGGAACTGGAGCAGGAAGAGGACCTCAATGCACCAGTTTCCAAGGGGGAGCTGGAGGGGGTTTTGAAATGGTTCAAAAAAGACAAAAGCCGTGGGGCTGATGACTGACCCATTGAGTTTTTCATTCATTTTTTCGATTTGATGGCTAATGACCTACTGATTATGATTGAATACAGCAGGGTGAGGGGTCCAATTTATGATGGATTTAACTCAACTTTCATTGTGCTCATTCCTAAAACTAATCATTCATCCAGCTTTCAAGATTACAGACAAATTTCTCTCTGTAACTACATTTACAAGATTATCTCTAAAATCATTGCTAATCGCATAAAGCCTTTCCTATCTAATCACATAGCTAAGGAACAATTCACTTTTCTTCATCATAGGCAAATCCACGAAGCGATTGGCACTGCCCAAGAAGCCCCCCATTCCATAAAAACCAAACACCTTAAATCCACTATTTTTAAGATTGACCTGGCTAAGGCTTTTGATCAGGTGAATTGGAGCTACTCACACCTCATTCTTATTCAAACTGACTTTCCTCATACATTTATCAACTAGATTATGGGTTGCATTTGTCATGCTACTTTCAGCATCCTCCTTAATGGCACTGCATCTGATTTCTTTCATGTGGGCAGAGGCCTACGTCAAGGATGTCCTCTATCACCATTATTGTTTGTTCTGGTTATGGAAGGTCTCTTAGTTCTCATCAAAAATTTTAAGGCTCTGGGGACCATTCATGGCCTCCAGATAAATGATATTTTACATCTTACTCATCTATTATTCGTGGATGATGTTCTAATCTTTCTTGATGGCTCTGAACAGGATGTTGTACAATTTGACATACTTCTCCAAAGTTTTTGCAAAGCAACCGGAATGATTCCAAATTCTCTCAGGTCTACTATTATCATGACTAGATGTTCGGCTCGAGAACTAGGCACCGCCATGAATCTATTTGCATATGTTTGTATTGATATCAGCGAGGGCCTGAAATACTTGGGATATCACATCAAACCAAACAATTATCAAATCAAATATTGGAACTGGCTCATAGCCAAAGTGGAATGCAGAATCAATGTTTGGAATAGATGGCTATCCAGAGCTGGTCGTTTAGTCCTCATAAAATCAGTACTCAAAGCCATTCCAGTCTATTAGATGACCCTCGCTTGGATTCCTATTAGGGTTACCAACCGAATTAAATGCATTTGCAGACATTTCTTATGGTGGAACCAGGAAAAGGATAACACTTTTTCCTGGATTGCATGGGATCGCATCAACATCCCCAAGCAATGGGGTGGTTGGGGGATCAAATATCTCCATCTTTTTTCGAATTCTCTTGTTGCCAAAATGTGTTGGCATTTAATCACTGGTAATAGTCTCTGGAAGGAGGTCATAGTCACAAAATATATCGCGCCCAGGAATATCCTTTATTGGATCAGGCACAGAATCAGGCCGACCACTGGTACATCCATCATTTGGAAAGCGATCACAAAAGTTGCACATATCATTCAGAGGGGTCTTTCGTGGACAATTGAATTCAGGGAATCTATTCGAATTGGTACTGATTCATGGTCTGGTAGTGGAGAATTTTATAAGCTACCAGATCCTTTATTGGAGCATCTGGCTCACAAAGGCATTACTTTCCTAGCTCAGATCGCCGATCCGGTTCACACAACCTGGCAGGGACAAGGTTGGTCGACGGCGGCAGACCTTGACATTCCACGGGATGGTCTTAAGGATTGGAAAATTTTGATATGGGCATTAAAAGCTTCAAACATCCGTCTCACGGATCAGGATGATCAGCTGATTTTGGCTTGCTCACCAATAGGCCAATATGCACCCAAGCTTGGCTACCTATCACTTATTCAGCACAAGGAACCACCACAAAAAACCTAGTGGTGGCGTAACATATGGAAACTGAAAGCTCTGAATAAACAAAAAACCTTATTTTGGTGTATTTTAAACCACTGCATTCCCACCATGGAATTTCTCCACCACCGTGCCATCCATGGGCCCTCAAGATGCTGCTATTGCATGTCTAACAGCGAGGATACTTCTCACATTTTTCTGTACTGTAATGTAATTTTGGCAATATGGGCACAGGCTGTCGTTTTCTTTGGATTCCAACATCCTTGGTAGGGGTACACACTACAAGATTCCTGGACGACTTAGTGGCAGCTTAACGCTAATTCCCCGAAACTACGAAACCTCTTGTTGATCATTTCTTGGGAAGTTTGGATAGGCCATAAAAATTTCATTATCAATGGCCAACCGATCAACAGGGATTGCATCAGTGCTACGATCATTGCTACTTACAACCTTCTGCCTGAAGAGAAACACCAGCAACCTTCCAAGATTTTTGTTCCTGAATTGATTGACCATTGCCGACCCTGGGCTTATTTTGATGGTGCGGAAAATCCATAGGGTTTTTGGGGGGAGCTATTCTTCATGTAAATGATCATCACGATTATCAAATAAGGATGGGACTGGGCTCTGGATCTAACAACTATGCAGAACTTCAATGCCTTAGACTTCTTCTAATCTTTGCGCGCGAAAAACATTGCAATTCCATACAAATATTTGGCGACTCTCTTCTTGTGATCAACTGGTTGAATAATCATGCACATTGTCACACGCACACACTGTCTGCACTTCTGAGGGAGGTTCATCATCTCAAGCTATTATTTGACTCCATCTTCGTGGCTCATATCTACAGGTCTCGGAACCAAGTGGCTAATAAGTTGTCCAAAGAAGCCTCAGAGCTGATTTGGGGCACATGGCACATTACAGAGCAGATCAGTGAACAGGTGTACAGGTTTTTTCATCTGGCCTTTTATGGATGAGGCACCAGATCACCGGGTTTTTTGATAGAACAGCCAGATTTGGGAGGTTATTTTGATTTGCATTATCTCCCATGGACTACGTATCGGCTATTATACTTATTTTTGTTTTTTTGTCTCTATTATCCAGTAAGTTATGCACCGAACTTACTTGTGATGTTCTTTGTAGACATCTATGATTGTATCATTGGAATTATTGTATGTTTTTATTTTGGCAGCCAAAACTTGGCTCTATATAGTTATTTTCGATAGACAGTTTAGTAGTTTAACTACTAGCAAATGTAACATGTAAATTATCTATTAATGAAAATTTACAACTTTTTCCTTTGTGAAAAAAGAATACATATAAAATAAAATAAGCACTTTATACATATTTTATATGTCTAAAGCGGAAAAAATACTACTTCGACTATGTCATTTTAAGCCTAAGTTTTTATAAAGGCGATGTCCTCGCGTCTTTGTAATTCACTTATTACCTTTCCCCCACAGCTTCCCAGTACATCTTGGCCGTTTGCTTCAACCATTCTGATCTAAAAGACTAGGATGCATTTCGCGCCCGAAAAACAAACGTTTGCCAAAAGCCAAAAGTAACACGAAAAAAGCAGTGTTAGTGAAACCACCCCATATGACGTGGCACCTTTTGATTGTGTTGCGTCCATTTTGCACAAAAAAACTTACCATTCTATGGCAATGCGAAACCCACTAATGGTTTTTCGCATTCGAAAAAATCAAAACCCATTCCCGCTGATGATATGACTCACATTTATGGTGAGTAATAAAAGTTTATATCACAAATTTAAACCTTTGTTTCATTATTTTCCACTGCTATTTTTGCTCCCGACTGTTAAAATAAAATGCTGCCTGACTGTGTAAAGAGCCCTAAGCCCCTGTTTGTTAATTTCTTGTCCCAAAGACAAATTCCGCCACTGTTTTCCTATCTGAAGATTATTAAAGCCATTCTCTACACCAATGATTCAAACCCGTCCGCAGGAACAATCTCAAAATTTGGAAAACCCTGTCAAAGCTTCAAATACTTGCTATTTGAGGTATTTTTCGATAAACAGACATGAAAATTTCAAGGTTAAACCATCTATAATTAATGTGACGTCTGTTAATGAGAAAAATCCACTAGATAAATTGTCCAAAACGCCCAAAACAGGCCAAACCATGGCCAATTTTTTCCTAGAAGTTGCTATGTTCATAAAAGCTTTTGTGTGAGCCAATTTCCTCAGTTTAAAATCTCTGAAGATCAATTCCAAGACAAAAAGGTTTTTCAGGCCTACCAAACTCCTTTTTACAGTCTCAAACCATTCACGAAACCCTTGTTTCCTGTTTAATCCTAGTATCAATCCTCAGATAAACCTAATTGAGCAAAAAGCTCAAAAGAAGATATCTTTAGCCTAAATTTCTCAGTTACCCCTCTGTTTAAAAGTAAATTACTTCTGTAAACCATTTAATCTTACAGAAGAAGCCAGATTGCCTAAAAAATAGAGTTAAACCTCCACAGATAGATCTCATTCCACAGTTATTTCAAAAGCCTTCAATCACCTCCCTGTAGACCTAGATTTCATTAACAAATTGTTTTATTTTTGCAAGTTATTATCAGAAAAGAAATTGGGCCAATAGTTTTAATACTATTTGACAAAATTGTTTGCTCCAAATTCTCATATTTTAAATCAAAAACTTCATTCAACAAACAGTTTGTATACAAAGAAAAAATAAAATCAATTTAGAGAGAGATCAAAATGATGAAATTTGCACAGTAAGTGGTAAAAGTGAAATAAGAATTCACAGTGACAATGAAAACATAATAGTGAAAAAGAGACAGTTAAAGTGCATCAGGTAAAAGTCAAAGTGAAAGTTAAAACAAAGTTACAGGGCAACCAAAGGTAAACAGTAAAAGTAAATACAGAGGCAGTAAATGGTAAAAAGAGTTGAAAATACTTTCACCAACAATGAATTTTATCCAAAGTGAAAGTAAAACAGTTAAAAGAACAAAAAGGTGAAAAGATGAAAACATAACAAGAAGGAACATTTTTGCAGAAATTTCATGTTTAAGTCATTGTTTTGCAGAAATTATTGTGACCAATCCAAGATGAATTTTGAAAAACTAAAGGAGGTTTTTGTTCCTAAGATTTTCAACTATAAAAACCTCATTCACGTTTCTAACAGCTATTATGGTTTTGGAGATATTAAAAATATTTTAAAGCATTTTTTGCAGAAAATTCCTGTTAAGTCATCATTTTACAGAGAATATTGTGGCCAATCAGAAATACATCATACAAAAATGAAGGAGTTTTTTGTTCCTAAGAGCCCTATCTACAAAAAACTATCTCACTTTTTGCATAGGTATTACATAATAGGAGATACATGCGCATATTTAAAGCCTATTTTGCAGACTCTGTAAAACTATGTTTTACACATCTTTTTACATAGCCTATTGTGGACATCTGGAGCATAATTTTAGGGAATTGAAAGAGGTTTATCTCTCCAAAATATTTATCTACAATAACCTCTTTCATTTTTTACACATATATTTCGGATTGAGAAATACAAAGATATCATTGGACTCCAAGTTTGCAGAATTGTTGGAGCAGAATGCACAAAGAAAGGAAACAATTAGTGACTTGGATGCCTCATCATCAACTAAGAGTTGGATCAAATTCGAATTCTCCTCTCTGTCATCACCTATCCATAAAAAATAGTGCCAAATATATGCATTAGTTTTGAGTGTCCTTTAATTAAGTTCTATTTATGTAAAACAGTTGGAGATATTTGTAAACCAATCTTGTTATTTTTCAAGATATTTTAGTTTAGAATTTGTATAAATACTTTACTCTTTGAAGTATTTTGTGTGGAATAAAATTGCTGAGATTATTATAGATATTTTTTCTGGTTCTTTGGAGGCTCATGTGTTGATTGCATGGCAACAAACTGTACAACAGCTAACTGGACTTCATAACTCAGGATTCTTGCGATAAGCTAATGAGTAAAGTGATTTCTTTATGTCATTGTTTCCTTTTCTAAAGTTCCATTCAATTTAATATATGTGTTCAAATATGAATGATTAATTAGGAGTATTATTTTAGGATAAGTGTATAAAACTCCCTGTCTTAACTAATTTATCATTTCAATGTTTTCTGCTGATTTATGGACCTAGGAATTCTTAGTTACTCCTGAGTCTCGTTTGACCCCTGCCTCCTTCCTCTTTTTCTAGATCAAAGGATCCTTCACTGCCCTTTATCCCGAAAGCAAGCCATCTCATCAAATCAAACTATTCAAATATTTGAGGGTTATCTACCTTTCCCTGTGTACATTAGCATCCTTTTGGCCTTGCCTTTCAGTCTTGCTTGCTACATTTTGACTCCATATCCCAATGGACTAGTAAATCCCTCTTTAATTTGTCTCCAAGTAATCTTATTTCCCACCAAACATTTCAAACAAAAAACCAAGTGCCCAATTATAACTAGCCTAAAATATAAATTCAAAACAAAGTTAAATCTGAAAGAGAGAGCCCTCTCTGAAATTTAGGAAGGCTAGATTCTAGATTTCCAAAGTAGGTTTATCGTTACCTCGAACTATTTCTCTTGAACCTAGAGAAATTACTGAGTGATAACACATTCCATTGATCATTATCTCCCTATATGGTTGGAAGATGAATAATATGACTTATATAACACTGCCCCTATGTGTACCATAGATTTTATTCTTAGATGGGGGTAGCTTGATGAAGATGAACTCATCAACCATGCCATTCAAAAAGAGTCCTCCACTAACATTCCTCTCAAAGCATTAGTCAAAGAGTCTAAAATCCAACCTTGGATGGAAGTGCACTCAGTTGATTCAACCTTTGAAACCACCAAGGCTATTGAGTTTGGCCCTTCCAAATCTCTGAAAATCAACCCAAACCTCTTGAGTGAAGAAGAGAAGCAGTTATGCCAGCTTTTGAAAGACAATCTAGATGCATTTTCTTGGGATTACAAAGACATGAAAGGGGTGCATCCTTCAATGTGAAAAAAACATATTTACATCAAAGAAGGATGCAAGCCTATGAGACAACCCCAAAGGAGGATGAACCCAGCTCTGAAGGACATATTCAAAGAAGAGCTATAGAAACTATTGGATGTAGGGTTCATATATCATATATCCGACAGTGAATGAGTATCTCCTCTTGTCCTAGTCCCGAAGAAGAATGGGAAGTGGTGAATTTGTGTTGATTATCGAGAACTTAACAAAGCCACCAAGAAATACCATTTCCCTTCTCCCTTTATAGACCAAGTCCTGGATGGCCTTTCGGGGAAGTTCTTTTCCTTCTTAGATGGTTTCAGTGGGTACAATCAGATTCAAATCAGCCCTGAAGACTAAGATAAGACTACTTTCACCTTCCCTTGGGGTACCTTTGCTTATAGATTCCTACCCTTTGGGTTGTGCAATGCCCCAGCTACCTTCCAAAGAGTTTTCCTGAGCATATTTTCTATGTTAGTCCATGACTCTGTCAAAATCTACATGGATGATTTCACACCATACAGGGATGACTTCCAGGAAGCTCTCTCCAATTTGGGTAAAGTAATAAGAAGGTGCATTGAGATGCATCTCTCCTTGAGCCCAGAAAAGTGTGAATTCCTGAAGAAAGCAGGTTTGTCTTAGGACAATCCCTATTCCAAGCAGGAATATAGGCAGACCCGAACAAAATCATTATCATCAAAAGGGTACTTGCTCCTCAAAAGCAGAAATATGTCAGGAGTTTCTTAGGATTATCTAGTTACTATAGAAGGTTCATCAAAGATTTCATCAAGATAGCTTCGCCATTATTTGGGTTACTAGCCAAGGATTATGAGTTTATTTGGTTTGGTCCTTGTCAGGGGGCTTTCAAGCTCATTAAGGAATAGTTGACTACTGCCCCCATCCTCTGAGTTCCAAATTGGACTTTTCCTTTCCATATCCACACTGATTCATCTGAAAAAGTTGTAGGGACAACATTAGGAAAATTAGAGGACAAAATTCCTTATGCCATTTATTTCATTAGCAAGAATTTTTCCAAGGCCGAGCTAAATTATAGTGTTACTGAGAAGGATATGTTAGCCATTGTCCATGCTTTGAACAAGTTCAGGAATTATGTAACTAGATATCAAAACTTTTTTCACACTAACCATTCAACCATCAAGTATTTAATGAACAAACCAGATGTTAATGCTAGGATAATTAGATGGTTGTTGCTTTTGCAGCAATTTGATTTGACTACTATTTATAAAACTAGAAAGGAGAATGTTTTTACAGATTTTTTGTCGAGGTTAGCTCTCCCTGTAGGTGAAGAAGGAATGGTGGATGACCAGCTGCCAGATGAGCATCTCTTTTCTATATCAACACTCTCACCAGAGTTTTTTGATATATCCAACTACATGGTTTCTGGGAGACTCCCTCCTAATTTTTCATTCAAGGAGAGGAGCATAATCATCAGAAAAAGCGCCCCTTTCACATGGATTGGGGGAAACCTTTTCAAGCTAGGCCCTGATCAAATCCTAAGGAGATGTGTGAGGGAGGAAGAATTTTTTGATATCCTCTCTACATGTCATGACAGCCCATGTGGAGGCCACTTTGATGCAAAGAGAACTACTTACAAAGTTTTTCAGGCAGGATACTATTGGCCTACCCTTCACCAAGATTCCAGAAGATACACCAGCAAGTGTGACTAGTGCCAAAGGATGGGGAAACCAACGGAAACGGATGAGATGCCTTTTCACCCTCAGGTGGCTCTTGAGCCATTTGAAAAATGGGGCATGGACTTTGTTGGACCTATCAATCCACCATCTGGACAAAAGAAGTATATCATAGTTTTCACTGATTACCTAACAAAACAAGCTGAAACAAAATAAATGAAGGTAGCAACCGAGGAGAAAGTAGCAGAATTTCTAAGGGAGAATTTGTTTTACAAGTTTGGGTAACCCAAATAAATAGTCATTGATCAGGGAGCACAATTCACCTCTCACCTCATTGAGAATATTTTGAGGAAGCACAAGATTAAGCATATAACTTCTATTGTCTATCACCCTCAGGCGAATGGCCAAGTAGAAGTAACAAACAGAGCTTTAGAGAGCATCCTCACCAAGGTTGTGAGTAGCAGCAGAAAATATTGGGCAGACAGATTGGTGGAAGCTACTTGGGCCTACAACACTACTTGGAATACAAAAATAGGATTCACTCCTTATGAACTATTCTATGGTAATAAATCTCTACTTTCAGTTGAGTTTGAATTCAATACTTTAAGAATGGCAACTGAATTAAATCTAGATCTATCAAATTCCCAAAAAGAGAGGTTGCTACAACTAAATGGGTTGGATGAGTTCAGAATGCAAGCACTTCTTCACACGGAGGTAGTTCAGCTACAAAGGAAGGTCTGGCATGACAATAAAATCAAATAAAAGACCTTCTAAGAAGGATATTGGGTGTTGTTGTATGAATCAAGGTTTAAATATTTCAAAGGCAAGTTGATGACAAGATCTTTGGGACCTTACACCGTGGAAAAATGTTTTGATAATGGCGCAGTTCAAATCAGAACCATAGATGAGGAAGGAATCCCCTTTCTTTTCAATGGTCACAGACTTAAAATTTACAAAAATCCTTTGTCAAAGGCAGAGTTCATAAATTCAATAAGCAGAGAGGTGTATGTGATGGAGAACTCCATATTTTCCCACACCTCCTGACAAACCAAAAAAATAAAAAATAAATATCCATGGGTGAAAACCTCTCTGAGGCACCCAAGGCAAGTCTGTGGGTTGAAAACCTCCATGGAGGCAGCCCACTTTCTTTCAAAAACAAAAAACAAAAAAAACAAAAAAATACATCTACATCTCTATGTTTTCTATGTTTCTTGTTTTTTAGGTTATTAATGGTTTCTGGAAACACATGGAAGCATTCGTCTTCTTTTCCCTTCTTCTATTTTACCATCCATCCCATCATTCACTCAATTCATTTTCATAACTTCCTCAATCAGCTCCATGCACCACATTCCTCCATTCCTAAGCACAATGTAGAAGGGAAATTCCTACATACATCTGATGTCTGAGACTGCTACAGACATCAGGGAATTCCTACAGCGCAAAAAACGGTTCTTGAACAGCAAGAAAAATAAGAGAAGAGCTGAAAAATCAGACCCCAGGCAAGACAAGAGTGCCACCCATGGCATCTAGAGCATCCCCACGTGGCATCTACAATGGGAAGGAACATCAAGGAAAGATCAACAGCTCACTCAAAGAGTTGCTCATTCAGCAAGCTTCTCACTCAGAAAACAGGAAAATAAAGAACGCATCATATAAGAGGCTTGTCTCCAAATTCAAGCTCCTGCAAACGCCTTGAAAATAACAGGTAAACTCAGGTATAGCTTCTCACCCATCTCTATGCATCCATAATAGCCAAAAATAATTAAATTTGCAGATTTAGATTTTAAGGGTCAGAAAGGTGGCCAGTTAGCTTGGCCACCATCATGAAGTATGACAAGGGAGAACTGCAAATTCACGCCACCTGGGCATGCAAAAGAAAATAATTTAAATCAAGAGGAGTAGAGGAGAATGAGGGGAGGAAACACACGGTCCATCATGAACTAACAGGGAGAAGGAAACAACGGTCTCTAACAAAAACTGGAGCTAAGGCCGAGTTACATAAGCATTCCAAAATTAGTTGCGCAATCTAATAAAAAGAGACCCCATCTCATCCAAACTAGTAAACTAAAAAAATTTAAGGGGAGAGAGACCAACATAATACTGCAATGCAGCAACAGTGAGCTTTAGCCGTGTATTTAGGGATATCATGCGATAACAGCAGCAGAACAGCGTCACCCTACCCATGGCCTGGTCCTCTTTTGTAAATATCAGCACATAATATTTTATCGCAACCCAAACAATACATAATTCCACTTCTAGCCTTAGAGAAGAAGAAGAGGAACCATAAGAAGAACCAGAAGAAGACAAAGAACTAGAAGAAGAAGAAGAACCAAAATAAGAAGAAGAACTAGAACAAGAAGAACCAGAAGAAAAAGAGGAAGAGACAAAGATCCAAGGAAAAATGGAAGATATGGAAATAGAAGTCATAGAGGTAGAATAAAGTGAGCAAGAAACAGACTCAAAAAACAGCACCACATCCCCCCAAGACAAAGAGGTAGTTGCCACCTTAGCTCCTTTGAGTGCAAAGAGAAAAAGGTAAACCTTTATGTATTTCAAAACTAACAAGAGTCAGAGGATAAGTCAGAGAGAGACAGAAACTCTTCCCACGAGCCCAACTATCATTGAAGAATCACCAAGGGAGGAGGAAATAATCGAAGAAAAAATTTTGAAGGAGCAGCTGCAGAAGGCACAAGCAGAGAATGTAGCACTGAAGGAGCAATTGCAGCAAAAAGGGCAGCAAGTGGCCACCATGGCAGACTTATGCATAGAATCCCTTAAGCACAGATTCCCTTCTGACTGATATGTTGTGTACCTCAAGGAGCAATGGATCCTATTTCAAATCAAAACTCTGGCCTCCCATGGATCCCTACCTTTCCAATATTGTAGGAAATTCATGGATTTCTACAAGCAAGCTAACATGGCTAATCAGAAAAAAATGGCAGAGTTTTATGTGCATAACCTTGTGCTAAGAAATCTGGATACTTGGGACCCCAATTCCACAATGGGGGACATGCAGCTAATGGCTCTAGCATCTTGGATGTTGAATGAGGACACTAGAGAAAAAGAGATATGGAGGGTCATGAGAAGAATAAATAGAGAACCCTTACATATTAGACCGGAATTTTTTATCCAAAGAGGAGTCATCCTTAACCATCAAGAGATTGAAAGGAACCCTGCAATAGTTGAAAGCTACCTTTAAACTCAAGCACATGTAATAGGCCACTTTGATGATGTTTCCACATAGATAGAAAATGATTGCATTATGGCCAGCCAGAGGAGATGGAACAGCCTCCCTCACAGCCTCAAGAAAAAGGAGTACTATACTCCAGAAATACTGAGGGGTGCATTGGAAAGGGAACCATTATACAAGAGGGCCATGTAGGCCAAAAATATCCAATGGTTGGGACTAAAGCTCAGCCTACCTTTGCTACTGTGGTTGAATGATGAAAAGCACATAGATGCACAAGATAGAGAATGGGAGAATGCAGAAAAGAATAATGGATTTTACCCCCTTGGGGAAACTCCCACACTTCTTCCTTAGGAAATCAATGAAATTGTCAAAGCCTTGAAGTATATGCAGGAGGAGGATTAGTTGCTCATAGGATGAGCAACCATTCAATGGGGGGGTGATGATGAGCTCCATCATTAGACATATTTGGAGAGGTTAATGGTCACCTTTTTGCCTTCTTAGATCTCTTTTTCTTGCATTTTTATTATTATTTGGTTTTATGATGCCAGTATAGGTGGTGATTAATGCTAACATACTCTGAGTGCCTAATATAAGGTTGAGTGCATAAAATCATGAATTATTAATCATTTCTATAATGATTTTATCATAAATACTTGGAGGAGATAGTAATTCGAGTTCCAAAGGCAGCCAAGCAACTCAAAGAGGAGTTCACTCAATCTCTGTTTATTGCGAGTCAACTGGACTCAATCACCCCAAAGATTCTCTCCAACAGTTCGAGTTCCAAAGGTAGCCAAGCAACTCAAAGAGGAGATCACTCAATATTTTTTTACTGGGAGTCAAGTGGACTCAATCACTATTTTCTAGGGAGATTTTGGTAGCTACCTTTTAGAATAAATAGAGCAGAGCTAGAGCTAGGAAGAGTTAGTCAATTCCAATTGACACTAGTTGAAACTTTTTTGCAAGCTATTAAGCTTTTTATTATTTTACTCAGTGATCAAACTTTCAGACATATATGAGGTTATTATTTTATGAAATGAGCAGACTGATTTCATTTGACTTATTTAAGTTTCAGAGAGCTAGGCTCATGGGTTAGGGCCCAATCCATGTGCCTCATCTTCTTTATTATTACTATCTTTTCCTTTCTGCCATTAAGCTAGTTTTATTTCTATCATTCAATTAGTTATGCTTCTCATATTTTCATCGTTGCTTAGTTTTTTATTTCAGTGTACTGTTGTATTTTTTTCATTTGCTTGCAAGTGATAGAATAGAGGAGAAAAACCAAGAAAAGTTTTGGATCAAGACCTCCTTCTCATCTCTGTCAATAGAGCTTGAGGAGGGCGAACCTTCCCACAGGAGCAAAAATTGTTTTCTGTTCACTGTTTTGTCACGTGTTTCCTATATTTTTTGCACATGAATTTGCAGCTTTGTTTGTAGGAATAAGCATAAAAATCCTAAGGAAGATCATCAAGCCATCCCAATTCATTTCCCATCTCTGTTTTCATGCCTGAGAATTGTTGTTGTGCCTCCATTTCCCTCCTTTTTCTCTTATTTGCATCCATCGCCCCTTTTCATTCCAAAAAAGTTTGAAAATCATTAGAATTAAACCTACACCCTTTCTCCTCGAAACTCTCGGTCATCGTACCTCGCTTCATCGCAAATCGCTTGTGATATTTGTTAACGCTCTCTCATTCCAAGCCCGAATGCGATATCCTTTCTACTTCCCTTTGCTACCCTTTTACTAAAAACATTCAAAAACATTAGAAACTGCATTTTTTCCCTTTGGACTTACCATCGCTCCTTTTCACAATCACATTTCCCATTTGGTCCTTGTTAACAGCTTATGCTTCCAGACCCCAATTTCAATATTCCTTTTTCCCTCATTTCTCCTTCGCTCCTCATTTCTATGTCAAAAACCTTTGAAAGAACCTTACTCCGCCTTTTTCTGAAAAGCCCATCACTTTATCGCAATTTGCAATTCCTATTGACCTTCGTTAACACTTACTACCCCTACCTGTCGATTGTGATATTACGATCACGCTCCACCATCAGCCCCACTTCCACGTCACCCAATGCAATCGCACTTTGCAATCTCTTTCCCTTTTATTTGAAACACTTACCACTCATTTTCTCCGATGCGATAGTACCACTGCATCACAAACCACAACTATTTCCCTCTTATTTTAAACACTTATGGCTCGCTTTCGCCGATTGTGATATTGCGAAATCGCAACGTCGTAGCTTTTACCTCATCGCATTTCGCACCTTGCTCCTACTCCAGAACAACACTTCCGCTATCCCTTTAATTTTTTGATATTGCGATTGCAATATCGCATATCGCAACTTTTTCCTCCATCGCATCTCAGCCATCGCATATTTAAAATTATCCCTTTCCAAAGCATCTTTGAACCATATTATACGGTTTTATAAGGTTTAAACCCTCACTTTCCACTTCTAAGCTCTGTTTCATGTGTTAAGCCCTCCATTAGCCTCTTTAGCCCTTTTCTTTCCTCCAAGCTGCAAAAATCAACAATTTTTTCAATTAGGATTAATTCATGGATAGCTTAGTTGCATGGGTAGAAGCATGGTAGATATACCATAAGATAAATAGAATGCATTTAGCCATTTGGCAAAGTTAAGTGTGGTTTATAATTAGTTCATTTCTTTCATTTCTTTCTTGAAAATTAAATTAGTTTCATTCCTGCCATTTCTTTTCAGCAATATAGTTTATTTTATTTTCAGTCATTTCCTTTTCTGCAAATTAAATTAGTTTCATTCTTGTCATTCCTTTCTAGCAATTTAGTTTAGCTTCCTTTCTGTCATTTCCTTCCAACAATTTACTTTCCAGTCCTTATCACAGTTTAAGAAATAGCACCCTTTCGTAAAGCAGAAGAGGATGACATGAGCATAATGCATATGTTGTGTATATAGCATTGTCACCTCCAAGTTTGTACGAACCTCGGGTTGATAAAGTAAATTAAGGCAGCCCCTGGGAGTTGCAGCACTCTTGGTGCAATACCAGGGCTCACCAAAATTCACATACATATCAATTTTTATTCCATAATAGTCACATACAAAAACAAAAATAAGAAAATTAAATCAAGTTTTTAAAATATCGATTTACCCCCCCTCCTCCCCTCAGTATTTTTCCTAACAATTGGAATTAGAGAATGTCCTTCGGAAGAACCTTAATTGCTTGAAATAAGATTCATCAAGATGAAAAATCAAGAGGGGACAACATATATCATGATACCATTGTTCAACGAAACCAATCTAGTTTTCTGGAAGGTAAGAACAAGATCTTACTTACAGTCGCTTGGAGTAGATATATGGGGAATCGTTGAAGGAGGCTATCAATATACATCCTCCATTCCCACAGATGAAGAAGAAAAGAAGAAATATGAGACCAATGCAAAGGTTGTCAATTCTCTGTTAGGAAACTTGGCAGAAACCAAATTTTTCAAAGTCATGCAACTGAATATAGCAAAGGCTATATGGGAAATATCATCCAAAGTTATGAAGGTGAAACCAAGGTAAAAAGTGCCAAACTTCAAACTCTTAGAATTCAATATGAAACCCTAAGAATGCACAATGATGAAAGTATACAACTTTAGTTCTTAGGGTAGATGAGATTGTGAATTCTAAGAGAAATCTTAGTGAAGAAATGAAACAATCATCACTGGTTGAAAAAATATTAAGATCTCTAACTCCTAAATTCGATTGAAAGTTTCTGCCATAGAATAAATGTAGGACTTGAAGAATCTTACTGTTGAACAACTTCATGGGATTCTAACAGCCTATGAAATGAGAAAAGTGGGTCCCTCAAATATCATAGAATTTTCATTCAAAGCTAATGCAAAAGGAGAAGAAAAGGAAGAATCAAGTTATGTATCAAAAGAAGAAGATGCAAACTTCATAAATAAACTCTAAGTGGGTACTCGAAGATTCATAGGTAAGCTTTCCTTCAATTTTTTTTCTTGTGGTAGAGTTGGTCATTACGCTGAAAAGTGTCCCTATAAAGAAAATCATGACAAAGGGAAAGAAGCTGCAAAAATAAATAAGAGAAGGTTTTAAAACAGGAGAAGTTTTTATACACATGAATATAGTGACGGTGTTTCAAATAGTGAAGGAATTGAGTCTGATCAAGAATATCAATTACTTATGGAATTTGAAGATAGAATTAGTAATGGGTTTGATGGTAATTTCATGGATGCCCTAGAAGAAAAGGATTTTTTTTTGAAGGAATAACTCAGCTTAATATTTGTTTGGAAGAAGCTAAATTAGCAGAAGAAACTTTGAGTAAACAAATCATATAAAAGAAAGAGCATAATGAAAATATAGAATGTGAAATGGTAAGTCTATGATCTAAAATTGATTGTTAGTTAATTTTGTGCTAGTATCAGTTTCAAAATCAACATGAAAATGCTTTGGTTTGCTTGTTATACAAGGGTTTATACATGTGCTTATGATTGAAAATTCATTAAATTTGATGAGATTAAGTGTACTTCATGAACATAAAAGCATGGGAACTCAATGTTGAACAGCAGCATATAAAAAAATAGCAAACACAAATAACAGAGTCAAATACACAATTTTCTGATGGAGTTCATCCCTCTTGGGCTACATCTCCTTGGTCCAGCTTCATATCTTGGGCCTTCGTATTAGCTTCAATTATGAAAAAATTATATTTATAGTATCTTTTTGCCTCTGCAACCTACTCCAATGGCTCCAAAACATCAAAATATACCAATAATAACTCTTCCTGAGACAAAATTGGTCGAAAATTGCCTCAGTTATGTCAAAAACCAATTTTTCCTAGTTTTTCTCCACTAAATCTAGAAGTTCGTCAATTAACTCCACTAAAGGTAGAGATTCCCCACATTTTGCAGGTCCGCCAAAAGCTCCGGTAAGATAAACCCGTAGTTAATTAGAGATAATTGAGGATTAAAAGTGCAGATAATACATTATTAGCGCAAAGCACGTTTTTAGCACTAATCGTGGGTTATGGTGCTAATTCATATTAGTGGCATGATTAGCGGTTAATAATCATGGCTTAATTGTTTTTAAAATTCCTGTCAAACAATCTTGGGCCACAGTTCTGGGCACTCGGACATGTGGGAGGGGGTTGGCCCCCTCCGAACACCAAACTCTAGAGCAGTGTTAATTCAAATAGTGTCAGAGTCCCGTATGGTTAAGGAACTTGTGGTATGGTGCAATGGTTGGCGTTGGCGTTAGTTTGGGGGAGGTTGCAGGGTCGACCACAACCTCCACCCCTCCGGTCATAACATTTTTTTGGAAGAAACCTTAGGTCTTGGACTTTGGATTAAAATATATATTGATATAATATATGTGATATACATTGCGCCATTAATGTTTGACTCCAACCTTGATATATAATGTGTGCAATAATATATGCATAACATTTGAATTTGACCCTTGATATGAACCTTGGTTTAAAATTAATGCGCCCATCCAACCTTGCCATGGGGGAGGGCACATGGTAGCCTCCGGTTGCACCACGTGTCCCTTCTCCATTTGCCTAAAATTCATCATTAAAATAATAATCCACCATAGAATATAATTGCAACCTTCAGATTAGGTAGACAATTTCAATTTCCCCAAGCAACATTAGAAAATATGATTGTGACACTTGTCATAGTGTCACTGGCTGAAATCTAGAGAATATTCCCTGAATATTCCTAAGGTGTTGATTGGACTACCAAGTCATCAGTCTGTCATTGTTCTGCACATTTTTTACATGTTTGAGAAAATGAACAGCAGACCATAACTTACTCATACGAACTCATATTTTAATGAAACAAGTTGCGTTGGAATCCTGGTGATGAGATCTATCTGTTCGTACTAGTTTGAAGAATTTCTGAGCACTTTCATTTTTGAGCTAAATATTGAGCCTCTAATCATTCTTCCCCACTAGAAGAATTTTGGGCCCCAAAAGATACTATAAATTGTTCAGCAGCTGAGGATATAGCTCCCTCACCCTTTCACTCTCCATCCATTTGGCCTTTGAAGGATTTTGCCCCTTGAGTCCCACTCTAAGGTATTCGACATTCCCTCTCCTTGAAGTTCTAATTCTTCTGTCAAGTATGAGATCTTATTGAAGTTCATAGAGATATTCTAGTGAAAAATCATCTATGGATGGAAGTTTAACATGACCTCCTTGATCATCAATTAAAGGAGGCTCAAACAATCTCAATTTCTCAACATTAATGACAGAATATATTTGCATATAATGAGGAAAATCTAGCTTAAATGCATTAGTACCTGTTAGCTCCCCGTAATTTTATAGATTGATTGAGATACAAATGGACAGGAGTAACATCAAACCAAGCTTTGGAATCCAAGGACCTAGCCTTCCTGGATTCGGAGAGGGATCTCTCTAGTAGGTGCAAAGATGTGAACTTGTTTGCTGATTTGGGTTGATTTTAGGCTAGATGTTAAGTGCATGGTATTTTTTATTGTTTTGGTTGGGTATGATGCTCGGATAGATTAGATAGAAAACAAGGAAGATTTCTAATTCATTGGGCAATGGAGTCTAATAAGGTCAAGGTAAGGTCATCGATGGTTTTAAGAGTATTTGTAGGGAAATTTTAACTTGGTTGGTGGATCTTTGAGGTTGTGAAGAATCATGAGATGGACATCAAGCTTGAGAACAAAAAAGCTAATAAAGGGCAGAATAGAATCCTTATATACTTTTAAACTGAGGTAGTTAGAATATTTATAAGCATAGCAAGAGAATCAAAGGCATAATAAAAACCTAATCCATTTGATTTCAAGTTGAAAGCAGATAATCATCGAAGACAAAATTTCAAATGAAATATAGAAAGGCAAGAAACTTATTTAACTTTCATAGATTTCATCATCAAGAGAAGAAAACATTTAAGATGCCCAAATAACTATAACAATAGAAGGAGAGAAAACCTTGAACATCTAAAGCTACAGCTATGAAGGTTCCTTGAAAAAAATTTAGCTAAGTAAAGGCAAAGAGCATGATTGAAACAGACTTCTTTGATAAACCTAGGCAAAGATGCTTTAAAGAGATGATTCCAAGAACAGAGTATTTAGTGGCAACAATATGCAGGGCTAACCATAAATCATATTTGACACTAACTAATCTAAACCATTCAAGAAATGGACAAGCTAAGAACTTCTTAGAGAGCAAGAGATGGATTCCCTAACATATCTTAGTAGAATAAAACATTGAGGCAGTGAAGGACAAACAGAATTAAGGTGCCATTAGAAAACATTTCTTAATCTAAATTCTTTGTCCTACTACAATAGATCAAGATGGAAAGCATAATGGAAAACTAGAAAACATGAACATAATAAAACTTCACCATCAACCAGGCCTATGGATCCTGCAAACATTCCTCCACCATCAGTAAACAAATCAAGGCATGCATGAGCTCCAAGACATCAAATTCTCATCAAAGGCTCCAGGAAACTATGTATTGCTTCAACATAAGCTATCAAAATCCAACTAATACATGAGAGCCTCAGGATCTATTTATGGCGTAGCTGAGGAGGTGGGAAACCCTAAGAGGCTTCCAGAAACCCTAATCTAATCATAAATGCCATAAATGTGCTTAATGACCATGCAAGGCCCAAGACACATAGTTGATAAGAAAATAAATGAAAAACACCAAAACATAACTCCCTAATAAAATCAGGAGTAATTTTTCCAAGAAAACATTAAAAAACTCCTTTGCCATCAATTTGTGTGTTTTGTTGACTTTTTGGCAAAAGGCTACTCCTGTGCATAACACCTTTTCAGCAGAAAATAGGGTCTGTTGTAGCTAAGTTTTGGACCCCTTCCCGGCATCGGATTTGGCCCCGTGATGGCTCGTTGGAAAGCGTGATGAGTATAATTTCCAAAAAATATTGATTTGGGCTGAATGGATGCCATTTACCTGCTAAAAAATTAAATCTCCCAACACTTCTCTGTGCGTAACACCTGCTCTGAAAAAGAGGCAGAAAGGTCAAATTTAAGGTGTTTTTTGACCTTTTGAGAGGGAAAAAAATGCTCCAATTGACCTGAAATTTTTTCGATAGACTATTGGTGATGTGAAAAATCCAAAAATGTAAACTTCAGAAGTTGAGGATTCCCCAATTTTTTACGTAACACCTAGGGTGTTGCGCTCCTAGGGGTCAAAATTTGGAAAAAACAAATAGTTTCCGGATTTGCCTCAAAATTGGTGTGTAGACCCCTCAAGGGGTTTTAGATACCTGCTGAGAAGCATCAGCCAAAATCTCGAGGCTGTCATGCACTTTTTTCCTTTTAGCTCATCTAGCTCCATGAGGGCTTGCTTTAGTTTGGCATTAGCAAATATGCTTTTCCTTGCATAGTGTTTGACCATTTCCTTCTGTAAGGCAAGGCCCATATTTACCTCTTTGAAATGTTTATGCTCCTCTTTATAATAGTATATGACCCTTTGTGCCCTCTCAAAGTCCTTTTCCCATTCTTTAAGCTGGGCATCCTTTTCTAAGAGGAGCAACTTAGTACTCATCCCTGGGTCCTCATTATCACTGTCTAGATCAATAAAAAGAGGCCCTTGAGAAGTCTTCTTGATCCTTTTGCTCCTTCTTACTTGTTCCTTTTACTCAACATTTTCCATTTTTTCTTTTCCCTTGTCTAATGTTTTGGCAGGTTGAGAAGAGATGGCCCTTTGCCTTTTAGAGGCAACAAACACATTTCTTCTCCCTCTGTGATATGTGCATGTGAGAGGGGTAACAATGGGAGTTTCAAAGGTAGTGCTATCATCATTTTGACTTTTAATTTTCTTGATATCTTCTACACTTGCCTCACTCTGATTTTCTTTGTCATCCATGGACTGATTTTTGTCAAGACAGTCATGATTGCTGTCATGACTCTTTCCTTAACTGTCTGGTGTACTTCATGGCTGTCCTCTTCATCATGTTGCTCTTCCTCATCATCTGGCTACTCTTCTTGATTATTTTTCCCACTACTTTCATCTTTGTGGTTTCCTTCACTAATTTCATCATTTCCATCATTGCTTTCTTCATGGCTATTTCTGTTTTCTTCTTGGCCATCTCCCTCTTCTTCATTTTCTTCCTCATCATGTTCATCATCCTCTCCCTTAATGCTTTCCTCATGACTATCACTGCTTTCTTTATTTTCATCATCATCCTCTCCCTTAATGCTTTCCTCATGATCATCACTACTTTCTTCATGATAACGACTGCTTTCTTCAGGGCCACCACTGCTTTCTTCATGGCCATCCTTACATGTTTAAGTTTCCTCCCTACTGCTACCATCTATTTTTTCTTCAATAGGGCTATTTTCAGCCTCTTCACTTGGTAGATTAGGAGAAGAAACAAGAGGTGAAATTCTTTGTGGAGAAGGCACATGGGGAGATGATGGATGAGTGGAGGTAGATGGTTGTGAAGTGGAAGGCAAGTTCTGTTGGATGAAGGCCCGGGGGTCTGTAAACACGTCATGTGAGATTAAGGTTTCCAAAGATATTCCTTACTGCTCTAGCTGATATAGAACAATTATTTTGATTAAGGAGTAGTGAAAAAGGCTCGGAATTTGGTGGTCACAGTTTTTCTTCTTGATAAGTGAGGCAATTTTTTCAATGCTCCGGAAAAGGTAGTATGGTATATTCATCATCTTGAATTTAGTGAAGTGCATTAGTAACCTTATATGATATGAGTAGAGCCTAGAAAATATCCCCTCATAGGTGAAATACCTGATATTTTGCTTCATTAGTGCAACATATATTTCTAATAAGTGGGAGAAAGGGAAAATGGCCTTGCAATTTTGTTGGTAGCTGGGTTTTAGGTAGGGCTCATAAAAATTCAACAACAACTTTTTTTTTGAACCATATTTCACCAACGGATGGTATACCAGTTTCTTTTGAAATAATCTCAGCTGAGAGCTCAAATTGCACCCCTGCTAGGTTAATTTGATGATTTTGTAAGTTAAAGGCAAACAACCTAGTCAAGTCTGGATGAATGCCAACTTGTTTGATCTTTTCACAAAATTGATAACACCCTACATCCTGAAAGCATGAAAGGATCATAGGAGAAGAGGTAACCTATACTGAGTCTAAGGGTTCAAATATATTTTCCCTCCCTCCTTTGTACTGAGGCTTAGTAGGTGTTTGAACCTTATCACTGTTGGTGTGTCTCTCTGCTTCAGACATGATGGATGATTCTTTTAGCACAGAAAGGTGCTTTTAATAACTATTTGAGGGCTTCTGGGTTAAAAAGGTTGTAATGGGTGAAAAGAGGGCAAAGCTGAGCAAATGAAGACAAGATGGAAGTATCCAAAGGTGAATTCAGTGTTTTTAGAGGTTTGATTGATGCCACTCACCCTCCCCTGGTATATATAACAATTTTCTCTTTCCAATCCTAAAGAAAGGTATTTTTTAGAAATTGATTGTAATGCAGCTTAGGATTTGGTTCATTTGAGACCTTAAATATCATTTTGCTTGGAAAAATGGAGGTTTAGGAGGTAACAAAACACCAACCCTACTCTTGTCCTTTGCTAAGGCCTTGAAGGTGAAGAAAAATTTAAATTTTGACTCCCTTTAGCAATTTTAGAGGAACTTTGTATGTGTGTAACAGCCAGGAGCATTACACCTATGTGTAACAGCCAGGAGCATAACACCTAGGTGTAACAGGCAGGCGCGGGCTCCTAGGAGTGTAACACGCAGTCGTGTAGAAATTGAGTCGGGCATGTTGTCTCCGTGCATAACACTAGTCCAGGCGCGTAACAGTGGGCGCTGGGTGCATGACACAGTGTAAAATAACATTGTGACCACCCCTCCTGTGCGTAACACTGGGAGCCAGGTGCGTAACAATGACCCAGGAGCATAACACCTGCAAACTTCCCCGATTTGCTCAAAAAATGACAAAATCTTCTCTGAACGGCTCTCTTTGGTTTGGAGATGACAAATGGTTCGGCGGGAAGTATTCTCAAGACCTTTATAACCCTTTTGAAAAATAATTTAGAATTTGAAACCCATTTTGATAATGTCTTTGTTTATTTACCTTTTCTCATTGTGCCCTTTTGACTGTTTCGTATTGCAGGTGACGTGTTTGATTGAAAAAGTTGCTTTTCTCTGTTGTTGGGGGCCTCTCAAGGTTCTCTTTAATTTTTCCAATCTTCTTGAAGACATCAAGACTACTCTTGTCCACCTTTTTTGAAAAAATAACTTGTCTTTTGATTTTTATCATTTTATACAAATATCAAACTTAGCCCTTTTTTGCCATTTCTCCCTTTTAAACTAATATCCTTTGTATGCCCTATGTTGTTAAGAAGGAGGCCTTGTCATCTTTAATTGACCTGTCTTGCCAATCTGTGCAAACTCTTAGGTTTTTAGGGCTTTTCAGAAAAAACAAGGAGTGTTGCTTTCTAAGTTTCTTTATAGCCTCTCGGGACTTATTTATTATTTTGCAGCAATATTCAATGTGCACTTGATGGATTTGAGGTGGGTTTTGCCCTGGTGGCCTTTGTGATGGTTTCTTGCCTATCACCACTGTTTTTTTCAACAACCATAAAAAACCCTATTTCTCTTTTAAACACAGGCCTGCTGCCTTTTTCTTGCTTGTGGATGTCTCCTAGTGAGGATTGCATCCTATTACTTTACCTCTCATTTTGCTGATGGCAACCTTGATCATTTGTTTGCAAAAATATGAACAAGGGCAGTTGTCCCTTGTAATATATGTGCTCTATGCTAGAGAGGTTTTTCTTGAATGATTGTTTTAACCATTCCTGGACCAAATTGCCTGATTTTATCCCTCTATGAACACAATTTCCTCATGCAGGAAGGCATAGTTTGCAGGGCACCAAATCCATCCTATGACTGAGTGAGACCTTAGGTGACCTAATGGGGATTTCTTGGATTTGGACTTTGGACTGAGATCTAGATTTAGGTTTTACAAGTGTAAGATAGGATCCATGCTCAGCTTAGTGTATTGAAGACCTAATATCCATCATACTTGACTATCCAAAGGGTCTGCAGAGGCAATCAGTGTTTGAGAGTATTATGGAAGAGACAGCAAAGTTATTTGATTGGTAGGTTTAGGTGGTAGTGGGGAATTTTGTAGGTAAACAAAACAGAGGATTTGGGCCAAAAGGCAAGACATGGTGAAAAAATGGGTGACAAGTTAGGGTTAAAATAAATGGCTTGAGCCCATGATGGGTCTTCTGGGAGTGGTGGGCCAGTCATGAATAGATAGGATGATAAAATAGTGAAAATTTTATCTTAGGAAAATGAAGGCAGTGAGATTTCTAGAACTCACAATGTTCATGAACTTTGTTTCTAGAAATCTAGGACCAATACTTAGTCATCTTCAGATAGTGAAAATTATGGATGACTAATAGTGGCTCCACTTTGGGAGGGCAACTCCTTCTCAGAAAGTGTCCAGAAGTTCAGATTTTCTGGCTTTTGGAGATCAGTGCATCTTCCATTGGGCAGATGTGCACTTTCTTCATTTGCTGATGTTTGTTTTGAGTCTATAATCTTTGAGATCTGAAAATACATGATTCATATCAGCATCATCTCTACCTACCCAATCTACTTTCCTAACATTTTTTCTTCCTTGGGTGCACTTGAACTAGCAAACCCTTGACATTTCTCTTTTTGGAAACAAAAAACAATCTATCTAATTGTACCCTGATTTCTTCCAAGAGTTCAGATTAGGATAATGAAACCTTTTTATTTTCTACCTAATCTACTCATTTGTCAATATTGAGCTCTTTGACCAACTTTATTCTCTAGGCTACTTACAGGAAATTGAAAAATATGGCTAAATCAAGATTAAACAGTCTGATTTACCATAGTTTGTGGCATTGGAACACGCTGCACACAAGTTTTATTTCTGTACAGACAAAACTTAGGAAATATAAGAGCAATATATGCAATTTTTTTAACTTCTCTATTTTCCTCTTTGGTTCAAATTTGAGCATGTGGAACCAGCATCTCTCATTCCTAATCTATCTTTTGACAAGTTAAGCTTGAAAATTTTGACCTGCTCTTTTTTCACTAACTTATCAACCATAAATTTAAAACATGTTCATCCATGATTAGGCTGGATGACTGAACAAGGATTTTTGAAATAATTAGTGGCATTTAGACTTGCACACTTTCAGCATTATTACTTTTAGGTATGGGGCTACACCTCTCTTTCAAACTCTGCCCTCTTTTCTTTTTATATTGTGTTTTTGTGATTTTTTCTTTTCATCAAACAGTGATATGTACAATGAATGAGGAAAACAAACTAGGTTTCTTGACAAAAGTAATGTTTAAGCATCCTCCCATTGAAAGGACCCCCAAACATTTTAGTTGCATCAATCTCTTGCAAAAAGAAAGCATTGTTACCTCTAACTGAATGAATGATGTAAGGGCCTTTCCATAGATTTTCAAAGTTGCCATGTTTTCCCTTGTCTTCCCTTCTTGAATCCCATTTCAGAACCATGTCTCCAATCTGGAAATCATTTTCTTTGGTTCTCCTATCAAATATTTTCTTGATATTTTCATGTATAGCTTGTGTCCTTTTGTAAACCTCCTCCCTTGACTGTTGCAAATGAATGGTTTGGTTCAGCCTCCTCTGCATGTCATTTTCTTCTGATTGTGCTTCTTGAAGAAGCTTCATGAATGGAACTCCAAAAGAGGTGGGGAAAATTGCATCCATGCCATACACTATTTGATAGGGAGACATACCAATTGATTTCTTGGTGGTTAGTCTATCAGCCCATAGTGCATGCACTAGTTTGCCATGCCATGCTTTTTTATTTTGTTCTAGGAGCTTCTTAATGATGTTTACCAAGCTCTTGTTAGAGGACTCAGCTAGTCCATTACCTTGTGGGTAATAAGCAGTGGAGTAGCCCAAGGTGATGTGATATTTGTAACAAAAGTCCACCATTTTCTTATATGCAAAGGCAGCAGCGTTATCAGTAATGATCTTTTTAGGACAACCAAACCTGGACAAGATGTTGGTTTCAAGGAACTTGATGATGACTGAGTTAGTGGCATTTATAGAAGGGATGGATTCTATCCATTTGGTGAAGTAATCAGTGGCAGTGAGGATCCACTTATGTTGGGCAGATGAAGTAGGATGGATCTTTCCTATGAAGTCCAAACCCCACTGTTGAAAATGAGCTTCAACACTGATGGGATGCAAGGTAGGAGCTTTATTTTGCCATCATAGATTTGGAATTTATGGCAATTCATGACTAATTTGTGAGTATCGAGAAATAGGGTAGCCCAATAGTAGCCATCTCTAAGGATCTTGTTGGCTGTGGTCTTCCAATAAAGGTGACCCCCACATTCTCCCTCATGTAATTCATGCATGATTTTTTCTGCATCATCTTCAAGCAAACATTTAAGCAGCAAACCAACAAGACTCTTCCAGTACAACACTCCATCTAAAATGCAAAAATTTAATGCTTTTTTTTTTAAGAATCTAGCTTTGGTTTTTGAAAAAGAAGGGGGAGCATTGAGATAAAGAAGCACATAAATAATATCAGCATACCAAGATGAATTTAAAAACATTTCTTCAATGTATGGTGCTATAAATTCTTCAGTTTCTTCTAACATTTTTCTAAATCATATTCTAAAATGGTAGCAATCCACTTGCCCCTTTTACCATCAAGGTCTTCATTAAGTATGTCTTTGACAACTTTGTGTGGGACAAAAGCTATAATATGTGAATGCAAAATATAAACTCTAAAATCCTTCAAAGCTTTGATTAAGGCAAAGGCTTGTTTCTCCATGATGTTATACTTTAGAGGAGCATCCCTTAGGGCTTTGCTGAAGAAAGATATGGGTTGTTCTTGCCCCATGATGTTCTTTTGAAATAATACTGCTGCCACAGTATGTTCAGAGGCAAAGGAGAAGATGTTAAAGTCTTTGGTGAAGTCAGGGCTGATTAAGACTGGTGTTTGTGTGAGTGCTTGTTTTACCAGCTCAAAAGATTGTTTTGCTTCCATACTCCACTTCACTCCTACTTCCTTTTTCAACATATTTGTGATATTTCTTAGGAGCTTAGTAAGGTTAGGGATGAATATTCTTAGGAATTTAATCTTTCCAATGAAATACTGCAACTCTTTAATGTTCCTAGGATGGTTGATTTGTAAGATGCCTTCTATTCTTTTGGGATCTATCTTTATTCCTTCCTCAGAGATGATGTGACCTAAGAGTTTTCCTTCCTGAAGGCCAAACAAATTTTTCTTAGGATTTAGGGATAGGCCATACTTTCTACACTTTTCAAATACTTTTCTCAAGTGGACTAAGTGCTCTTCATCAGTCTTAGAGTAAACAGTGATGTCATCAAGGTATATGACTATGAAGTAACCTATGCCTTTTGAAAAAGCTATGTCCATTTCCCTTTGGAAAGTAGCCCCTACATTCATTAAACCAAATGGAATTTTGACATACATGAATGTACCCCAAGGTGTAGTGAAAGCAGTTTTGAGTTGGTCACTTGGAAAGACTAGAACTTGGTTATAACCTGAGAAGCCATCTAGTAATGAGATTCTTTGTGAGCCAACTACTTTTTGGAGTATGTTATCCATTTTAGGCAAGGGGTAATTGTATTTCAAGGAGGCATTGTTTAAATTTTTGAATTCAATACAAAGCCTAATTTCCCCGGTCTTCTTCCTAACTGACACAAGGTTGGACACCCATTCTGAGTATCAGATAGGGACTATGATCCCGACATCGTACATATTTTTTATTTCTTTCTCAACTAATGGTAACAAGAGGGGGTTAATTATTCTCATTTTTTGCTTAAATGGTTTCTGATTTTCCTTGAGAGGAATTTTATGTTGAATGATTTTGGTGTCATAGGATTTCAAGTCTTCATACCCCCAAGCAAACACATCTTTAAATTCTTTAAAAAGCTCAATGTATTTTTTTTTTGTGTGAGGTGGGAGAGTTTTGGACAGCTTGATTATTTTGGGCTATTTCATCCCTCCAATGTTACATTCTTCTATATTTGTTTCATTGGATTCCATCTTGGTTTTTTTAGATACATCATTAAAATCAAACAGCTCTTCTAGTGATGTAAGGCCTCTTGGCAAGGTGTCATCTTTGCACTGCAAAATTTCAAGTTCTCTTTGATATGATTTATCAAATATTTCTGCAACACAAGGTTTTTGAAGGTGGTTTATATCATCATCAAAGGGAAGCTTTGTTTTTGGAGTTTCATTTTCAGCAAAATTATTTCTTTCAAATCTTAAACTCTGTTTTGTGCTTGCAATTCATTTCTGGAAAACAGAAAATCATCTATTTTCTCATCATTGTCAAACACTTTCCAATGGTTCAAGTTGTCCGGTACAGTGGGCATGTTATTTACTTTGATGAGGCATTGATTATTTTTATAAGGTAAAGAGTAATTGCTGGCAGCAAAGGCAAGTTCATTGGCAAGGCAGTTTTGGGCCCTTGGGATGAAAGTGAGCTCATACTTCTCAAAGGTTTTGAGAAGGTCTAGGGCAGCATTCCTATATTCCCTTAGTCTAGGGTTCTTGGCTGAATTTGTTCCCTTAATTTGATTTATGATCAGTTCTAAATCTCCTTGAACCAAGATTTTCTTAGCTTTGAGCTCTTTGAGTAGGTGTAAACCAATAAGGAGAGCCTCATATTCTACAACGTTATTGGTGCATTGGAAATCTAGCCTATAGTAATGGGCTTAATTTGTGTTTTGGATCCAAAAACCTACTCCTAATCCAGCCTTACCATAAGAGCCATCAAATCTCATATGCCAAAGGGTGTTAATTTTAGTTTTGTCAATGTTCTGCACTTCGGGGCTGCTAGAGTTTTGGGTGTCATTTTCTTGGTTAGAGGATTGGCTTGGTTGTTCTGAGGGGCTTAGTTCTCTCTCATTGTCATTCACTTGTTCATTTATTTCATTTTCATTGTATAGGATGAAGGATTCAAGGTCTGAGTGAATGGAATAAACCATTGTGTTATTTGTCCTATCTATGTTACTCCCCATGTATTTCATGTGGGATTCCCGGTACACTCTCCTTTTTTGATTGAAAACTAGGATGGTGGAATAAGTCATGTCCATTTTAAGGCTACCCTAGATTTTTTCCCCCCATGATCTAGATAAAATCATGCCATACTTTGGGGGGATTCCAGCCATAACTATATCCATGACTAGACTCTTAGCGGGGATTTGTGTCAGATTGACACATAGATCCTTGATTAGGCCTAGACACTTAACCCTACTGGAATTAAAAGAGTACAAGTATTTATAGGTCTTTGTGATTTCTAAGCCTAATCTCTCCATCACCACCTTTGGAATGAGGTTTTTTGAGGCACCGTAGTCTAGCATAGCATTATTGTAATATTCAAAATCTGGAGCAGCTAACAAGGCATGATTGGAAAACGCATTTTCCAGTAATGGCTGCTAAAGGAATTGAAATCAAGACCTAGATCCCTTAGAAAAATGTGTCTAAGTCCTTAATCCAAGAGGAGGCTCCAAAGAAATCCTTCTAGGTGGTTTAAACAGATCTCCCACACCTAGTTGTCTTCAGAAATTTCCCGATGAGGGGACTGCAATAATACATGAACAAGGATTTAATACACAACGTTATTTTAATGAGCCTTGACACATGAATATGTAGATAGTTGATCAATGTATAATATAGCAGCAAATATTACAATTCTTTGAGGAATCAATCACTAAAGCTTGGCAATTAAAGCCTCAACAATACATGCACATCAAATATGACAAAACACTGCTACATAAATATGCCTAAGCTATGACTGCGCAGTTTATATGGAGACATTGTAACATACAAAATTAAAATGTAATGAAATGACAATATCATCTCAAGAAATGAGGGGGAGAAAGCTATCAACCCCTGGAAACACTAATACAACAATAATACACAATCCTTGGAACGATTGGCTACAATATACATGAAAATGGCAAATCTGCAGAAATGCCGGAGTTACTGGGTAGCAGCTGCAACTCAGAAAATGGAAATGGATGAGGATGGCTGATGATGCTGCAAATGATGGATATATCTCATCCAATGGATCTCTCGGGTGAAAGGCTGATCCAATCCCTGAAGATCTCACCCTCCAAACTAATGGTACAATCCCCCACTACAGGTGCACTCTAAAATAATGTTGTCAAGGAGCTAGACTGCACTGTAGGAGATAGGAGAAGCTTGGAATGGTGCCAAAGATGTGAAAATCAGCTCTGAATATTCCTAACTCATCTCTCGGAGGAATAGGATCTCCCTCCTCTGAAATATGAGCCAAGGAACGAAGTTGTGGAACCCTCCACTGCAACACCTTGCAATATTGCGTTATACTTCAGCAGAAATAATGCAGTGGCTGAAAGAGTGGCTTTGGCCTTGAGCCTAGATGTGGAGAAAATGAAGTGCAATCCTTCAAGAGGCTTCTCAAGAAGGAGAGGAAATCGTAAGCAGGAATCCCTCGTGCTAAACAGAACTGCAACTCAGCTAAACAGTCAGAGACTCCAAATAGTCTAAACAGACAAATATCAATATACTCAAAGATGTCTCACTATGGCTGCCTCTTCCTCCTTTTATGCAAGTGAATTTCTCTTTGCCTCGGACCCTACACATTAGGGTTTCTTCCACAAATAATCTTTCTCCCTCTAAAATTGTGATGTCTTCTCATGCAAGCTACACCTCTTAGGCAGCGATGTTGACTTGATCAAACTTGACCTTGTCCTCATGCATTTTCCCCTTTTCACACTGGAAGGTGCAAAATTGAGCCACTCTATAGATCCCTTTCACACTATGAGGGATTTTATTCCTACTCATGGGCCTTTTACCCATTTTATTCATCTCCTAGATGACATAAGAAAAAATTAATATTCCAATTTTTTGCTTCCAAATTTTTGAATATTACAGTCCTCCCCTCTCAAATATTGCTTGTCCTCAAGCAAGTGAAAGGATATACTGAGTTCCCTTCTCCTCTCCCTGTAGCATCCCTGTATGATGATCTCCTCCAAGGAAAGTGATGTTATCTCATCAATCAAGCCTCCACATTGCCCCTCCTCAGCATGCAAGTTAGCTATCAAGCCATCATCATGTAAAGGTGAAATACTCAAGAGGATAGCAAAGTGATGTCTAGAGGTCCCTTTGAAGAATGGGATATGAAATATAATGGAAACTATCTTTCCCATATGGATCTTCCATCTCCAAGCTATTACCCATGCAAAATGAGTCACCTCCCAACTAGGAAACAACTGGAATCTTTCCTCCACCTTTGGCTCCGGCAAAGTAGGTGGGATGAAAATATGCACATGGTAGACAATGTAGCCTACCCCACGTTCTCCATCTCTCCACTTATGATAAGTGAGGGGTGTCTATTGATCCTGGGCTACAATAAAGTTTCCCTCAAGTGGTAAGATGAAGACTAGATCTCCAAATATCTCTCCTCCAACGCTGCAAATCATGCTGGCCCAAATATCCCCATATATGATGAGTAGGAAGTCATAATAATATGGCATCCCATCCATCATATGGCTCACCTCACAAAGTGACAACTGTGTTGTTAAGGTAACCATATCATGTCCCATGCTCCCCTTAGAACATGTAGTGCAAAAAGTGTGAGGAATTTCTCCCTCAAAGGACGCATTTACCCAATGTGTCTCTCTCCCAAGCATGCTCCTCCTAAAGACAGAAACAATAGAGCCATAGGGAGAAAAAATGATAATCATACTTGCTGCCATATGCAACAAATGAGAAGGAAAATGGTCCCTCAAGTGCAACCAACGCAGCTTGACCCTCAACTGCAATAGAGACCGATAAAATAAGTGGCTTCTCAACCACTTGCCTGCTACTCCAATATCCTCATAAGTATGGAGGAAGTGAATGATGCAAAGTTTACAAAGAGTATATCCTCCATGATATGCCTCTTTCCCAAATCCTCCTAGGGAATGGCCATCAATAATGCTTATGGCCTCAACTAGACCATGAAGCTCTAAAGAAAGAATTATCCTCCTTGGAGCAACATCCTGCACATGTATGGTTAAGGGATGTATATATACATTGTACAAATAATCATGTAAACAATAATGAATACCCTTACCATATCTTCTACTCATACAAATGGAGTGGCTCATAGATGATTTCCCTCTCATCCTCAAAGATAAAATAGGTGGTTGTGCTAAATCCTCCAAATATTTATGTCTCTCCTCCATCTCCATATGTTCCATGCATCTACTCAAATGATGATATATCTCCTCCTCAAAGCCATCCCAAAAATATCCCTCCATGATGGTGTGGTATGCTCTCATAGAACAAGTGGGGCTGAAAAGGAAATCCTCATGAGCTGCTTGTAGCAACTTCTCCTTGAGCTTGGAAACCTAGATAAGAAGATCCTACCATGATAGTAGATGACCTCATCTCTGATTGAGTATCCCCCCTCATGTACTTAGCCATCCAAAATCATACAAGTAGAAAGATCCTTGGAATAATCCACCAATAGCTGGGATTTCCAATATGGATCTATCCTCCATAGTGATAGCGTTGATGATCTCTCATGAAGAAAATCTGTCATATGGCTGCCCTCTTCTTTGACATCTCCTATGCCAAAGATGCAAGTTGGAAGGTTGATGTCCTTCCCCTGTTGTTTCTTCCACAGCGCAGAATCTGAAATGGAAGTGGGTTCTGATGATGTTGAGAGAATGCTCTCTCTCTCTCCTTGAGTCTACCCCAGACTCCCAGTGTTGTATCAAGCTCTCCCAAGGTTCCCACTCCTCTGAAATCACTGAGTGGTACCTCAACTGGTGAAGCATTCATCCTCCTCTGCTGATCTAGTGGTCTCCCCAGAAAAATATCTCCATGCAATGAGACATCATCATCAAGGGATGGCTGCATATATGAATGGACAAATCTTCCCATGCTCTCACTGTGCAATCCAGTATCCCTCCTAGGTGTAACAACCTTCAGAAATGGATAGGGGTGTGTACTCCTCATCTCATGATGCTAGTTCTCCTCCCTACCTCCTCCTTGTGTCTCCATGGTTCCACACCTCCTCAAAAATGGCACATGTAGATCATGCGTTGTGCCTTGATCTCCACACATGAGATCCTGGGGACTTCCTTGCAAAGATGCAAGCATCCCTCTCCTTGGAGAAAGAGCTCCTCCTTCCTTTGCATGAGGCACCAGATAATCTCTAGACATGACAGCGTTGTTGCCCTCAATCTCTACAACATGAATGGGAAACCCTCCAATGATTGGATCCCTTTTTGAAAAAGAGACCTCCGTGCTCTCTTGCTCAAAAGTGTGAGAAGAAGTCTTTCTTTCGGCAAATTATGGTGCAAGTTTCCAGCCTCCTCCATGGTTTTTTGAAGTGGAATTGTGTTTTCATGCAAGGGTTTGTTTGAGTTTTCTTGTTTACTTCCACCATGTGTGTCTCATGAATCCCTCTATCAAATATTTTCACTAATGCCTCAGTGAAACTTGAATAAGATGAAATGTTTACATTTTTCAAAGAAAATTATTCAAAGATCCACCAGGCATAAGCCTTACCTCTCAAATGCAGCACTGCAACTTTGATGGCTTCATCTTGAAGAATGTGGTGCTACTGCAAGAAGGTCTCTAACTCCTCCACCCAATCTTTGGCTGAACATGTAGGTGAACCCTCAAAGGTAGATAGAATAAATCTATCCTGTTGCTCTCTTCCTTTCACCTTCATCTTGTAAAACTCTGAAAAACTGAGATGATCTCGAAATTTCTAAGTTTGAAACTTATAGTCTTTCAAGAAATCACTAAGGTTTTCCCTCCTAGTAACCTCTTCTCCCATTTTCATCTCTCCTCCGGAAATCCTGGGCATGTGACTGCACTGTATATTAGGATGTGTACTTGCCTGCTCACACTCCTCATATGTCAATCTAGAGTTTGCTTTAGATTCAAACTCTCTTGGATATTATTCAGACATCTCCCTCTGGATATTCTTGAAATCCTCATGGATTTTATGTACAGATTTAGGAAGAATATTTGTAATCTTATCCCATTTTTCTTTTTCTTCTCCAAAATATGGAGTCCTTTTCCTAATTATTTCTTTGTCTCCTTCTCGATGAGAATAGGAAGTGCAGGGTTCTTCCTCTTCTTTTTGCTTATCCCCCTTGGGGAGGTTCTTCATGGATCTGAAATATGATGAGATAAAACCCATACTCTTCAATATTTTGATCTCTTGGGCTTAGACTCACAGGCTGAGCCAAGACTATGCTTTGATACCACTGTAATATTCCAAATCTGGAACAGCTAGCAAGGCATGAATGGAAAATGCATTTTCTAGTAATGGCTGCTACAGGAATTGAAACCAAGACCTGGATCCCTTAGAAAAATGTGTCTAAGTCCTTAATCCAAGAGGAGGCTCCAAATAAATCCTTCTAGGTGGGTTAAACAGATCTCCCACACCTAGTTGTCTTCAAAAATTTCCCGATGAGGGGACTGCAACAATACATGAACAAGGATTGAATACACAGCGTTATTTTAGTGAGCCTTGACACATGAAGATGTAGATATATGATCAATGTATAATATAGCAGCAAAGAGTACAATTCTTTGAGGAATCAATCACTCAAGCTTGGCAATGAAAGCCTCAACAATACATGCACATCAAATATGACAAAACACTGCTACATAAATATGCCCAAGCTATGACTGTGCAGTTTATATGGAGACACTACAACATACAAAATGAAAATTTAATCATATGACAATATCAGCTCAAGAAATGAGGAGGAGCAAGCTCTCAACCCCTGGAAACACTAATACAACAATAATACACAATCCTTGGAACGATTGGCTACAATATACATGAAAATGGAAAATCTGTAGAAATGTCGGAGTTGTTGGGTAGCAACTGCAACTCAGAAAATGGAAATGGATGAGGATGGCTAATGATGATACAAAATTATGGATAGATCTCATCCAATGGATCTCTCAGGTGAAAGGTTGATCCAATCCCTGAATATCTCACCCTCCAAACTAATGGTACAATCCCCCACTGCAGGTGCACTCTAAAATAACGCAGTCAAGGAGCTAGACAGCGATGTAGGAGATAGGAGAAGCTTGGTCTGGTGCCAAAGAGATGCAAATCAGCTCTGAATATTCCTAACTGATCTCCCGAAGGAATAGGAGCTCCCTCCTCTGAAATATGAGCCAAGGAACAAAGTTGTGGAACCCTCCACTGCAACACCTTGCAATATTGCATTATACTTCTGCAGAAACATAGTGACTGAAAGAGTGGCTTTGGCCTTGAGCTAATATGTGGAGAAAATGAAGTGAAATCCTTCAAGAGGCCTCTCAAGAAGGAGAGGAAATCCTAAGTAGGAATACCTCGTGATAAATAGCACTGCAACTCATCTAAACAACTGGAGACTGCAAATAATCTAAACAGACAAATATCAATATACTCAAACATGTCTCACTATGGCTGCCTCTTCCTCCTTTTATGCAAGTGAATGTCTCTTTGCCCCAGACCCCACACATTAGGGTTTCTTCCACAAATAATATTTCTTCCTCTCAAACTGCGTTGTCTTCTCATGCAAGCTACACCTCTTAGGCAGCGTTGTTGACTTGGTCAAACTTGACCTTGTCCTCATGCATTTGCCCCTTTTCACACTAGAAGGTGCAAAATTAAGCCACTCTATATATCCCTTTCACACTATGAGGGATTTTATTCCTACTCATGGGCCTTTTACCCATTTTATTCATCTCCTAGATGACATAAGAAAAAATTAATATTCCAATTTGCTGCTTGCAAATTTTGGAATATTACAATTATGCAGAATTTTGTCATGTATGTTCAGACTGACATAGAAAGGAGGGACAGCTCCTTCTTGATATTTTCCCTCTACTTCAGGACCAAACAATAGCTCTGGTTTATCATCAGTTAAATTTAAAGTGTCGGTATCATTCCCTATATTTAACACTTTGAAAATCTGGGATCTATATACCTCTTGGGTTACCAACTCAGTGAGGGGTATGGTTATCTTGATTTTAGCAATCTCCCCCTCAAAGCTGAAAGGCGTAGGTGTCTTTATTGTATTTACATCAATTTTATCAGCCATAAAATTTTCTACATTTTTTATTTGCTGATTCTGATTTGATGGTTTGGACAGCAATGTTTTTTCAGGGCTACTAGTTGAAGTACTAGGGCAGCTTGAATCATTACTAGGTTGGGTAGTCTTTGGCTTGTTAGGTCAGCTTTCTTAGCCATAGTATTTTTGTTTTCTGCTGTCTTTTTAGGAATATGTTCAGAGGTATTTCTTACAGCAGTGTTTGGCTGATTTGTTTTAGGAACATCTTGATTCTTTTTGCTCCTAAGGTCATATTGCCTATGGACCTCCATAATGGCATTCTCAAATCCTATTCTATAGTCTTCGGAATCCTCATATGATTTCTCATTTGGTTTTGAAGAAAACATCCTTTGTTCTTCTTCGGTAAGGAAGGTGTTGTCCTCACCATCTAAACCTATGACATTTACATTGTCTTCTTCCCACTGCTCAGGCTCTCTTTCCTCTTCATATACATAGTTGTCTTCGAAAGGAGGTCTGATTTGTTGGTCACTCTCTCTTTTTCTGACTTGAGGAGGGTCTCTTCTAAAATTTTGACTCCTATTACTATTTTAAATATTGGCTTGATTTTCCCTAGGAGGTGTTCTATCATTTAAACTGATTTTTTTCATCATCCTCTCCATTGTCTTAACTATGGAGTCAATTTTGGTGTCAGAAGAGGAGGTTGTAGGTGTTGTGTCATCTTTATAAGTCACCCTTTTTTCTGATCTCATCCTAGCCCTTTTCTCAATTAAATTGGCCTCTACACTCACAGCCCCTTTTTTCATGTCTTCTAGAGTTAGGTAATCTCTCTCCCTTAGTTGATAGGCCATATCAACATCAAAGCCTTCGGGATATTTTACTAAGGCTAATCCTTGGGAAGGTTTTATGTGAGGTGGGAGGGCATTTTAAACACTGTTAAACCTAGTGGAGTAGTCATGAACACTTTCTCCCAGATTCCTTTTAAGATTGTTATACTTGGAAAGAATTTGAAGGGGGTTCTTCTTGATTTCCCATTTGTTCACAAAGGTTTGGTAGAGGGTAGGGAGATCATGTATGTTGTTGGGAGGTAAGTTTTTAAACCATTTATTGGGTTCTCCCCCTAGGCTCTGAGCAAAAATCCTCATCTATATGGTTTCTTCTTCTATCTCGATGTAGTCAAAAGCATCATTAATTCTATCTACATGATTTTGAGCAGTGATGGATTCAATCCCCAAGAAGTGAGGGATCTTGGACTGATATTCATTTGGCAAAGGTAATAGTGGTTTTTGTAGAGCTAGTGGAGCATACCAGGCTACCATGATGGGAGGAAATGGAAATAAGGGCTGATTTACAAGGGGAGGATTTGTGAGAGGTGGAGTAGGAGGGAGTGTGGTGGTTTGCACAGTGGTGGTATGAATGGGTGTAGCTGAGGTACTTGGACTGAAGAAATGATTCTGAGTGGATTTGAGATGAAAAGGGTTGAATTGATGGAGAAGATGAAAGTCAGGTGGAGTGGAAGGAGAAGCTTCTTGACTGGAGCTTTGCTGCAAATCTATGGGCTCAGGGTTAGTTTGGTCAACCCTACTTTGTGACTTGGTCCTGAATAGGTTCTTGGTATGGTTCAAGTCAAACTAAGGATCTTGTGAAAATGTAAGGTGTTATGGTGCATAACTTTCTCTATGAATGGTCCTAACAGTGGGTGAGTTTCCAGCTTTAGAAGTTTGCCACAAAATCTTTTCTGGGTCATCAACTACGGTAGGAGGATTTGGGTCCGGGTGTAATCTGGTATCCATCCTTCATGAAGCCAGATCTCTTTACTCGAAAATCAGAGAGGCTAAAGGTTTGGGACTATTTTGGGAAGGTTGACCTCTCTTAGTGTTTTTTTTACTCACACTAGGTATAACTAGGCTCTAAAAACTGATTTGGATTGTTTTGACACAATCCTAGAAAAACCTATGGGACCAGTGAGATGAAAAAAGGCCTACTAGAGGCTAGTGGAGTCGCTAGGTGGATGTTTTTTAAAATTTTGAGGATATGTATACAATGGTCCACACAAATTTTTGATAAAAATCAATCTAGGGAGTATTATGGGATTTTGAGTTTCTTTATGCAGCCTTAAGGTTTCAATGAGTATCCTCTAGCTGAGTCATCACCTTGCGAGGATGGTGAAGCAATTAGTTTCTACTCTTGGCTATGAGTTGATTTTTTAAGTCAAACTGGGGATTTATATGAGTCTGTAAGAGTTTTTCAGGCTACTATGAACTCGTTCCCACCGTGATTTCCAGTATGTTAGTAATGGTGATGAGGTGGAAGATTCATTGGATACTCTGTTAATAAGGGCTTTTGGAGTTCTAAGGAGTACTTAGATTGTCACTAACTTAAAAGGTCCCACCGTGATCGCCATTATGTTAGCTCCCCGTAATTTTCTAGATTGATTGAGATACAAATGGATAGGGGTAACATCAAACCAAGATTTGGAATCCAAGGACCTAGCCTTCCTAGATTCAGAGAGGGATCTCTCTAGTAGGTGCAAAGATGTGAACTTGTTTGCTGATTTGGGTTGATTTTAGGCTAGATGTTAAGTGTGGGGTATTTTTGATTTTTTTTTATTGGGTATGATGCTCGGATAGATTAGATAGAAAACAAGGAATATTTTTAAGTCATTGGGAAATGGAGTCTAACAAGGTCAAGGTAAGGTCATCGATGGTTTTAAGAGTATTTGCAGGGAAATTTTAACTTGGTTGGTGGATCTTTGAGGTTGTGAAGGATCATGAGATGGACTTCAAGCTTGAGAACAAAAAATCTAATAAAGGGCAGAACAGAATCCTTTATATACTTTTAAACTAAGGGAGTTAGAATATTTATAAGCATAGCAAGATAATCAAATGCATAAGCAAAACCTAACCCATTTGATTTCAAGATGAAAGTAGATAATCATCCAAGACAAACTTTCAAATGAAATATAGAAAGGCAAGAAACTTATTTAACTTTCATAGATTTCATCATCAAGAGAAGAAAACATTTAATATGCACAAATAATTATAACAATAGAAGGAGAGAAAACCCTGAACATCTAAAGTTATAGCTATGAAGGTTCCTTGAAACAAATTTAGCTAAGTAAAGGCAAAGAGCATGATTGAAACAGACTTCTTTGATAAACCTAGGCAAAGATGCTTTAAAGAGATGATTCCAAGAATAGAGTATTTAGTGGCAACAAATATGGAGGGCTAGCCATGAATCATGTTGAAACCAACTGATCTAAACCATTCAAGAAATATACAAGCATAAGAAATCCTTAGAGCTAAAAAAATATGAATTCTCTAATATATCCTAGCAGAAGAAAACATTAAGGCAGTGAAGGAAACAAACAGACCTAAGGTGCCATTAGGAAACATGTCTTATTCTAAATTCTTTGTCCTACTGCAACATAGCAAGATGGAAACATAATGAAAACTAGAAAACATGAACAAAAGAGAAACACATCACCATCAACCAGGCTTATGGATCCTGCAAACAGTCCTCCTCTGTCAACAAACAAATCAGGTCATGCATGAGCTCCAAGACATCGAATTCTCATCAAAAACTCCAAGAGACTGTATTGATCCAGAATAAGTCATAAAAATCCAACCAATACATAAGAGCCTCGGGCTCTATTTATGGAGCAGCTAAGGAGGTGGGAAGCCCTAAGAGGCTTCCAGAAACTCTAATCTAATCATAAATTCCATAAATGTACTTAATGACCATGCAAGGCCCAAGACACATAGTTGATAAGAAAATAAATGAAAAACACCAAAACATAACTCCCCAATCCAATCATGAGTGATTTTTCCAAGAAAATATTAAAAAAATCCTTTGCCATCAATCCGTGTGTTTTGTTGACTTTTTTGGCAAAAGGCTACTCCTGTGTGTAACACCTTTTCAACAAAAAATAGGGTCTGTTGTAGTTGAGTTTTGGACCCCTTCCCGGCATCAGATTTGGCCCCATGATAGCTCGTTGGAAACTTTGATGAGTCTAATTTCCAAAAATACTTGATTTGTGTTGAATGGATGCAATTTGACTACTCAAAAATTAAATCTCCCAGCACTGCTCTGTGCATAACACCTGCTCTGAAAAAGAGGCAGAAAGGTCAAATTTGAGGTGTTTTTTAACCTTTTGAGGGAGAAAAAATGCTCCAATTGACCTAAAATTTTGTGGGTAGACTATTGGTGATGTGAAAAATCCAAAAATGTAAACTTCGGCAACTAAGGATGCCCCAATTTTGTGCGTAACACCTAGGGTGCTACACTACTAGGGGTCAAAATTTGGAAAAAACAAAAAGTTTCTGGATTTGCCTCAAAATTGGTGTGTAGACCCCTCAAGGGGTTTTAGATATCTGTTGAGAAAAATCAGCCAAGATCCTGAGGCTGTCATGAAATTTGGTCCTTTTTAGCTCTTCTAGCTCCATGAGGGCTTGCTTTAGTTTGGCATTAGCAAGCATGCTCTTCCTTGCATAGCGTTTAACAGTTTTCTTCTATAAGGAAAGGCCCCTCTTCACCTCTTTGAAATGTTTATGCTCCTCTTTATAATAGTATATGACCCTTTGTGCCCTCTCAAAGTCCTTTTCCCATTCTTGAAGTTGGGCATCCTTTTCTAAGAGGAGCAACTTAGTACTCATCACTTGGTTCTCATTATCACTGTCTAGATCAACAAAAATAGGCCCTTGAGAAGTATTTTTGATCCTGTTGCTCCTTCTTACTTGTACCTTCTGCTCATCAATTTCCATTTTTTCTTTGCCTTTGTCCAATTTTTTGGTTGTTTGAGAAGAGATGGCCCTTTTCCTTTTAGAGGCAGCAAACACATTCCTTCTCCCTCTATGATATGTGTATGTGAGAGGGGTAACAATGGAAGTCTCAAAGGCAGTGCTATCATCATTTTGACTTTTAATTTGCTTGATATCTTCTACACTTGCCTCACTCTGATTTTCTTTGTCATCCATGGACTGATTTTTGTCAAGAAAGTCATGACTGTCATGACTCTTTCCTTGAGTGTCTGGTGTACTTTGATGGTTGTCCTCTTCATCATGCTGCTCTTCCTCATCATCTGGCTGCTCTTCTTCATCATTTTTCCCACTACTTTCATCTTTTTTTTCCTCTTCATCAGGCTCACTAATCTTATCTTTGTGTTTGCCTTCACTAATTTCATCATTTCCATCACTGGTTTCTTCATGGCTATCTCCCTCTTCTTCATTTTCTTCTTCATCATGTTCACTGCTTTCTCCGTGTTGCTCTTGGCCATTACTGCTTCCTTCTTGGCCATCTCCCTCTTCTTCATTTTCTTCTTCATCTTCATCATCCTCTCCCTTAATTTTTTCCTCATGATCATAATTGCTTTCTTTATGATCATGGCTGCTTTCTTTAGGGCCACCACTGCTTTCTTCATGGTCATCATTATCTGTCTTAGTTTCCTCCTGGCTGCTACCATCTATTTGTTCTTCACTAGGGCTATTGTCAGCCTCTTCACTTGGTATATTAGGGGAAGAAACAAGAGGTGAAATTATTTGTGTAGAAGGCGCATGGGGAGATGATGGATGAGTGGAGGTAGATGGTTGTGAAGTGGAAGGCAAGTTCTGTTGGATGAAGGCCCGGGGGTCTGTAAACACATCGTGTGAGATGAAGGTTCCCCAAGCTATTCCTTGTTGTTCTAGCTGATATAGGACAATAATTTTTATTAGGGAGTGGTGAAAAATGCTCGGCATTTGGTGGTCATATCTTTTCTTCTTTACAAGTGAGGTCATTTTGTCAATGCTCTGGAAAAGGTAGTATGGTAGATTCATCATCTTGACTTTATTGAAGTGCATTAGAAACCTTATATGATATGAGTAGAGCCTGGAATATCTCCCCTCACAAGTGAAATACCTGATAATTTTCTTCATTAGTGCAGCATACCTTTCTAATAAGTGGGAGAAAGGGAAAACAGCCTTGCAATCTTGTTGGTAGTTGGGTTTCAGGTAGGGCTCATAATAACTCAACTCCAACTTTATTTTTTTGAACCATACTTCACCAATGTCTATTATACTTGTTGCTTTTGAAATAATTTCAGCAGAGAGCTCAAATTGCACCCCTGCTAGGTTAATTTGATGATTTTGTAAGCTAAAGGCAAACAACCTAGTCAAGTTTGGATGATTGCTGACTTGTTTGATCTTTTCACAAAATCGATAACACCCTACATCCTGAAAGCATCAAAGGATCATGGGAGAGGAGGTAATCTGAACTGTGTCTAAGGGTTCAAATCTATTTTCCCTCCATCCTTTGTATTGAGGCTTGGTAGGTCTTTGAATTTCATCACCACTAGTGTGGATATCTACTTCAAACATGGTGGTTGATTTTCTTAGCACAGAAAAACCCTTTTAAAACTGTTTGAGGGCATTTTGGGTTTAAAAGGTTATAATGAGTGAAGAGAGGGAAAATCTGAGCAAATGAAGACAAGATGGAAGTCTCCAAGGGTGTATTCAGTGTTTTTAGAGGTCCGATTGATGCCACTCACCCTCCTCTGGTATATATAACAATATCCTTTTTCCAACCCTAAACAAAGGTATTTTTAGAAATTGATTGTAATTCATCTTAGGATTTGGTTCATTCAAGACCTTAAATATGATTTTGCATAGAAAAATGGAGTTTTATGAGGTAAACAAATCACCAACCTTGTTCTCGTCCTTTGCCGAGGCCTTGAGGCTGAAGAAAAATTTAAATTTTGACTCCCTTTAGCAATTTTAGAGGAACTATGTCTGTGCTTAACATCCAAGAGCGTAACACCTGTGCGTAACAGCCAGGAGTGTAACACCTAAGCGTAACAAGCAGGCGCGAGCTCCTAGGAGTGTAACACGCAGGCACGTAGCAGTTGAGTTGGGCCCGTTGTCTCCGTGCGTAACACTAGGCCAGGCGCATAACACTGGGCACTGGGTGCGTGACACAGTGTAAAATAACACTGCAACCACCCCTCCTGTGCGTAACACTAGGAGCCAGGTGCGTAACAGTGACCCAGGAGCGTAACACCTACAAACTTCCCTGATTTTCTCAGAAAATGACTAAATCTTCTCTCAACGACTCTCTTTGGTTTGGAGATGACAAATGGTGTGGGGGGGAGTATGCTCAAGGCCTTTATAACCCTTTTGAAAAATAATTTAGAAGTCGAAACCCATTTTGATAATGTCTCTGTTTATTTACCTTTTCTCACTGTTCCCTTTTGATTGTTTGGTGTTGCAAGTTGCGTGTTTGATTGACAAAGTTGCTTTTCTCTGTTGCTGAGGGCCTCTCAAGGTTCTATTTAATCTTGCCAATCTTCTTGAAGACATCAAGACGGCTCCTGTCCACCTTTTTTGAAAAAAGAACTTGTCTTTTGATTTTTATAATTTTATACAAACAGCAAACTTATCCCTTTTTTGCCATTTCTCCCTTTTAAACTGATATCCTTTGTATGCCCTCTACTATTAAGAAGGAGGCCTTGTCATCTTTAATTGAATTGTCTTGCTAATCTGTGCAAACTATTATGTTTTTAGGGCTTTTCAGAAAAAACAAGGAGTGTTGCTTTCTAAGTTTCTCTATAGCCTCTCAGGACTTATTTATTATTTTGCAACAATATTCAATGTGCACTTGATGGAGCTGAGGTGGCTTTTTCCCTTGTGGCCTTTGTGATGGTTTCTTGCCTATCACCATTGTTTCTTTCAACAACCATAAAAAACCCTGTTTCTCTTTTAAACACAAGCCTGCTACCTTTTTCTTGCTTGTGGATGTCTCCTAGTGAGGATTGCATCCTATTACTTTACCTCTCCTTTTGTTGATGGAAACCTTGATAATTTTTTTGCAAAAATATGAACAAGGGCAGCTATCCCTTGTAATATTTGTGCTCTAAGCTAGGGAGGTTTTTCTTGAATGACTGTTTTAACCAATCCTGGACCAAATTGCTTGATCTTATCCCTCTATGAATACAATTTCCTCATGTAGGAAGGCATAGTTTGCAGGGCACCAAATCCATCCTATGACTGAGTGAGACCTTAGGTGACCTAATGGGGCTTTCTTGGATTTTGACTTTGGACTGAAGTCTAGATTTAGGTTTTACAAATGTAAGATAGGATCCATGCTCAGCTTAGTGTATTGAAGACCTAAGATCCATCATACTTGACTATCCAAAGGGCCTGCAGAGACAATCAATGTTTGAGAGTATTATGGAAGAGACAGCAAAGTTATTTGATTTGTAGGTTTAGGTGGTAATGGGGAATTTTGAAGGTAAACAAAACAGAGGATTTGGGCCAAAAGGCAAGACATGGTGAAAAAATGGGTGACAAGTTAGGGTTAAAATAAATGGCTTGAGTCCATGTTGGGTCTTCCGATAGTGGTGGGCCAGTCATGACTAGATAGGATGATAAAATCATGAAAATTTTATCTTAGGAAAATGAAGGCAGTGAGATTTATAGAACTCACAATGTTCATGAACTTTGTTTCTAGAAATCTAGGACCAATACTTAGTCATCTTCAGATAGTGAAAATTATGGATGACTAACAGTACCAATCTTTTCCAGAATTTTAAATGGACCATAACGGATTGGCTTGAGCTTTTTACCTTCCCCTTGCAATATTTATTTTCTGATATACAACCAAACTTCATCTCTAACCTGGAATTTGTGATCCACACGGTGTTTATCATGCCTTGCCTTGTAGCTTCTTTGACTCTTTTCAAGTTGTTCTTGCACTGTGTTATGTACCAGCTGAATTTTCTCAATGAACTTCCTTGCCTTATCTATGTATCTATGACCATGTGTAGCAATATCTTTCTCAAAGATGAATTCTAAAGGCAATCATGGAAAGTACCCAAAACATACCTTAAATGGCAATGTTTTTGTGAAAGAATGCTTTTCCCTATTGTATGCATGTTGAATGTAATGCAACTGTTCATCCCACAACTTGGGATGTTTGCTGCAATAGCCTCTAAGAAGATGAATGACTGTCATGTTTACCACCTCGGTATGACCATCTGTTTGTGGATGAAATTTTGTACTCTTATTCAACTTTGTGTCCATCATGTCCCATAATTTTGACCAAAAATTCCCAACAAACAGAGAATATCGATCACCTACAATAGAAGTAGGAAGACCAAAATTAACCCATACATTTTGAAATAAAATATGAGTGGTTTTTTCAGATATAATTGTTTTCTTACATGGCATCAAAAGACACATTTTTTTGAACCTATCTACCACAACATATAAGTAATCATGACCTTTCCTTGACATAGGAAGACCACCTACAAAATACATTGAGATACTCTCCCGAGGATGTGAAGGAACTGGAAGTGGAGTGTAAAATCCAGGTTTCCTATTACTAGGCTTACTTATTTCACATAAATAACATCCTCTAATAAAACGAGATACACTATCAATCATGTGTGGCCAATAACAATACCTTTGGAGATTCGCTATTGTCTTGCCTACACCGAAATTTCCAACAATAAATGAAGTGTGTTCCTCCCTTATGATAATGTTTCTTTATCCCTGTGGTATACATAACTTTCCCAAGTGATACAAAAAACTATTATGCACATGATAATCTAACTCTTCATTTTTTTTTCCTTAACTCAAGCTTTCATACACATCTTGAAAATCATTATCATATGCATATTGTTCAATGTAACTTTCATGCATAACTAAATTGTGCTCGAGTATAATAGATGAATTTACAATAGGCCTAGAGAGCATATCAGCTACCTTATTGTAGATTCCTTTTTTATACCTGATAACCAAATGAAATTGTTGTATAAATACCATCCATCTGAAATGTCTTGATTGTTGCAACTTTGACTGTGATTGTAAGTATTGCAAAGGTTGATGGTTGGTATGGATAATGGTCTCTTTCCCCATAAAATAGTGCTTCCATTTATTTACTCTTCGTACCAATGCATATAACTCTTTATCATAGGTGGGATAGTTATTCACGGCTCCATTAAAAATTTCAGAATGAAATGAAATAGGCTTACCATGTTGCATGAGAACTGCTCCCATAGCATAATCACTTGCATCTGTTTGGACCTCAAATGGTTGTCTAAGATTTGGAAGATCCAATAACAGTGTTGAACTTATATTTTGATTTAAAGCATAAAATTATTTTTGCTGCATATCTCCCTAGTGGAAGACTTTCTTGACACTTTTCGATACATGTAATGGAGCTACAATGGAAGAAAAATTAGTAATGAATTTCCTCCAATACTGTGTTGCCCCAAGAAAGCTTCTTACCTTTGTAACTGTATTGGACTTCGACCAATTCAGAATGACCTCTACTTTGGAAGGTTATATCTTCAACTCACCTCCTCCAACAATGTGTCCCAAATACACTAAAGAAGTCTTGCCAAACTCGCACTTCGACATCTTTAAAAATAATTGCTCTTTTTTCAAGACATCAAGTACCTTGTTCACATTTCTGACATGTTCTTCTCTTAATTTTCTGAATATAAGTATTGAATCTAAGTAAAAAATGAATAATTCATCTAGAAATGGTCTTATTACATCATTCATGACTCTCATGAAATTAGGTGGAGCATTTGTTAGACCAAATGGCATAACTAGCCACTTAAACAATCCTTGTCTAGTTTTAAAAGCAGTTTTCCAAATGTCTTCCTCAGATATTCTAACTTGATAATAACCACTTTGCAAGTCTAACTTATTGAAATATATTTCATACTTTAACTAATATAGAAAATCATCAATGCATGAGAGTGGTAGTGATTCTTTACCGTGATTTTATTCAGTGCACAGAAATCTATGCACATGCGCTAAGTCCCGTCCTTCTATGGTACCAAAATAATTGGTGAGCCACATGGAAAATTAAATGGGAGTATGATACCTTTGTTCAGAAAGTCTTGGATTTTCTTATTTATTTCAAAACTCTCCATAATTGACATGCGATACATACCAATATTTGGAAGTATAACATCTTGTTGCAACTGAATCTCATGCTGAATTCCCTTCTTGGGAGGTAATCCATTTGGTTCTTGAAACATCTTTCCATGTTGAATTACCACATCAAACAAATCATATTTTAATTTTTTATCACATCCTTCAAAATATTCATAGTCAACATCATCATTTTTCTTGATCATGAGAAGCACAAAATTTTTACTTACATTAACTAGCCTCTTCATTTGCCCTGCATTAACTAAAGAAATGTTCATTTTTTTGCAATGAGCTCTCACAATATACTCCACCCCATCCTTAAGTAACTGATATTCATTCTTATGGTGATAAAACACCACTTTCCTGTCATGCAAATATGGACTTTCCAAGATAATCCCGAAAATTTCAAGTGAAACCTTTGCAGTGATAGAAAATCGAAATATTCATTTCCTTGTAACTTGTAAATCGACATTCTTAACTATCCAACCAAAAGGGTATCGTTTATGATGTGGTATGGTTTCAAGGTTAAGATTTTTGACCAAGTCTTCTGAAATCAGGTTTTCTTGTGACCCGCTATTAAACAATGCATCAATCTTTGTATGATTTGAAATCACTCTAACATGGAACAATTATATCCTTTTGTCTTCATTTGGAGTGTTGTTGTGACTATTTGAGGAACTGGTACTTGCTATGGCATCCTTTCCTTTGTTAACCATGGCTACAATCTTAGTCTCATCTCCAGAATCGGATCCAATATCTTTTTGTGTGGTGGTAGTCATATTTTGTTTCCCCTTGTTATTTGGTTTCTTTGGCCTTAGTTTGGGATGTAGTTTCCAATACTAGGCTTCATCATGCCCCTCTTTGAAACAATTTTTGCATGTATTTTTATCCCCCTATTTCTTGATGTTTTCATTATTCTTTCCCTTCCATTTTCCTCCCTTCTCTTTTCCCTTACCCTTGAATGGATTCTTCTTACTACCCCCTTCCTGAATGTTCTTTCCCCTTGCTTCAAGATGTGTGGCTTGCACACATACTTCATCTAAGTTGTTTGGGTTAAACATAAGGATAGTATGTTTCAAGTAGGAAGGTAAACCCCCAATGTATTTCAAGAGTGTGTCTTGTGAATTCAAGTTTACTCCTAGCAATAAAACCCTCTTTCTAAACTCCTATGTGTACTCTTGAACAATTTGGCCTTTGAGTTGCCTAAAGTTTTTCCAACTCATTATTTATTTTTGCATATATTCTAATGGATAAAATTTTATTTTAATAGAATAAATGAATTCAACCCAAGAAATGGATATCGTACCATGAATTCACATTTCCTATTGAGTATTTACCTCCCACCAAACTAGTGTTTCTCCTTCTAGCCTTAATGAAGCCAACTGGATCTTTATGTCATCCTCTTGTAGATTTTTAATTCTGCAGTATACTTCCAATTGATGGATCCAATTTTCTAAATTCTCTGCATTTACCTCACCATTGTACATCGGAATTTCAAAATTGATGTCCAAATTGAGTTATGGATTTTTTCCTCTTGATATTTTTGAAGGAGTGTGGGTGGTTTTTGTGGTGGAAGTGGAAGATGAAGATGATGAGGATGAGGATGGTGGAGATGGAGGTGGCTTTCCTCCACTACCTTTCGAAATCTTCTCTTCATCCTTCTTACCATCTGAAGATCCTTCTCCATGTGGAGGCTTAGAACCTTCTCCTGCTCTTTCTGCAGTGAATGAATCAAACATGATTTTAACCATTATTTGAATGTCCTTGAAGTCTCTCTTGACATCCTCCTCTTTTGAATTTCCATGAGTCTCTCCAACTCTTGAAATAACGGCTAAGGATTCAAGCTCAACCTCTAATTCTTGTACCTCTTCAATCACTTCAGCTTCTTGTGCAATTTTTACCTCTTCAATCTCAATTGCTGGAGATAGGACTTGAGGTGCTCCAAGTGCAGATTTGAGTTTAAATTTGGGTGAAGATTATGCTTTCTCATCTCTCTTTCTTCTTTTCCTAATCTCAGGACTAACAACCAATATCTTCCCTTCTCCTCTCTGCAACTTCAACCTTGTAAGCATCATAAAATTGCAATTATTAAAACCCTTTTTGCACAATCTCAAGAAAAGCAAGCAAATAACCTTTAGCAACCTTGTGCTTTGATACCAAATTGACCTGAAATTTATTGTTAGTTAATGTTGTGCTAATATCAGTTTTAGAATTAACATGAAAATTATTTGGTTTTCTTCTTATACAAGGGTTTATACATGTGCTTATGATTGACAATTCATTAAATTTGAGGATATTAAGTGTATTTCGTGAACATAAAAGCATGGAAACTCAATTCTAAATAATAGCATTTAAAAAAATAGCAAGCACAAATAATAGAGTCAAATACACAATTTTTTGATGAAGGAGTTCACCCCTCCTGGGCTACATCTCCTTGGTCCAGCTTCATAGCTTGGGCCTTTTTATTAGATTAAATTGTAAAACATTGATGTTTATAGTCTCCTGTTGCCTCTGTAACCTACTCCAATGGCTCCAAAACAACAAAATATACCAAGAATGACTCTTCCTAAGCCACAATTGGTCAAAAATTGTCTCAATTATGGAAAAACCCAATTTTTCCTAGGTTTTCTCCACTAAATCTGGAATTTTACTAGTTAACTCCACTAAATGTGGAGATTCCCCGCATTTTGCGGGTCCGCCAAAAGATCCTCCAAGATAAGCCCGCAGTTAATTAGAGATAAGTGAGGATTAAAACTGTAGTTAATACATGGTTAGTGCAAAGCGCGTTTTTAGCACTAATCACAGGTTATGGTGCTAATTCGGATTAGTGTCATGATTAGCGGTTAATAATCATGGCTTAATCATTTTTAAAACTCCCATTAAACAGTCTTGGGCCACAGTTCTGGGTGCTCGAACATGTGGGAGGGGGCTAGCCCCCTCCTAACAACCAACTATGGAGCAGTGTTAATTCAAATAGTGGTGGAGTCCCATATGGTTAAGGAACTCATGGTATGGTGCAATGGTTGGCACTAGTGTTAGTTTGGGGGAGGTTGTGGGGTCGACCCCGACCTCTACCCCTCCGGTCATAACATTTTGTTGGATGAAACCTTAGGTCTTGGACTTTGGATTAAAATATATTTTGATATAATATATGTGATATATATTGTGTCATTAATGGTTAACTCCAACCTTGATATATAATGTATGCAATAATATATGCCCAAAATTTGAATTCGACCCTCAATATGTACCTTGGCTTAAAAATAATGCGCCCATCCAACCTTTCCATGGGGGAGGGCACGTGGCAGCCTCCGACTGTGCCACGTGGCCCTTCTCCATTGGTATAAAATTCACCATTAAAATAATAATCCACCATAGAAGATAATTGCAACCTTAGGATTAGGTAGATAATTTCAATTTCCCCAAGCAACATTGGCGAATCTGATTGTGACACTTGTCACAGTGTCACTGGCTGAAATCTGGAGAATATTCCCTGAATATTCCTGAGGTGCTGAATGGAATACCAAGTCATCAGTCTATCACTGTTCTACACATTTTTTACCTGTTTGAGAAAACGAACAACAGGACATAACTTACTCATACAAACTTGGATTTTTAAGAAACAAGTTGTGTTGGAATCTTGGTGATGAGCTCTATTTGGTCATTCTAGTTTGGAGCATTTCTGAGCACTTTCATTTTTGAGCTAAATATTGAGCCTCTAATCAGTCTTAGTTCAACACTCTCCTCCTATAAAGACAGGTCTTGGATATAGTTATGAAACATCAAATACTGTAAAATATTCTACAAAAATAGGAAGCTATCTCGATGTAGTAAAAATAAGAAGTCAACAAAAATCTAGCCTCGAGCAAAAGAATTAAGGACCAAATACTTCCCAGGTAATTTATGCTCGGTTCAATCAAAAGGAAAACAACACTAGAAGGTACTATAATCCCAAAAACTTCTCCTTTAATGAAAAATGTTTCGCTTGTCACAATTTTGTTCATAATGTTGCTCAATGTGTTGCTTACAAAACTATCATGACTAGAGAAGCCAGAAAACAAAAGAATGAGATTGGGGTAAATAAATTCTCTTAAAATTCCTTCTCTCCTCTTCCATATGAAATTGAATACTCATTTTGCAATAAATTTTGGCATAGATAATATGAATGCATGAGAAAATGATGATCAACACCTAAAAATGAGAAAATGGCAACAACATCTAAGGTATGCAAAATAAGACCTTCGAAACTGAGAATTGTGGTCTAGCTTAATATGCAGGAGATCAACAAAACTTGTGGTATAATGAAAATGGATGCTCAAAACACATGACAGGTAATAAAGATATGTTTGTCTTTCAATCAAATGAATAAATAAATGAATGTAACCTTTGGAAATAATTCACCTGTTGCCATCAAAGGAAAAGAAATTGTTTTTCTAAAAGAAAAAGTTAAAGATGGAAATGCTTTATTTTTTGATGGATTGAAGCACAACTTGTTAAGTGTTAGTAAGATGTGTGACCAAGGGAATGAAATTGTTTTCAGATCAAATAATTGTGTTGTTCGAAATCTCGATATAGGAAAAACCATAATAAAAGGAACAAGAACTCCAGGTAATGTTTATGCCTTGGAAGGCGATCTAGAACAATGGTACTTAAGAAAAGCAGAAGAAATCCGGTTGTGGCACAAAATATCGATACATCTAAGCCTTACTCAAATACATAAGTCAAGCAAGCTAGGAGCAGTGTGTGATTTTCCCAACATCTCTCAACTAGAAAGTACTCTATACAAATCATGTCAATTCGGTAAGAAAACCAATGTACAATTCAATGCCAAATAAGGTTCCGCAAGTAAGCCACTTGAACTTATTCATACTGATTTGTATGGGCCAATGAGGAAAAATTCACCTATAGGTGAAAAATATTCCATCTTATTTACTGATGAATTTAATAGAATGTGACTGATTGGTTTATTAAAACATAAATATGAAGCATTTGATTCATTTAAATTCTTCAAAGCTTTAGTAGAGAATGAGTTAGACTTAAAAATAAAATATCTCAGATCTGACAGGGGAGGAGAATTCAAATCAGATGAATTTTTCGACTTTTGTGAATAGCATGGCATCAAGAGGCAGTTCTCCATAGCTAAGACTCCTCAAAAAAATTGTTAGATGATCCAAAAATACATAAACTTTAGTTTAATTATTTAAAATATTTAATTATATATTGGAGACAAGTTAGAATAGCTAATTGTTGTAAAAGATATGGCATCTCAGAAAGGTGTCATTTCTTAGGAACCAATTTAGGAAAATAGTTAGAAGTGTTTTTATGAGAGCATTAAATGTAAATGGACACTTGTGAATGAAATAAGTGATCCATAACAAAATTAGGTTAGGAAATTAGCTTATTTAAAGCTAATTTCTCTGCTTACAAGAGTGTTGAGTGATTGTGTGTAAACTCTTGCATTTTTTATGTAATTTTCTTTTCCTTATTAAAAACAAATTTGTGCTTGTGGACACTTGTGCTATTATTGTGGTATCAGAGTGACATTAATGATGTTGATGTGAAGAGAAGATTCTAAATCTGCAGGCTCTTAGAAAGATCCATCAAATTGTTCAGTGGTTGACTGGTATGAAAAATTCTCAATTATATTAAGGAAAAGAAAATTTATTATTATTGTTGATTTCAGATTTTGAGTCTAGAAATTAAACTTTTTTTTTATCAAAGCCCTATTTAATTCCTTATTACTGGATTTGAGAACTGAAAATCAAAGTTTTGATCTGGATTCTTTTTCATCAACGAATGTATTATCCTCAAAGATTATTATTGGGCTTCCATTTGAGGATGGAAATCGTATAAAGAAGGAAGTCTGGGATCTATCATAATATGATCATGGACGCTCTTTCCCTCTGCCAAACATCTCAGTTCAACGCATAATTGTAATATAGAACCATAAGTACTAGGTTGTACCCAGAATCCTCTTTGTTTCATAAATTTAAATGGTTTAGTGCCTCTTGGAGCCATCTCTTCTTACACAATGTATTTATATGTAAATTTCTAACAATTCCCTATTTTAAATTTTTTGTGGAAGCTATCACTTCCTTGTGAGCGATGGTGACATTACCTCACCTATTTTTCCTCTCCCTGTATTGATATTTTCATGATATCGTGGCTTCCTTTAACTGCAGTAATTCAGATTGGCTTGTCAATAAAGAAGTTAATTGCATTGGAAGAGAAGGGATCAAATCATCAAGTGAAGTCCTAATGAACATGAAATTTTATAAATCAAAATGTTGTGAGAATTTCGTTGGAGTGTCAATTAGTGTTAATAGTTGAAGTAAATATCAATAAGTGTGGCATTAGTGCTTCGCTTAGGCCTAATAGAACAACGAAGCATTCAAGTAGTAGAACAAAGACAACTCCTACTGCTTTTCGAACATTTTGAGGGTTGGTACTTGTAAGGATCCATTTCTGCTAAGAAAAATAAATAAGCTTTATGTAGAGCCCGTGAAAGGATTGATCCCTAGGGACAAAGATTTAAACAAGAACCTTCACAGATTAGGAGAAGAAAAATACCCACAACTTGGTAGTGTCAAATCATCTCCTCGAGCATTGGTCACGATCATTGCCCCACTATTTCCCATGGTTGATGCTATGTGCATGGCGATCAAATCCTTCAGAGGTTTGAGCTTTCACAATGGGAATCCAGGATGATCTGGTGCGACTACGAGAAAGAATGAGTGTGTCATTTCAAGAAATGTTGATAAATTTTTTATTTTGTAATTTTTTTAATGGAGGGATAATGTGTATATTTTTCAATATGTAATATTTTTTATTGTTGTATTTATTTTTTGGGAATGATAAGGGATTTGTAATATTTGTGGAGAAATAAGGTGTATTTTTATTTTTTTATTTTTGTAATTTGGAGTGACAAGGTGTGAATTTTGTAATTATAGAGTAATAAGGTGTAAATGTGTAATTTTCACTTTGAGGGGGGGAAACAGTTGTAGAATTCAATTTGCAGGAGCATTGTAATATGTCAAATTTTAAAATTTTCATTGTAAAATCTAGAAAATTTGACTAGAGCCAAGTGAAAATATCAGTCACTTTTCTCCTCTAATGACTATACAAATGTCAAGGCCAAGCCCTGATAGATATTTCTTTTTGTGTGGTGTTCTACATGGTGTGTTGTCGATCTTTTTTTTCTGGTGCATGATCCATATTCGTGCACACATTTAATTTTACAATGTCTAAGCTGGTAAATTTATTTTTTGAATCTGACAAACTTGAAGGCTCAAAGACTTACAAGACATGTAAAAGGAACATACAAAGCACTTTGACTTATAATGAACTTTGGAGAGATATATTATATGGTGATGTTAAACCAAATAAACCTATAGATGCAACTTTACTAGCTAAATGGGAGATAAAAAATGCCAAAGAATTAGCATTAATCAAATATTCAGTTAATGATGAAATGTATGTTCGCATTGAAAATAATTTTGATGCATGGTCATCTTTGAGAATATTTAAATATTTGTTTGATACAAAGCCTGAATCTAAGAATTTTTATCTTCAATTGAAGTTGCTCCAATAGAAATTGACATAAGGGGGAGATGTACTTGAATTTCCATACTTAAGAACATTAAGAAGGAAATAGTAAATGCTAGATTTCAAGCAGTTGATAGCAGTTTCATGATTACTATTTTAATTGTTGGTTTTCCCTCTTCATATACACATTTTTTGGAAACTTTACAAGTAACTGGAAATCTAGAGAAGTTAAAGTTTGATGAAACAAGTGAAATTATAGCTCAACATGACAAAACTTTTGGGAAGAAGAAAGAGATTGGGGAATATGTCTTCTTCACAATAGCTAGCACTAGTAAATCTTTAATTAATAGTTCTAGAGGTAGAGGAAGAGGGCACATCAATCAAAATCAAGGAGCACATAGAGGACAAGATCGTGGTAGAAGTCAAGGCAAAGGAAACAACTTCAGTAGAGGCAGCAATTTTGGCAGAGGTAACATTCAAGGTAGAGGAAACAATCAAGGAAGAGGAAAAAATAAAATCAGAGGTAGAGGAAAGAGTTAAGGTAGAGGAAGAGATTTCAATCAAATTATATGTAGAAGGTGTAACAGAGTTGTTCATTATGCTGAAGATTGTTCAAATTCTATTGAAAAATTCCAAAGTTTCAACAACACATGGCACATTTTTCTAATGATCAAGAAGACGATGGCTCAGAATATGTCTTTACTACACATCAAAGTTCAAAATTAGCATAATTACAGCTCTCCACATATCTTAAAAGTGATTATGAATATGCTTGGATATTAGATACAATAGAAACACAACACATGACTTTTCGATGTGACTTATTTTGTAATTTTCAACAATGCCATCTAAATTAAATATTTATTATATATGATACAAGACACACTCCTTGTGGAAAAGGTGTAGTAAAATTTTCTCTTCATAGCATCAGGGAAAATTAATTTCAAATTTTTGGTATGTACCAACTTTCAAGAATAATTTGTTGTATTTAGTCATGATTTGACAAGCAAGACATCAAGTTGTTATGAAGGATGGATTAGTAAAAATAAACTCTGTCAAATATAATATGAAGACAATCATGATAGGATATGAAGAATGAAAACTTATAAGGATGAAAGGAACAGTCATTCTTTTTGGGTGCGTGTTATATTCTTTCCATGACTAGTCACACGCGCGAGGTGGTCACAAGGGGGGCGATACCCTCCCCTGTTTATTGCATTGAGCACAGCCGGGGGGGGTCACAGGGGGGCGATAACCACCCTGTCTAGGGGTTCATAGGGGGCAGTTAGCCCCTATGCAGGGTCTGGGGCAGTGCCTTGGGAAAATATTTTTGGACCCTATTTTAGGTGGGCAGACCCGCCTATGGTTTTGTGCATGGGTTTGCACATGATTTTGGGCCATGATGGTTTTCAACCCCTGGTATTTTGTAGATATGGTCAAGGGAACTACGGTTATGTTCTAATCCAAGGTTAATGGATTGGGGTTTATGAATTCTTCATCATGTATATATATGTGTTGTAACCCTAAAAGGAATATAATGAAAATTCAAGCTGGTAGTCCTGATTTATCCATGGGGAAAATCTCTCTATATATCTGTTTTATTTTTTATGCTATCGCTATTGTTTATTTTCTGCCTTTAATAATTTGTTTGCAGATCATTTATATTTATGGTTAAAACCTACAATACCATGAAATTCTGATTTTGTAAGTGCAGCAAGTACAGATATTTCACCAATATGGTTGTGGCATATTAGATATGGACTTTTAATCTTTGAAATCCTTTCTCAACTTCAAAAGCAGGGAATGGTTAAAGGGCTTCCAACTTTAAAAAAATAAAATGTGAAATGTGAAGCTTGCATTTATGGTAAACAAATTTGAGAAACTTTTCGAACAATTTCATGGCATGCAAACAGGCATTTGCAATTTTTTCATCGTGATATTTGCAGACCTCTAGAAACTTCTCTAGGAGGTTGCAGATACTTTTTACTCTTCATTGATTGTTTTAGTAGAATGACTTGGGTTAATTTTTTGAAGCAAATGTAATAATCATTCAAAAAGTTTAAAATCTAACTTGTTGAGAATGAATTCAAAGAGAATATCGGCACTCTAAGGACAGACAATGAAGGGGAATTCACTTCCAATGAATTCCAAACTTATTGCAAGGACAAGGTATGAAAAGAAAAATTACAAATGTTTACACTCTATGGAAAAATGGAGTAACAGAGAGAATGAATCGTAATTTGTTAGGATGGAAAGATCATGCTAACTTTCAAAAATTTAAGTCCTTTATATTGGGCAGAAGCAAACATACAACAGTTTACTTAAGGAACAGGTCTCCTACTACTTCTTTGGATGGAATTACACCATATGAAGCATGGTTTGGTTTCAAACCTCGAGTAAAACATCTTAGATTTTTTGTTTCAATGTGTTATTCCTTAGATCCAAAATAAAAATGAACTAACCTTGATTCACGAAGCTTGACATCTACAATGATTGGGTATACAGATGAAAAGAGGGGATATTGTCTTATGTCAAATGGAAATTTTAGTGTCAGTAGGGATGTGATTTTTTTATGAAACCAAAATAAATAGGGCCACAAAGATTGAAAATATTCTACAAAAGTTGGAAACTAAGGGAGATAAAAATATAAAAAGAATGAAAAATCAACCAAGTACACAAATTTGGTATGATATTGAATTACCTTCATCCGAAATTGGTTCATCCAACTCACCTACTTCATCTACACCATATGGATCTTCTGTAATTTCATCTGAATCACCTAGCAACAGTTCATCTAATAGTGACTCTCCACCCTCGAAAACTTTAGTTGATCGAAGAATATATATTTATATCAATCCACTTTACAATGATGGTGATTATTCAGATTCACAAATAAGTGAACATCAACTTCCTAAATGGTTTGTTCAACTTTTTAAAGATGTCAGGCCAGATGAGAAAAACCAAATAGGAACACGGGGTTCACACAGAAATGAAGAATTTTTTTCCTTAATAAAAAATTATTTTAGTAAACCCTCCACATAAAAATAGGTAGTACAACATAAATAACGGAAAAAATCAATGGTTGAAGAATACCAAATAGTGATGGAAAACAACACTTGAAAACTTGTTAGTTTTGCTCAAAATATGAAACCCATAGGATACAAATGGGTTTACAAAATTGAGTATAAGGAAAATGGATATATTGAAAATTACAAAGCAGGACTTGTTACTAAGGGTTTTTCACAACAAGAAGGCATCGACTATGAGGAAACATTTGCCCTTATAGAAAAATGAAACATCATCAGATTCACACTTGCATTACCAGCTCAAAAAGGATGGAAAGTTAATCAAATGGATGTTAAAAGTGTTTTTCTCAATGTATATTTACAGGAAGAAGTATGTATGATACAACCTCTAGGTTTTGAAATTGAAGAGCATGAACACAAATTCTGTAAACTGATCAAGGCTTTATACAGATTGAAACAAGCTCCACGAGCTTGGTATGCCAAAATGAATGAGTACCTTAACAAAGTTGGCTTTAATCGAAGTGAATTTAATGATACTTTATATGTACGTTGGCAAGGAAAAATATGGCGATTCTTGTTATGTATGTGGATTACATTATCATTACTAGGAACAATAATGATCATATTTTGCAAGTAAACAAGGAGTTATAGGTTGGTTTTAAGATAATTGATTTGGGATTAAATCACTACTATCTTGGAGTTGAAGTATTCCAACATCCAAACCATATTTTCATTTGTCAAAGCAAGTATGCCTCTCAACTTCTTAAAATATTTGGAATGCAAGATCGCAAGCTCGTTCTCACCCAAATAGAACAAAACTTGAAACTTTAAAAATTTGAAGGGGGGGAATGGTAAACATACTACTTATAGACAGTTGATTGGAATCTTGATCTATTTGACAACCACTCATCCAGATTTATCTTATTCAGTCGGTATTCTTTCGTGCTTTATGCATTAATCAAGGTACAACCATTGGAATTCAACAAAATGGGTCCTTAGATATATCCAAGGGACGAAATATTTTGGTATTCTTTACAAAAAGACTAAGAACTTTGTACTTCGTAGATATTCAGATGCATATTTTTCTGGAAGTATTGATGATCGGGCATCAACCTCGGGTTATTTTATGAACATGGGTTCAACTACAGCTTCTTGGAGTTGCAAGAAGAAAGCTACATTGGCTACTTATTCAGTTACAGCAGAGTATATATTAGCATGGGAAGAAGCATGTTAAATTGTTTGGTTGCGTAGAGTTTTTCAGGACTTGGGAATTCCTCGAGCATAAGCCACATATTTATTCATCGACACCCAGTCAGCCATAAAGCTTGCCAAAAATCCAGCTTTCCATTTCAAAACAAAGCATGTGGACAAAAAGTATAATTACATCAGAAAACTCATTGCAAAATATGTCATAAAGTCAATATATTTTCCTTGAGAAAATCAGATCTCAGATATTTTCACAAAACCACTTGGCAGGATCAAATTTACTAATTTCAGGGATGTACTTGGTGTTTTTTGTAATGTATCTTTGTATCAAAGGGGGGAATGTTATATGGTCCAAAAATATATAAAATTTAGTTTAATTATTTAGAATATCTAATTGGATATTGGAGACATTTTAGAATAGCTATTTTTTGTAAAATATATGGCATCTAGAAAGGTGTCACTTCTTAGGAACCAATTTAGGAAAATAGTTAGTAGTGTTGTTATGAGAGCATTAAATGTAAATGGACACTTGTAAATGAAATAAGTGATCCATAAAAAAATTAGGTTATGAAATCATCTTATTTAAAGCTAATTTATCTCCTTGGATGATCAGGAGATCATGTCTTTTGCTCAAAATTGAAAGTGCTTGAAACTATATCGAACCAGAGCGACCGAGTATATTTCGTTGTTGCGACTCTGGCGCCGCAAATGGTTCGAAAAACTGATGTCGTATGAGGAAGATATCGTGTTCTGATCGTTTTCCTAAACAACTAAATTTTGCGACAGGAGTGACTAGGATGCCAAGTCAAGATGCAAGTACACTCAGCAAAGGTGGCATATTCTCAAAATATTCCATTTTTCTAAATCAATCAAGTTTTTCCAAGTGGAAGTTTTTGGGTCATTGATGGATTTGTACGAAGTTTTGTGAGACTCGTTGGATGGGTGACATGTGGCTAGCCCGAAGGTTGCCATGTGTCCCCTGGACCATTGTGAAAAATTTTGTTGGGTCCGGGGGGTTCGACCTCGTGACCTCCGGAATGCCTGCACAAGACCCCGACCAACTCTCCTATCAAATTTTTCTCAGCACTATAGTTTGCCACATATATTTGAAGTGTAGTGGTCGGCAAGTTTTTGGGGGGGGGTCCACCAGCTGTCCCAACCCGCTGGCGGCCCCAGATTTTGGATCACATGTAGTTGTGACATAAAACTTCAAACTGGCGGTTTCCATAAAAATTAACCCTGGCGGTTATAACATGTTCACAAGGCGTGGTTTGAAGAAGGTTAATGCTACGGTTTTGGGAATGTTAACCCTGGCAGATAACTCTTCAGCACTATCACATGACCTGGACATCGCGGTCAGGCGCGACAGTTAAGCCAGTAGTTAAGTTTAACTTTGAAACCAACTCCAGTCAAACAGAAAACTCTGTGGTTTCAACTTGAGTTCCGCTAACCATTAATATGACCGCGGGTTTTAGAGGTTGGCATGTGGCCACCCCCTACCCCAAACATTAACATTGATGGTTTAGACTGGCGGGATAATTAGCACTGCACTAATTTCGGAGTTTTGGCTATTTTTTACTGTGGTTAAGTGCAGTCTCCACATTTAGGGGAGGATTTCTAGGGGATATTGGGAAAAAGCCTAGCCAGGTCATTTTTCGACCAATTTGAATGAAACAAGAATCTACCTAGACTAATTTGAGCATTCTGGAGCCACTGGTGCAGAGAAAACATCCATTGGAGGCTTGTAAACACATGTGTTTTCAATTTTGAGCATAACGACAAAGAGGGACATGCCATTAGGAGTTGGACCAACAGATGTAGCCCATTAGGGGTGAACTGCTTCATCATGCTTGATGTGTAAAACTTATGTGTGATGTTATTTCTCTATTATACATTGTTTTTCAGTGCTATTTAGGCCTATTTTAATGCCTAAAACTCACAAATTCATATATGTTTCATGGTTAAATTACTCATTCCTTAAGAAAAAAAATGGAGACAAATTGTACATGTTTTTATTATTGAAAGAACACTTAGCATAGAAAAATAATACAGTCCTTTCAAATCAGGTTGGTATCAGAGCTAGAGTTTATTCTCTGTTGTTGTTGTGTGCAAATATTTGTTTAATTGTTTGCAAGGGTTTACATGCTTTCTAGGCTCAAGCTTAAGAGAGGAGAAGGAAAATTGGTGGAAGCAAGAGGTTCTCAAAGGGAGACACAGCAAAGGAGAGCGATATTGTCACATTCTCCACCACCTAGTTCACCTCCAAAAGAAGCAGAAGCAGCATTAAGCATGCCTCCAGGAGAAGGAGAAATGCATGAAGAGGTGGATCCCAAAGAAGAAGAAAGAGTGTTCAGGAAAGAATTCCTTGACATGATTGAAATGGTGAGAGTCCTTTATCAAGAAAGGAATGAGAAACTAGAAGGAGAAGGATCCAAACTTCACAAGGAAGGTCAGGGATCATCAGGAGGTCACAATGGTGACTATAAATCAAAGAAGGGAAATGGAGAAAATGGAGACAGTGGAAAGTCACCATCATCACCCTCATCTTCATCCTCATCATCCTCTACTTCATCTTCAGTACATCAGCCACACAAGTCAAAGAACACTGGTAAAAGTCCTTTTCTAAAACTTAATGTTAAGTTTTAATTGCCAATGTTTAATGGTGAAGTCAATGCAGAAATCTTGATAATTGGATTAGGCAATTGGAGGTCTATTTGAGAATTCATAACCTTCATGATGATGATACCAAAATCCAACTAGCTTCATTAAGAATTTAAGGTGCAGCACTTGTTTGGTGGGAATCCAAGACAAAGGAGGAGATCAAGAAGCATGGTAATATTATCCTATCATGGATTGATTTCATTACTGCAATAAAACAACAGTTTTATCCATAGCTCATATGCAGAAAACCATAATGAACTGGCAAAATTTTTTGACAATTGAAAGGACAGAATGTGCAATAATATACCCAAGAATTTAGGAGAAGAGCTATCTTATTAGGGGTATATTTGCAGAGCCAAGATAAATTGCTCAAGTACATAGGAGGCTTACATAGCTACGTAAGACATACTATTCTGATGTTTAACCCTACAAGTCTAGATGAAGTTTGTGTTCGGGCCACACATCAAGAAGCTAGAGGGAAAAACAGTACTGATGAGGGTAGGAAGAAACCTTTTAAGGGGAAAAACAAACAGAAGACCTCAAACGGTAAGGGAAAAAATAATGCATCTATCAAGAAAGAGGGAGAAAAAGTTGGTTTGTAAATATTGTTCAAGAGAAGGTCGTGAAGAGAAAAATTGTTGTAAACTACATCCTAAAAAGAGACCCAAGTATAACAATAAGAAAGGGAAGTAGAAAACTACAACTCAACATGACTTAGGAGAGGATTCAGGTGATTAATCTAAAATTACAACCATGGGATTGAAGAACATGAAGGGGAAAGAAATTGAAACAAAACCCAGTACTAGTACATCAAACTGTCACATACAAGCTCCAAATGAAGAAGAGAGAATTGAATTGTTTCATGTGAGGGTCATATCCAAACATACCAATATTGACACATTGTTTGACATTGGGTCACAAGAAAAATTAATCTCTGAAGACTTGGTCAAGAAACTTAATCTTGAGACCATTCCACATCTAAAACAATATCCACTTGGGTGGATTTGTAAGGATGCAAATTTACAGGTTTCAAAGAAGTGTATATTGTGGTTTGTAATAACTACACATTTTGTTGACACAGTTGAATTAGATGTGGTTCCGCTTGATATTACAGGTATTGTGTTGGGCAGTCCTTACTTGTATGACAGGAAATCGATCTTCCATATCCATGAGAAAAAAATACCATTTATTCAAAGATGGCAAGGATTATGTTGTTAGAGCACATCGCAAGAAGACAATATTGCATTGGTAAATGCTGGACAGGTAAAGAGGCTGGTGAATTCAAGTAATAATTTTGTTCTTCTAATGATTAAGCCTAAAGCTGATGTTAATCATGAATCATTTGAGGATTTTGATCCTAAATTGAAATCAGATTTATATGATGTAGTTGATGCACATCACGAGATGTTTCAGGAGCCAACAGGATTGCCTCCAAAAAGGGAGATTCAACATGAGATTCAGTTGCAACAAGATTTTCCTCTTCCAAAAACCGACATGTATTGCATGTCAATAATGAAGAATTTTGAAATAAAGAGGCAAATCAAGGACATTTTGGACAAGGGAATCATAAGGCCAAGCACTTCACCATGCGGTTCATCCATAGTCTTGATTCCGAAGAAAGATGGGACTTGGCGCATGTGTGTAGACTTCGGAGCTTTGAACAAGATAACGGTAAAGAATCGATACCCACTCCCAAGGATAGATTATTTTCTTGATCAGCTGAAAGAAGAAAAATTTTTCACTAAGTTAGATTTACGAAGTGGATATCATCAAGTAAGAATTGTAGAAAGTGATATATGGAAGACTGCATTCAAAACCAAACAAGGACTCTTTGAGTGGTTGGTTATGTCATTTGGTTTATGTAATGCACTGCCAAATTTCATGTGTGTTATGGATAATGTTTTGTGTCCATTTCTTAATGAATTTTTGATTGTGTATTTAGATGATATACTCTTTTTCAAAAAAACAAGAGAAGAACATGTCTTGCATGTGAAAAGGGTGCTTGATGTTTTGAAGAAAGAGAAATTATTTCTTAAGATGTCAAAGTGTGAGTTCGAAAAGTCTTCTCTGGTTTATTTGGGACACATTGTAGGAGGAGGCGAGTTGAGAATTTATCCTTCTAAAGTGGAAGCCATTGTGAATTGACCCACTCCCAAAATAGTAACCAAGGTAAGAATTTTCTTAGGCACAGTTCAGTGTTGGAGAAATTTTATTGCTAACTTTTCTGCCATAGCAGCTCCTATGCATGCAGTGACAAGTGTGAAGAAAGGCTTCCAATGGGGAGGCAAACAGTAGCAAGCTTTTGAAGCTTTAAAAGACAATATTAGTTCAGCTTCGGTCCTTGCAGTACCGAATTTGAGACAGCCATTTGAGATACAAACTGATGCTAGTGATTATGCCATGGGAATAGTACTTTTACAGCATGGTAAACCTATCGCTTTTCATTCTGAAACATTCAATGGTGTTGTAAAAAATTTATCCTACATATGAAAAAGAGTTGTATCCGTTGGTAAAAAGCGTCAAGAAGAGGAAAAACTACTTGATGGGTAAAGAGAGGATTATACATACCAATCATCAACCATTACAGTACTTGCAGTCGCAAACAAAATTGCAGCAATCATAACATTTCAGGTGGATAGGATTTCTTCAACAGTTTCACTTGGTTATAAGGTACGAGAAAGGTATTTTCAACAAATTTGATTATATGCTTTCAAGGCCAATTATAAGTGCTTCTACTTTAAATAAAAATGATTCTATTGTACATGAGAGTTACATAGAAAAATATGCACCTGATGCTGATTTTCAAGATGTGTACGCTAGTTTGAGTGAAGGGAATCAAGTTGAGGAAAATGATTATCACATGTATAACAATTTTCTGTTTCATTTGGGCAAGTTGTGTATACCACAAGGAGAGAGGCTTAGTGTTATGAGAGAGTCTCATTCGTCTCTTATTGCTGGACACTTTGGGGTAAGCAAAACAATGGCACATCTACAGAGGTATTTCTATTGGCCTCGCATGATAGATAGTGTGTCATGTTTTATAAGAGGTTGTTCTATGTATGCAACAAGCAAGCCTAGCAATAGGAAGCTTGGGTTGTACATGTCACTACTGGTACCATCAAGGCCATGGGAGAATGTCTCCATGGAATTTTTTGGAGGTCTACCTATGTTAAGAAAACAGCATGATTATCTTTATGTAGTTGTGGATAGATTCAGTAAAATGTGTGTAATTATTCCAGGTAAGAAAACTATTACTGTTGAACAAACTGCTGAACTTTATTTTCAACATGTATGGGTTCAATATGGATTTCCAACTTCTATTGTTAGTGACATGGGTTCTAGGTTCATTGAGAATTTTTGGTCCAATCTTTGGAAGATGATGGACACAAAGTTGAAAAAGAGTATTGCTTTTCATCCGCAAAATGATGGCCAAATCGAGGTGGTGAACAGAACCATTGTGCATCTATTGAGAGGATATTGTAGCAAACATCCCAAGTTGTGGGATGAACAACTGCATTACATTCAACATGCTTACAACCGGGCCAAGCACTCTTCTACAAATACTTCACCTTTTGAAGCCTGCTTTGGGTATTTGCTGAAATCGCCATTAGACAAATCTTTGAGAAGGATGTTGCAATTGATGGGCATAGTGATATTGACAACGCTCGAAAGTTCATTGAGAAAATTCATATTTTTCATCAACAAGTTCAAGAACAACTTGAGAAGAGTCAAAGCAAATACAAGGAGAGGCATGACAAACATAGATTTGATCACAAGTTTCAAGAAGGAGATGAGTTATGGTTGCACATAAGAAAAGAAAGGATGCAAGGAGAAGGTAAAAAGCTCAAGCCCGTTCACTATGGTCCATTTAATATCATCAAGCAAGTTAATAATAATGCATTTCAACTTGACTTGCCTTCATATATGCAAATGTATTCAATTGTCAATGTTGAAAATTTACATTTTTATGAGCCTCCTTTGATTGATGATCAAGGGAGTGATGTTCAGTTGCCGTCTATAGAAGATTTCTCACCAGAATTTCTGGATGAGCTCAAGGAGGATACCATCCTTGACAGGAGGACATGCACTTCCAAGAGGGAAAGTGTCGATTACCTTCGAGATGGGCTCAAGGGCAGAAAGCCAAGCAAGGCAAGGTGGATGGAAGTTGAAAAGGTGAGGGAGTTGTACCCTCATATTCTGAACAGGTAATTAAAGTCTTTTGGGGTCCAAAAGCTTCCCAATGGGGAGGTGTGATCAGGAAATCATGTCTTTTGCTCAAAAATGAAATTGCTCAAAATTGTATTGAAACTGAGTGACCGATTAGATCTCGTAATTGCGATTCTGGTGTCGTGAACGGTTCGAAAAACCGATGTCGTATGAGGAAGATATCTCTTTATGATCGTTTTCCTAAACAACTAAATTTTGTGATAGGAGTGACTGGGAAGCCTAGTCAGCATGCTTGTGCAATCAGCAAAGGTGGCATATTCTTAGAATATTCATTTTTTCTAAATCAATCAGGTTTTTCCAAGTGGCAGTTTCTAGGTCGTTGATTGGTTTGTACAAAGTTTTGTGAGGACCGTTGGATGGGTGACACGTGACCATCCCAGAGCTTGCCACATGTCCCCTGGACCATTATGAAAAATTTTGTTGGGTCCGTGGGGTTCGACCCTGTGACCTCTGGCACGCCTGCACAAGACCCCGACCAACTCTCCCATCAAATGTTTCTTACCATTATTGTTTTCCACATATATTTGAAGTGCAATGGTCGGCACATTAGGGGAATTTTGAGGTCTAAAATGGGCCTCCTAACGAAATAATAAAATAATAGCTAAACAAAAAAAATAATATTTATGAATTTGAAATTCACTTTTTGCACCACAATCTATGTAACCATGGTTAAATTCAATTCAAAAGTTGTACCAAAATAAAATAAAATAAAAAATTGTATTGATGTGACTATAAATAAGAATGAGCTTTTCAATAAAAAGTCGTTATAATTTAACAACTAATGCATTTGTCCTTTGTACTTAAATAGCTTAAAATAAAATATAAATATAAATTCTTAAATTCTCAATTATATTATATGCTATTAATTAAAATTTATGTTATTTAAATTGTATAATAACATGTAATTAATATACTATATAAAAATAAATTAATATAATATAATATAATAAATGTATAGGGATATGCATTGTTTCTTTCAAGAAATATGAAATGACAATAATATATTTTTATTCAAAAAGTGTGAAATGCCTTTTATTATGAGTACTTTACTTTGACTTTAAAAGTAATTAGAGAACTACCATGGTTAACCATGAGTTTTTATCCACCATTGAGAATGTGACAAGTAAGTACCTTTAATTCAAGTAATGCCATCTCAACCATTAGAGATGATGACATCCCCTAAAATGTGATTGGTTCTCATAAAGTGAATTTTGATTGTACATTTTCCTTGGGAGGTCAATTTTAAACCTCAAAATTCCCCTAATGAGTTGGGGGGGTGGGGAGGGACTGTCGTCGGTCCCAACCCACCAGCGGCCCCAACATTTTGATCACATGTGGTTCTGACATAAAACTTCAAACTGGTGGTTTCCATAAAAATTAACCCCAGCGGTTATAGCATGTTCATAAGGCGTGGTTTGAAGAAGGTTAATGCTACGGTTTTGGGAATGTTAACCTAGACGGATAACTCTTCAGCTTTATCACATGACCCGAACATCGCGGTCAGGCACGACAGTTAAGCCGGCAATTAAGTTAAACTCCGAAACCAACTCCAGTCAAATAGAAAACTCCATGGTTTCAACTTGAGTTCCGCCGATAATTAATATGACCGCCGGTTTTGGGGGTTGGCATGTGGCCACCCCCTACCCCAAACATTAACGTTGACGGTTTAGACTGGTGGGATAATTAGCAATGCGCTAATTTTGGAGTTTTGGCTATTTTTTATTGCAGTTAAGTGTAGTCTCCACATTTAGTGGAGGATATCTAGGGGATATTGGGAAAAATCCTAGCTAGGTCATTTTTCGACCAATTTGGGTGAAACAAGAATCTACCTAGACTAATTTGATCATTCTGGAGCCACTAGCGCAAAGAAAACAGTCATTAGAGGCTTGTAAACACATGTATTTTCAATTTTGAGCATAATGAAAAAGAGGGACATGCCATTGGGAGCTGGACTAGCAAATGTAACCCAGGAGGGGTGAACTGCTTCATCATGCTTGCAGTGTAAAAATTATGTGTGATGTTATTTCTCTGTTATACATTGTTTTTCAGTGTTATTTAGGCCTATTTTTATGCTTAAAACTCACAAATTCGACTATGTTTCACGGTTAAATTACTCATTCCTTAATCAAACAAATGGAGACAAACTATACATGTTTTTACTACTAAAAGGACACTTAGCACAGCAAACTAATACATTCCTTTTAGATCATTGGAAGAGTGTTGAGTGATTGTGTGTAAACTCTTGCAGATTTAATGTAATTATATTTTCCTTATTAATAAAATTTGTGTGTATGAGGACACTTACCTTATTAAAAATGGGGTAGCATAAATACCGAACAGAAAAATTCAATAAATGGCGTGTGCCATTCTTGATGAGTCTGGGACACCTCATACCTTCTAGGGCGAAGAAACACATACGGCAGTAACTATTCTCAACAAAGCTCATATCCGTGTAAACAGTGAAAAAACTCCTCATGAACTTTGGTTCGGTAAGCCTCCAACTGTCAAGCATTTTAGATACTTTGGAAGTAAATGTTACATAAAGAATAATAATGTTAATCATGTAAATTTTTAAGCTAGATTAGATGAAGGAATTCTACTTGGTTACTCCTCTAGAAGTAAAGGATACACATGCTACAATAAAAACCTTCAAAATATTGTAAGTTGTATTGATGTTTTAATCGATGAAGCATGCACAAGTTCCAAAAGGGAAACACCAGGAGATGATGAATGCATTTCCACTAAAATCCAAGGGGATGCAAGGGAAGAAAATAGTGGGTCATCAGAAGAAGGAATTAACAATACCGAAGCATCAAAAAAGACTCCATCCAGGTATGTTCAGAAAAATCATCCAGAATCTCAAATACTAGGTGAAAAAGAATTTGGAGTACAAACTTGAAGGGCCCTTGTTGGGACTCTTAGTTATCTAGCATTAATATCAAAAATTGAACGACACAATGTAAATCAAGCAAGCAAATATGAATGTTGGGTGAAGGCTATGAATGAAGAACTTGACCAAATATAAAAGAATCATGCATGAGAATTATTACCTAGACCTCATGATAAGAATGTTATTGGGACAAAATGGGTATTCAAAAATAAATTGAACGAGAATGGAGGAGTAATTAGAAATAAATCAAGACCCATTTGCAAAGGTTATGCTCAAGAAGAAGTAATAGACTTTGAAGAAACATTTGCACCTATTGCTAGACTTGAATCCATAAGAATGTATCTTGACTTTTCAATATTTCATCATTTCAAAGTCTAACAAATGGATGTTAAATGTGCATTTTTATATTGGAACCTAGAAAAATAAGTCTGTATTGAACAACATGAAGGATTCATTCTAGGAAATGGTGAAAAACTTGTTTGCAAACTCAAGAAGGCACTATATGGGCTAAAACAAGCCCCTAGTGCATGGTATTATCACCTTAACAGGAATATTCAACAACAAGCCTTCACTAAGGGGTCTGCAGATAGAAACCTGTATATAAAGTTGGATGATGGTAAAATTTTAATTGTGTTTGTTTACGTGGATGACATCATATTTGGTAGCAATGAAGAATCCATGAGTCAAAGGTTTTATTCTGTCATGCAGTAAGAATTAGAAATTTCTTTACTTGGTGAACTAACATACTTTCTTGGTTTACAAGTACAACAAGCAAAGAATGGCATCTTTCTCTCATAGACAAATTACCTCAAGCAAATTCTAAAGAAATATAAAATGGAAGATTGAAAACCAGTATGCACACGAATGGTGATAGGATGTATTTTCAATTCACATGATGATTCTCCCAAATCAACCAGAATACAGATCCACGATCGAAAGTCTACTTTATGTTATAGGAACGAGACCAGATAGCATGCATGCAGTTGGGATTGTTGGATGATTCCAAGCTAAATCAAAAGAAACACATCTTCATGCAATCAAAATAATATTCAAGTATCTACAACGCACTCAAGACATTAGTTTATTGTATCCCAAAGATGTAGATCTTACTCTTCATGCTTATACATATGTAGATTGAGAAAGATATGTTGATGACATAAAAATCACTAGTGGAGGAGCATCATTATATGGGGCCCTGCTTGGTATCATGGTTCAACAAAAACAAAGCTCAATTTCCTTATGTACTGCAGAATCAGAATGTGTTGTTGCTACATCTTGATGTGCACAACTTCTCTGGATGATGCAAACATTCCAGGATATTCAAATCAATTATTCTCCACCCATTTCCATTCTATTTGATAATACAAGTGCCATTAATATTTCAAAAAATCATGTGCATATTCCAATTAAACATAATTTTATAAGAGAGCAGTTTATTTACAAAATCGCTTCCACGTGATGCATTTGAATATCTCAGACAAAAATTAGGAATGGTACTTGCTTCATCACTATGTTAATAATTCTAATCAATCCTTAAAGTTCAGGGGGAGCAATGTATATGTTGTCTTGATGATTATTCTCATGGTTGCTTTTGATATCCATCATTTTTATTACTAACAGTGCATCTGGTATAGTCACAGTGAACAAGTTCAGATATTACAGGCTCAAGGGGAGCTATAGTTGGGAATTTTCAGTACTTTACTTTTTGTAAATGGATCACATGAAGAACAGTCGCGTATATACGCAAATTTCTACTTAAACAGTCACGTATTTTTTTCTATGATGAAGAAACAAGCTCCAATTTTGCTTGTTGGTTCTGGAATTGGCTGAGGAAAATCTATTGATGTTGCATGTAGTTCGGGAGGAGAATTTTCATTGTTGTCATTATATTTACTTGCAAATGTACTGATACATAATGATGCTTATTATTGACTGAAGTTACTCATATAGTTGTTGTTGTTGTTGCTACCTCACTCTTTCATGTCTCTTTGGTCTTGGTTATCAATGTCATATCTATATCTTGATGTAAAGGTCATGTAAAGATTTATGATGTAATAATTGTAATATTCAGTCATGTTTGAACTATTGGGGTCAAATCAATTATGAATGTAATCCCATTTTTGTTGTTTGATGTAATGATGAACACAAATATGTAACCCTATTATGATTGAGTAATTAATGTAAGTTTGAGTCCTTGGTGCTAGTAAAATTCATATTCAGTTGAGTCATATAGTCATCTACTTCATTTCAAATCCTTCAGAAGTTTCAGCATGTGCTTCGAGGGATCATGGTCAGTATATAGTGCAGATCAAAAGTGCTCATGTCTCTGTAGGGAAAGATAAGCCTTCATTCGGCATTGGTCAGCCCTTTGGCCTTGATGTGAAAGTGGGAGAGTAACTTGTTGTTTGAGAAGCTTGATGCTTATATTTATGATTTTTACAGGTATCTATAGGTTGTGGTAACCAAAAACCAAAGTGATTTCCATCAAGACCAAAGGGGGAGATTGTTGGCATTATGACTAATGTGTTTTCCTTGATGGAAACCTACTTGATCAGTTGTCTTTTTATGGAAACCTACTTGATGAAGATGTCAAAAGGATGTTTCTACATGTGACAGATAGTTTGGAAAAAGGCATATTATTTCAGAGACATAGGAATGATGAAGGGAATGTTTTGATAGGTACATGTGGGTTCTGTGAAGCAAAGTCGCATACACATGTGGGTATGAAGAAGAAAAAACATGTACAGTTTCCACACCATGGTATTCTAAATACCAAGGGTATTTACCATGGTATTGGCCCATAGTATTGAACCCAACAATATATATTTGATCTCATCAAAGAATACCATTGGCATTAGTGTGGTTTTGACCTGTGGTATTAGCTAAAGGGCTAAGCTATATAGGCAGATGAAGATCAAAGTGCTTGGTGTCCAAGTAATGAATATTTCATGAATTTTTAGATCTAAATCAAGTGTGCATGTAAGGGGATATTAATAAAAGAAAATATTTGAAACTAAGTATGCACCTAGGAATTTAATGATGGATCAGATCCAATAGATCTAAAATGACTATATTGATACTGGATTGATTTCATCTGTGATACAATGTCTAACGTGTGTTCTACTATATATGATGAGAAATGGATTTGTTTTGAAGGACTCGTGTGAAAAGAAGCTATAATTCAATAATTGCATATTTATATGAGGGTTTAATAACCTAAAAGGCACGTGCATACATGGGTTCGATAACCTGAAAGGTGCGTACATACGCGGGGTTTGTGCTGGTAAGTTACATGTCGATATTTCACTTTAGGTAGATCTGTATGCAGGTTTGATTCTTGAAGAGTGTGTATACACACGAAATTGGTTTGCAGAAAGAACGTATATAAGCTACAGTTTTGTTGAAGAAGATGTTTTATCTGTCTAATTACTCTTACTATGTTTATGTTGTATGTCAATGAAGTCTTGCTTAATGAGTTAGGATTAACAGTGATGATTAAAGTTGAACTGATTGATTGAAGAATTGTGATCTTGCTAGATGTATGTGATTGAATATATGTGATGGCTTTGTGATTATTTCAGAGTGATTCAATAGTTCAGGGTATAACTCAGTGTTTTTTTCAGAATGATAGTGATTCAATTTCAGGGTTCAACGTTTTGAGATATGTACACATGTATGCTTTAAGGAAGTCGTGTATACACACGAATTTGCTAAAGTAAAGTAGCGTATATATTCTGACATTTTATTTATCAAGGTTTTTAGTTGGTTCAGTGAGTTGATGCAGTGTTTGGATTCAGTATTTGTATTATGGTTTCAGTTATCTAACTTCTTTGATTATTTGAGAATAATTTGATTGATTTGGGTCTCATTTGGTTCAGTGATTAGTTGATTCAATTGGTTCAATGATTGGGTGATTTGTTAAAGTGATAACTTTTAGTTTTGATATTTGGTATTAGACTTAAATGATGGTAATGGGTCCAGTCTCAAAGTTTGATGAAACGTGGCCTACAAGTTGTGATGTTTCGAATCAGGGGATTGGAGCTCCCTTGCAGTAGGTGTTGGAGAATGAGAGAAAGTTGTAGCCTTCTGTAGGTGGGTGTCTGCACGTTGGCATGACTGTGCTAGTACAACACTGTAAGAATTATTTCATCATAATAATAAAAAATACAGATATGACATAAGTGGTGTTTTTCTCCCATATTGGGTTTCCACATAAAAATCATGGTGTTCATATGTTTGATGATTTAGTTTTTTCTTACAGCACATGGTTACTATATATCTAATGTTGATGAAGTACTAACATACTGGTTCAAGATAAAATTGACTGAAAAACTAAGTTGACTGGATATACACTAGTTGTTTTCATTAAAGTAACATGCATACGTAGGTTTACTTCAAAACAGTCACGTACAAAAATCAGAATAAGAAAATTAAATCAAGTTTTTAAAATATTGATTCACCCCCCCACCTGCCCCCCTCCCCCCCCCTCAGTATTTTTCCTAACACCTTTATGAGGAGTTAGTCACCATGTACAAATCAGTTTCTCCCTTTCATGGCATGCATCAGAAATCAAGAGAGAATGTAAAATATCTCATGGTTGTTCGTGCAGCTATCACTATAGTGCATGAGTGGGGAATGAAATATAGAGGTGCACTGCCTGAGTTGGTAAAGAATACAAGAAAACAAGATGAGTTAGAAAATTTTAAGTATGGATGCTCATACAAAGTAACAAGCAACTCAACACCTTCATTACCAACATTTTATCCTCTTATGCATGGTTGTACAACAATTTGGATTCTATGGTGAAGTCTCACAATATCCCTTCAGTCGATACACTCACTAAATCCAAAGGAAGAAATAAGGTTAGACTGGAAGTTGAATAATACTTGGACCAGTTCAGGCATATTTTTACCAAAGGGGACTTGGGAATAAACAACCATAATCTGCATAATTATATAGGTGGCCTTACCAAGATCAACACTGTTTTTTTTTTATTGAATAAGGAAACACAAACTAGATCCAAGACAGTAAACCCAGATGCAATCGAGGTTAGATTGTACTTTCATCCTGATCCATCACAAATTTTGAGGGAATCATCGCATAGTACAAAGCTTGGCATCGCTATGTGACCGAACATCTACAAGTTGAAGTTGTTGAGATGGAGTTTCCCCAAACTCAAGCTTGATGTTTCATTTTTTCTTATTATGCTTGTTTTATTAGATTGTACCCAATTTTGTCTTATATGGATATTTGTAATATTGTATTTGAAATAAATTTGTAAGTGGACATCCAAGTTTCAATTGTGGAATATGAAAGGTCACTAGTTAGAAAAAAGACAATAATTCAAAGAGTCACGAAAGAATTCCAAAGGTCACAAAGGGAGATGGATAGTCATCTCATATGTTATAAATATACACTCATAACTCATGTAAAGGGATTTTGGCTTAGGATCGAAATCTTGGGAAAAAATTTTAGAGCCTTGTCTTCTCCTTTCGCATAGAATGATTATCTTTCTTTGGATAAGCAAGTGTTGGATTCATGTTCCACTATTGTGGATAGTGTTTTTTCAATTGTAAATGCATGTCTCAAACTTTAACTTTTAATAAGATCTCAAAGTCGGCACGTCTTCATGTATATGTTGTCGATGTATTAAGACTCTTCTTGTTATGTTTGTTACATGTTTTATTTCATTTACGCTAACGCTTATGAAATATTTCATTTTCCTTAGTATGAACCTTCTTGAATGTCTATTGTTATGTTATTTAAATCATGGTTTTCTTTTCATTTATTTTGCAGGTTAACTTATGATTATTTTAGTGCATGTGTGTCCCTTTTCAGCTAAGTAATATTACATGATTCTAAAGGTCCCACCCTCTTTCCCTTTGATTTGATGGAGCTTCTCATGCATTACACTTGACACTTTACAAAATCATACACTGTTTTCCACCAAAAACACGTATACATCATTTTATGAATTTATTGTAGCCAAGGAACACTATTAAAAACTACCACTTTGGAAACCGATCATATTTCGATTGGGGCTCCTACTCCAAATGGCTTGGGGTCTAATTGGGACTTCACATCGAGGAGAACTACACCACGACTGAGCGGGAGGCCCTGGCGATGGTGTATACGCTCCAGAAGTTCCGCCACTACCTTCTAGGAGGCAAATTCAAGTTCTTCACGGACCACTCTGCATTAAAATACTTGGTGAATAAGCCTGTTTTGGAAGGACGGATCTGTCACTGGCTGCTGCTCTTTCAAAAATTTACGTTTGAAGTGATCGTCAAGCCCGAGCGGTTGAACGTCGAGCCCGATCATTTATCTAGATTGGAGACGGGGGAGAATGATGGCTCACTTGATGATCAGCTTCCGGATGCTGACCTCTTCCGGGTCGAAGCGGTACTGGATTACTTGGCCGACATTGCCACCTATCTGACCACGGGGCAATGCCCTCAGGATTACACCCCGCTCCAGAAACGGCACTTGGTCGTCCGTGCAACCGAATACCAACTGATTGCGGGGCAGCTATATAAACTGGGTCTTGATGAGGTTCTGCGTCGGTGTGTCCTTGACCACGAGCGCGAAGCTATGATGTGGGAATGCCACAGCGGTGTCGCAGGAGGGCACGTGGGTGCGAAACCAACCGTGAGGAAGGTGCTCCAAGTGGGACTTTGGTGGCCGACAGTACATGCCGATTGTAAAGCATTTGTGAAGCGATGCGACGTGTGCCAGCGGACGAGGAGGCCCTCTCACAGGGACGAGCTTCCATTACACCCAATGCATGTGTTGCGGCCGTTCGAGAAATGGGCCATCGACTTCGTAGGTCCTATAGCCCCGGTCGCCAAGCACTCCAAGGCCCGATACATCATTACCGCAACCGACTACCTCACCCGATGGGCTGAGGCGGAGGCGGTACGAGACTGCACGGCAGATACAGCAGCACGGTTTATCTTTGAAAACATCATCAGCAAGTTTGGCTGCCCATGAAGTTTAACCAGCGATCAAGGTACGCATTTCATTAATGACACTGTCAAGTCGCTGTTGGACACGTTTATGATTCAGCATCACAAAAGCAGCCCGTACCACCCGCAGGCCAATGGTACTGTTGAAGCATTTAATAAAATTCTTGAAAAGGGGTTAACAAAGATCTGTAACGCCCAGCGGGATGACTGGGATGAACGGCTACCAGCTGTGCTCTGGGCCTACCAGACTACGGTGAAGAGCTTGACCAATCAGACACCGTTCCAATTGGTGTATGGCCGGGAAGCTGTGATCCCCGCCGAGTTCACGGTACCAAGTCTTTTAATTTCCATGACTCTCAAGTTCTCAGAAGAAGCATCGCTCCAGGAGCACCTACATGAATTACAGGAACTGGATGAAGCCCGGTTCCTGGAAAAATTTCATCAGAAGGTTCAAAAGGATCGGCAGAAAGCGTGGCACAATCGCCACATCAAGAACAAATCATTCCAGGTTGGCAGCAAGGTCCTTTTATACGACAGCAAGTTCCAGAAGTTTCCCAGAAAGCTGCAGATGCACTGGTTAGGACCTTACTTTGTCATCGAAATTAGAGAGTCCGACGTCGTTCGTTTGGCTCAGCTAGACGGTACTGTTTTACCAGGATGGGTGAATGGCGCACGCTTGAAACCCTACCAGGAGTAAGTTTCTTCCAACATTCATCAATAACTCTCGCAACCGAGAGCACCCGTAGAGTATTGTAGTCGAATAACTCTCTCGCAACTGGGATGAGCATAGGTAGTGTTTTCCGTTCCTGCGTCATTCATCCATAAACCCCTCTGTCGCGGGACCGCACCGCAACCGATTGTGGTCGGGGAGGGGCGCGTCCAACATGTCATCCCCGTAGGCTTCATATACGTGTCAATGTCAGTCTAGGTCAGGTCAGTCAATACTTGTGTCAGTCCATAGGATCGTCTATATTTGCATCATTAATTACCATAATTGGAAGCAACCTTGCCATAATCATTTTTCCATCATCCGCAATTACCTCAGCCGTCGCGTCCACCCATTTCCCCATGCCACCGTCAGCAACTGTCAGAATACCCATTGGCACGCGATTGATTGCACGATTATCGCAGAAAATAATGCCAGCAGGAATTAACTCGTTAAGGGGTCTCATCAACCCCGCTCGTGCGAGGTGATGACATAACTTGCATGCCACCCAAAAGCACGAGAATGCCGGACCAGTTCGAATTAGCAATTGTAGCCGCACCATAACAGTTGAAGTCTCAAAACGCACAGAACCAAGAGGGGAGACCAAGGAGAATTCTACAAGTCTATCAGCGTCGAGCCAAAATGCTGAAGGCCCTCCTATCCGTCGTTGAACCAGAGCTTGACAGCAGGATCCACAAGACAGAGTCTCTCGTTGGGAAATACGACAGTGCAGCTTTGATAGACGCCAAACTTTTAGACGCATCTGAATTCCCGACACTCCACTGGCAGGTGTATATGGAGCACTACTACAGCACAGCCGGCCAATCAGCCAACCGCATTTTACCAGCGTTCTGGGGCCTTCAACAATCTTCGCTCATGAATCTCAGAAATCTTCCAGTCTTCGGGACCACCGAACCAGTTTTGTAGTGCACTCGTTTCTTACTTAGCCGCATTCAAAATGGGTCCTTGTGGTTGAACAAGGAAATTCCCATTCATGCTGAAGACATCCATCATCTGACCGGGCTCTCACAAAATGGTGCGGACGTCTCAACCACATGTCAGACCACTGCCAAGCAGGGCCAGGCAACTCAGATGCAGGAAACCCTTACTTTTGTCGCGCGTGAGGCCCACGACCTCCTGAAGGGTCTCCATGAATGCTCCCTGGCCCTTACGGTCAAGGCACAGCCAATCTCAGCACAACTACAACAGGTTTCCAATTATACGCCCAGGCAAATGAGCTCGAAACGCAGATCCAGCAAACAGAAGCCAATTCCGCAGAGGTCAAACGGGTATTTCGGGAGCTCCGCCCGCCCCTCCAATCCAGCGCCTGGACAATGCAACAGCTTGCCGTTGAGGCCGAAATCCATCTTAGCACGATGTTCGGGGATGTCCCAGCACCCCTATAAGAAGCCGTTATCACCAAGATTGCTGAAGACACAGATTCACTCTTGCAAGGGTGGCAGCAAGTTGTATCGGCCTTCACTGAGCTTCGAGCTATAGCGTTCCGCAGAGTCCCGGAGTTGGGGCCCTTGTTTGAACAACCAGCAGAAGGCGCACAGCGAGAACAGGAACAAGCTGATGGTGCACAATGGGAACAGGTACAAAATGAAGACACACAGGCCGAACAGGGCATGGGATCGAGCCGGGCGATGGAAATAGAGACTGTCATTTGTGATTGACTCGGGGACGAGTCAAGAAACTGTGGTCGGGGCATGTTGGGGCCCTTGTTTTTGGAAACTTGTTTGGAATATTTTTCATTTTGAATAAAGGATGACCTTTTGAGTTGCGGCAAGATTACACATGGCAATCGCGACCAAGTCGCAACTACAGCAAGCCGCGAAGCTATCGAGGTGGCGCAGAAGCAAGAGATAGTTGAAGAAAGCAGATGCATGAGGATATACAGCAGAGGATAGAAAGTGTTACACACAGATAACAGGAGAGAAGCTGGAAGCAACTGAAGAAGAACAAAAATAGGAACTAACAGTTGCGGAAGTGGGTGAATAAATAGCAGTCACCCGGCCGAGAAGAAGAAGAAGGAACCACGAGACAGAATGCAGAGCGACTGAAGGAGATCGGCCAGGATATCTCTGTAGTTCCTAGGGTTCTCTCATTTACCTTTCTGTTATGTAATGAATATGTATCAAAATGTAAGCTCTCCTTGCGGAAGCTATGTAACGATGGTTGTGGATGAAGATATCAATACAATTGCAGGTTATTGTCCTACTGTGTGATTCTTATGCATGCATGATGGTGGTGACACTTTAAAATTTTATTTGCTTAATACCTGTTTATGCTCTGAATTTTATCGCGGATATATCTATGTTTATGCAATCTGTTTAATGGTAATCATGAGTTGCGAATCTGTTCCTTGCTATCGATCTGCTCCCCTCCTGCATGTGGTTGCAGCACGCCTCGGGTGAGACTCTCTGCTCTTTGGAGTAGGGTGATAATGCCGGCGTGGTTCTAGACTACAGCGGATTCCTTTGTTGGCCACAACTCCTGAACTTGGGTCTTGCCTGCGAGACTTGATTCCTCGCCAACAAGACTCCCTAACCCTATTGGCGGCTTTTAGCACCATCAAAAAGCTCATAGTAACACCATATATTAATAAAGATGAATGGAATAGAAAGGTAGTCATAGAAAACTTATAGAACTAGGCATATAAAATTCCTATAGACCCCCTTGAATTTTCCCACTCGCAGTGTCATGGTCCCTATAGACGCTCATGCCTCATTGAATTTCTTGGAAATTTAATTAATTAAATTAATATGCATACTCATTTTTTTTATCCAATTCAACTTGGAATAATAAAAAAATATTAATGTCGAAAATTAATAACAATTTAAATAAGGGGGGCCAAAATGGAGATAGTAAAATATCCATGCTTTTGTAATAGTAAATTCGAATAGGAGATGGGATCATGATTTTCTAAGATAGTACTTGTGAATCCTAGTCATTATAGATCTATAAATGGATGTCACTTCCATCTAAATTTTGAAACAGAGTAGTGCCCCCTAGTGGGCACACATAAATATAGTAAAGGGGGTTTGTTATGGTGTAAAGGATAGAATATGTAAATAGCTTATTGTTGGTAAGCCCAAGTTGGTGGCTCATGGTAATTATGGAAGGGAGTTATACATGTTCATGGTATTTGACTAGATCTAGAACATGTACATCACAACGTGAAAATATCCATGACATGCTAATGAGTTATAATCAAACATGGGAGAAACCTTGCAATTGGTGGTCAATGATGAAAATCACCACAATATGTAAGGTATCTAATCAATATGGAAAATGGGTACCAAGGCACTAGTATGAACCTTTGAAATGTGAATATATGTGTTGAACTTGAACACTAATAAGAACCATGCAATCATAAACAAGGATCAGATTCCACTAGAGGAAAGGTAAACCACTAACAATAAAAATAATGACCAAAATATTGGACCTTTAAATGAAACCCCAAATCAAATATATCATGGTTGAGAAAGTATAATTCATTAGAGGAAATGATGAGTTCCTAAAACCAACAAAAGTTATGGATATTGATTGAAGATAATTGCATACACTTGACGTAGTAGGGCAAGGAAATGATGAATATGAGACATGGGACTTCCCATTAATAGAGCATAAATAGTGATTAGCATGGGAAACAACCATAACCCTAACACGGTGACTCTAAAAACTATCATAGTGTAGACTAGAGGGTGAGTAAGGTTGAGGATGAACAAACACAAGAATTTGCTTCCATGGCTAAGAAGCAATGAAAAATTGGAAGGTTGTCCTAGGAAAAACAACAAGAAGGATATGTAAAAAATCCAATGCTATGGTTTTCATGAATATGGGAACTACAATATGAATTGTCCTAAACTCAATAAGGACAACAAAATATGAAGGGAATAAGCCCATATCACCGAAGAAGTGGAAGAAGCTGGAAATAAGAAATCAAAGAAGCGGGAAGTAAAAGATATCTATTGTGATTGAGATAATCTTCTCCACCAAGTTATTTTCAATTTTTTTAAAGTATATATATCATGGTAGGAACATTATAAGCAAGATAGGATGCATCATTTTATGAGATTACATCATAATAGCATACGATTGAAGCAAAATCTTATGACGTCATCACTAAAATATTGAAATAATATTTGAAGTAGAGGTCTACATGGATGTAGGAGTCATCATATAGAAGAAGGTAGCTCTTGGAAACCTAGTTGAAAGCATAAGTATCACTTATGGGTAAAATAAATCTATCTAGTTTATATATCATCATACATAATTATAAAGAAGCATCTACTGGATAAGGATAATCAAGTTCCTGCATTGGAATCTTCTTTAGAAGGTTCATCTCTTGGAAGAAGCAAGTGTCTCCCTAATAATTCCACATTTGATGGGATTCATTGTTTGGAAGAATGATGGTATGATGAAAAAGAAATGCATCATGTCAATATTGTTTATAGTTCTATGATTGGATTGTTATTGAATTGCTAATATCTAAGACTTTGAAGATGGATTTTAGTGTTTATGAAAAACCCTAGTAAGAAGTTGAAGTCTAGTATGTAAAAATATGTGACCCTTGCTTATTGTGAACCTAAATAAGTTTAGGTGTTTAATGTATAAATTTTGAATGTTTTGATGTTTCCACTATAATTCAATGTCTTTGATATAGTTAACTCCATGCTTCTATACATGTGTTTCGGTTGTACTTGCTATTAAATTTTTTGCAAGTACATAATCTTCAAGATGTTGAAGATGTTCGTAAGTGAAGATGATAATAATGATGATCATGATGAAGGAAGCTATAAGAATTATGATGATCGAGATGACCTTGTGATATGAGAAAGAATGAAGTATATCAGATGTTATTGTTCCCCCTAAATTGAGAGGGAGCTTAAGAAAGGGTATATCAGTTAAGAGGGAGAGCATGTTATGACATTATAGTAAAAGAAACAATGAATGAAAGTTCTACAAATAAATGTTCATGATTTATGACGTTACAAACAAATACTTGAGAAGTATTGAGGTTGTATTTGATGTTGTTTAAGAAGTGAAAGAAGAAAGCTTCTAACAAGATATATTTGGATAAATTGATGATATAAGCAACATCTGAATGATTGAGGACCTCGAAGGTTTGTGTTTACTTGTATAAATATATTTGAAATTTTATTATCAATTAGGGTTTTATGTGTACAGGAAAATATCTCCATAAGAAGGTTGAACATCTTGAAGAATTCTTGGACTCATGGATATATATGATTGAGTTGATTAGGAGAGATTAAACATCTTATGGAAAAATTCTTGGGAGGACATCTGGTCGGCCTATATGTTGATGTCTAGATCCCAAAGTAGGGAGGGTGGCGTTAGTCATGGATATTAGACCTTGGATACGCACCTAGATCCCTAGGTTGGTGATAGAGCTTAAAAGCATAATGGTACCTAGAGTGGCTAAAGCTTGAGTTCACCTTAGTCCCAACCGATTAGAGTACCCTGGGCAGGTATCTAATCTGTAGCACTAAGTGTGCTAGAAATATTCATAGTTCATTTCATTTTGATATCTTCCATTTACCTTCATATGTATATAAATACCTCCCTAGTTAAGAGGGATTGTTGAAGAATGTAACTAATATCGGTCTTCCTAATTGTACTTGTCAAAAAAAAATTATTATTAAAGAAAATGAATTATTAAAACATGGGTTTCATGTTTGGTTCAATTTTTTCTAGGTCAAAGCCTTTATTGAAGGCTTCTATATTTTGTCTTGAGTCATTAGAGTCATTGTCATTTTTATTAGACCCTTCTTGGGCTTTTGTATCATGTAGAAAGAATTATTTTTGAGTCAAAAAGGTTATTTTTCACCTCCACACCAAGTTGGTCGTGCCCCCATGAAGTCGGCCTACATTAGGAAAATTCGACCCAACATAAAGGATATATATAGAGAAGCAGTTCGGCCTATTTGGAACACTCACTCAACAAGCTCGATCTTCAGTCTGAAAAGAGAGTGAAGTAATTGGAGAAGGATGAAAGAAACTGGAAAGACCTAATTCGAGTTTTTGGGTTATCTATCTCTCACAAGTGTGAAGTTTATGGGCAGTTTCTGGGGCCAAAATTCTGAGAACACTACAACGCTGAAATTCTGAAACTGGACCGAAAATATGAAGCTCAAGGCCAAAATTCTAGATTGAAGCTGATACTGGGACGTTGTCACTTGGAGACTTTGACAGGGATCATCTATTGGAAGGAAGGGTTGACTTGGTGGTTGGAGTATGTCTTTGTCTAGGTCTAATAGGTCTTGGATTGTCTCATCTTGATTTTAAACTACTAGTGGAAAAGTTGGACTGGTTTTTCCCCTTGAAGGATTTTTTCCCTAGTTGAGTGCCTACATCTTGTGTCTCTTTTTCTTGTGGTCTTCATAAACATATAATTTGGTAATTTCTTGATGAAAGAGAAACTAATAAAGAAGTAAAATAAGCCAACATAATTCACAAGTAATTATCAAAAGAGAGGAATCAAGCCCTAATTCCTATGAGCCTTGATTTCTTAACAACTGGAAGTTCATACCACTATATTGATAATTGTTTATGTAGAGAGGCATTTTATCCCAATGAGAAAAAAATATCAGGTCGAAACACACATACAACTCCTCCCCCCCTGGCCTATCGCAGTAGCTTCCCCTAGCATCACATCCTGGGCTCTTGTGGGCCCCATCACGAATATGCACGTGGTCAAATGGTGGAGATCTTCTCAAAGAAGAATGAGCATAAATTTTCCCAAATGAACAATTATCATTGGTATGTTGCCTTCATAGACCCGACTAACGTTTCAATGACATTAGCATCATTTGGGCCCACCCATAGTAGGTCCCTCCCAATACACTCTCCACTAGCATCATCTTCCCTCTAATAATGTGGTGGAAGGCATGGATACCCAAGATCCACACCACTGTTGTGGTTGTAGCTCGTGTCACAAGTCTCTCCAACTCATGTATCTGGATACGTATGTCATTTACCCAAGTATCTAGTACATAGTGACAATCTTCACACTCCCCAATATGCCTCCCATGAGGCAGAACCAAATGTATCTCTCCCACCACCCCCAAGGGTGGCAACCCTATCAAAAAGTATATGTCCTAGATAGTGATCTAAATCTTATGCCCCTATATTACAAACACCTCTTTATCTACGTCCCAATAGCTCACAATCTGAGATAAAAGTGGCTCACCAACTCTCAACAATGGGTTCTCCAAGAACTTGAGCAACCCATACCACGCCAAATCCCCTCTGATAGCCTGATTCCCTTGAATATTAGTGTGAAGATCATCAAAGTCTCGTTCTCACCATACCAGCTTTAAATCTTCCATATATGCCAAAAACAATCATGTTTTGTCAGTTCAGAGTCATAACACACGTTTTCATAACTCATCTTAAGCTTCTAGGAAACCCCTACCATTGTTTTTTCCTTAAGTCATGGGTGCAGTTTTTCCTCCAAAAACTGAATTGGGCACACTTTTTTGCCCCTTTTCTGTGCCCCAGGAGGCATAAAAATTCCCAACATGTGTGTTTCCATTGTGAGTAAGATTTGTGTTTTCCCTTAGCCCAATGAAGTCCTAATCTATAAATCTAATCCATAGAAAATGATGAGTAGGGTTAGGCCACCTACTTGATAGTTGTAAATCCAGATTCTAATGGTCGGTTTGTCCACTATGAGCTTGCCAAGATTTAGGGCCTTCTCCTCCTCTCCAAATTCTCCAACAACTCATTATGCAAATGAATTGGATTTGGGGGCAAGAAGCCCTTTTATAGGGAAAACCCTAGTTTTTCCATTGACCATCAAGAACAAACCGTAGCTTAGTTTGGTGAACCCTTAGCACCATTTGCAAGCCCTCATTTAGCTCTATAATGGGCCTCTCTTTATTTTTGGTAATTTGAAATTTCACCAAGAAGCCATTTTTTCCATGAGGTCTCACCTTGTCGTCTATCAAAACCGAAACTCTTCATATGAGTCACTTGTACTCTGGTGCCACTTTTCCTTTGCACTTGTTGACTTATGTGTTGATTTTTTTCGTGAGTAAACATTATTTACTAATGCATTTATGGTCTCCTTCAAGCCTCCCCCATGTGGTAGTATCATCGAGCACCCTTGTTCAGAGCATCAGCGATAAGTCACCCTTACATCCATGGAGTATGTGCAGAGTCTCATTGAGTCATGTTATAGTACATCATCCATCGTTGCATCACATTCATCCATTTCACTTATATTTGGCCTCCACCTATACTGATTTGTCTTTGAAAAGCCTTCGACTAAGTAATTGACCATCCCCTCCAGAATTGAGTCAGTCATTGCCAAGTCAACCATGCATATTATGCTCTGACAAGGTAAGTCGCCAATCCACCACTCATATTATCCCTCCAACATCATCCTTGGTGTCAATCTACCAATCACATTATTGTATCCCTCATTCCTCTGTTGAGAATCATCATTGCCTCAACTCTAGTGAGCTCTCTTCTATCGACTTCGGCACATTTCTTCTAGGAGAGTGATTTAGATGACGGTGTACCTTAGCTCCAACCTTCATCATTGTTCAGCGCCTCAGATCAAGCAAAGGAAATTATTGTTTCCTTTGACTTGGTAGTTTCTCGCATGCTGGACCATTATTGCACAATCTATAATTGTACACATGATGGTCCACTTATCCAACAAATTGAACCAGCATTTCCTGGGTGTGTGTGAGATGTTCCAGACCTCATGAGGAGGTGTCCCTTCAAGTAGCCCCCCACATACTCGGATGTCAGCAGATTATGATTCAACCTTAGATGCAGCTTTGTAGATTTGACTGGCCTGGTTTCTGTCGCTTATAGAGCCCAGAACATGCATGCCTCCTTCAAATCGTCCATTCAAATCTTCAGAGCCCTTTCCTGTTCAGTAGGGATTCTTCGGTTGTGATATTGCCCCTCTCATTTTCGGGGGGACATTATGTCTCATGTACTCAGATCAACAGATGTTATTGTAATTAGTCCTTGCTTTTGTTTTCACAGAAAATTATGTATATGGGACTCATTATATCATTGTATCATATTTTGGCCCATTGATGCCAGGATATCATGTATCATGTACTTTGTTGCTCATACCCACATTGTTGGGCACATCATTATTATTTGTACTTAATTATCTCGGCGAGTATGGGTATGCCTCCCTCGCCTCATTTGAGATTATGTACTTACCAATAAAAGGAAACTTATATCAAATAAGTAAGTCTCGCCCCCTCCATTCTCCATCTATCCTTGCATTGCTTCAGCTCTCTCTCTCTCTCTCTCTCTCTCTCTCTCTCTCTCTCTCTCGGTTTCTCGTGAAAGTGCAACTTACAACAAATTTCGGTCATTCGATTTTATCCTGACGCTCTTACATTGCGGGGCAATTTGCTATCACCCAAAAAATGTCAACCTAGCCATTTCTTACTAGGTGGATCGAAAAACACCATGTAGGATTAATTTTACCATGATAAAACCCACTTTCACCATATAAAATAATTTAGTAAACCACTTTTCTAAATTATTTCTCATTAAAATCCAAAAAAACTCATGTGATTAATTAAATAAATCATTGTTTATTTAATATTCTCTATAAATAATTATTAAATCATTATTTGATTATTATTTCTAATCACTTTTGACTTAATCACTTTGGAATAATTAAATAAACCATTATTTATTTATTATTCTTTATTTAACCACTATTTTCCTTATGAGATAATTATTAAACCATTATTTAATAATTGTTTCTTTCTTAATTCTCACAAAGTGATTAAGAAATCATTTTTATTTGTTAATTACTTCAACCACTTTCTAAATAAAGATATTTTACCATTTTGAATATCTTTTCCTTCTCAAAAAAATATAATAAAATATACACGACGACTAGATTTTGATTTAGTGAATAATATTTTATTATTTTCTAATTTTCAATCTACTCCAATATTTTGTTATAAATAGAGGATTTTCTCTCCATTCTTCACCATGACCATTTTCATCGTCAACATTATCGCCTCTTAGCATTTGAGCTCCCACTTGAGTTCAAACACCTTCTTGTTTTTCTGCCCACTGCAAATTGAGAGAGAGAAGTGCGTTGTTGAAGTACAAGGACAAAAAAGGACCCATCCCATAGAGGGGGAACTACAGACTCATTTTTTTATTTCTCATCACCAGGTTTGTTCATTAATAAAATTATCATTTATTCAAGTCCTTCATTGGGTTATTACACTTCGATTTTATGTTGTTGTGTTTTTCTATTTGCAAGATCTATTTTGTTGCAAGGTTTTTCTCATATTTTGTTGTAGATATGAAGCCATCTTTTCTAGTTAGGGTTATAAGTTACCTCTAACTTAAATAATATATTTTGGTACACTTCTCCAAAAAAATTACACTAACATTAACTTCATGAATTTGCATGAACGTGAATTGAAGTGTGATAAAATTATTTTATCATCATGAATATTTTGTTTTACATGCAAGGATGAATATCAATTTCAACATTTCCCTTACCTCTCTTCTTTTGCTTACAACTTTTCAACCAACTCAATAGATGAGACCAATCAAGAAATCAAACTTCCCAAATCTCTCTCATGGCACCCACATATTTAATACAACCGCTTGGGTTTGGATGAGGGGGTTGTCATGGGTGTTAATACTCCCACCATGTTCAATTATTTCAAATGATATGTTAAAGTATTAATGAGTATATTGTTTTAATGGCATTCAGCCCTATGTTAACACAGCCTCAAGCTTCCATAGAATATAGTTTACCCTAAGTATCATCCATAAAATGAGGACAACTACCTATTGATTTTCCACGATATATGTATTTCACAAAAAATGATAAATAAATGAAAAAAAGTATTAATACAATTACACATTTTGAAAGGAAAAAAAAAACACCCAAAATTCAATATGTTACCCCTAGTGATACGCGACACCAACTTCACACCAAAAGTAGCAATATTCACGTACAAAGTTATATTCAAATTGTATGTCCCACAACAAAAACCCAATGATGTATAAGTCTGTACAATAAATTGTTGTCTCATATTATATGTTCAATTAAACCCATGTCTTTAAGCTCAAAATCACAAAGGAGTTTAAATAAAAATAAGTTGAGTAAAAACATGTTTATTGTCCAAGTTTAAGTATGATATATGTTACAACATTTGCAACGTTACTATTTCCCAAATGTGCTTGTTGCATAGAACGCCCATAAATCTCAACACCACCCATTGGCAAAATGTGATTACAGCCCAAACCAATCTTAACAAAATAATTTACTTAGTTTAAGCTGAAAACATACAAAATTAATATGCCTTTATAAGATATGTTTTATACCTACATCTCACAACCTAACACATGATTTGCTTCACAAAAGGCTTGAACTTTTACCATGTTTCCTTGCAGATTTAATGTGGTTTTTCCATCGATTTCCTGAGCATTAAATTTGTTACGCTGACTCTAATTTATGATCTACCGAAATTTTCTTATGTTTTCTTTACATCACTTCTATGTGCCCCCATCTAGCAAATTGTTGGAGTGGCATCTAAATCTAACAAGCCTATGTTATAATTGTTATCACATAAAAAAATTATAATTTTGAGCAAGAAGTTTTGATTTTTATAAGCTCATTCGTGTCATTGCCCCGCTAAGGTTGATATATAGAGTTCAAGTTCCCAATATTAAATAAAATATTGGCCTCAACATGAGCACCAATCTCTAAGTGATCACCAATCTCTAAGTCGAGAATTCCAACATTCAGTCCAAGCATCCAAGTCTACACAATGTGCCGACCAAGAGGAGGAGCCTCAGCCAAGGAGTAGTCGAGAAGTAGTTTGCACAATGCATCAATAGATATTGTATACAATGGTGTATATAAACACCAAAATATCTCTAACTTACCAATGAAAAATATATATCTATTACTTCTAAACAAAAGTGCATAAAATTGCCAAAGAATGTTTTGTGTCCAAGTGTGTGTCTATTACAAATCAAAGTGCTACTTTTCATGCAGGGCGCCTAATACCTGAGATCCTTATGCATTGATTAGGGATCTTGTTATGTCTATATGTCATTTTGAAACAAGGATACATGCTGTCAATTGATCATACAAGTGCCACAGGTCTTGACAACACATTAACAAACTTCAACAATAGCCGATAGGATATAAATTGTATATATTTTATGATTTGTAATCATGAGAGGGTTCGGATTTGAAGAGAGAATTTTGGTGTATTGTAATATTACTTTGAATCTAATAGAAGTTTTCGTGACAAGCCCCGTTGAGCAATTTTCCTAGAGATCTCGTCGGTGTTCTACAATCCGTGTTTCTAATGTTGTGATCATTTTCTTGTCTTTCTTGAACGAGTACTCTTCATATTTGAGTAAAGTTATATATGATACATAATTCATCATTAATGCTCATAATCATCATATTCAAATTTTCTTATGTTTTCTTTCTAAAGTTGCTTCAGAATTCATCCATGTTAGATGTTTTGTTGTAATGGATTGTTTTCTCCTTTCTCCTTTCAACTTTGATAATCCAATGGTTGAATAGAACATTGTCTACCCTGCCTCTGCAAGCTTTTGTTCATCCAACCAATTTCTTGGGACTTCTCATTAAGATTCATCCATTAGACTCCATGCCTGATGGTTATTTGCTTCTTTTCCTATGACATCTTTAAAGCCTTGTCTTGATTGAAGATCTAGCCATTTTGTTTCATCACATGAATTGTTCTTGAAGTGACACTAGATAGCTAACTCATAGAGGGAGCCCCCTTTGGATTGCAAAGGCCAATTTCCATTCTAAAAGTTTGCTTCGAGGTTACCTTGGAGTTTTTTCTTACACAAGGAGGAAAAATTCTGAGTGATAACAATAACATCCAAGACACTTCACACTATTGTATTCAACCTATAGCATGTCATTTTAACTTCAAAATTATAGGATTTGTCATCCAATGTAAAATTTAAAGCTTCAATCCAAAGCATAGATACATCAAAACATTACTGAATATTAAGTGTTGCATATTATCATTGAATTATGTATAATCAAATTGACATTGCTACACCATTTTCTTAATTTCCCTATTGTGTTTGTTGAGATTCTCCAAGTTGTAATTTTCTATAAATAATAAACCTATAACACCCTTTAAAACGTTATTTATTATTTGGAGCTCATAACCAATCCATGCCTAAATATATCATCTCAAAATATCCCTTGTGTGCCCATGGTACCTACATTTTATGTCATGCTCCTCATTTAATTTTATGGTACTTACATTTTATGTCATGCTCCTCATTTAATTATATTGACAAAATTATATCTTACATTAAATTTAAACATAATATAAAAAGTTAACATGATATATGTGAGAGATAATAGTTATTCAATAATAAAATAAAGGAAGCTATCACACTATCTGTCAAACCACCCTTTAGTAAGAGAACCATTCATACAACTAACTTCTAATTAAGATATAATAATTTTCCTTGTCATTATGTAAAGTTATTACACTTCACATGTACCCCTTTGCTAATATAATGAAATCCTTATTATTCAATGCTAACGCCTCTTACTAGTTTCAAATAATATGGATCAAACAATTCAAGTAAAAATTGTCAATAATTTTTATTACACTCTTCCTAATAACCATCCAATGTTCACATTTTTGTGAATTAATCTTAGTTTATATCTTTTAATATAATATCTTTGCTTGTTGACAACATTTTAATTTAGGTAACTCAAACAATTCAGACCAATGGTATTTTTGCCACCCACTTTGATTCAAATCTTGTCTGAACTTGATGTGTTAGTACAGGCTTTGTGTGAAAGCTTAGTGTGGCAGCTCAACTAATTAAAAACCATGTCTACTAAGTGGAGACTAGTTCACTTAGTTACTAATTGCCTTGTGTTTACCTTGTGTTTAGATTTAAAAAATAAACAAATTACTTTTCAAATGCATATAACAATTAATGTACTGTAATGATAAAAGAAAAACATTCCAAAACACTAAAATTTATGATTGAGAATGCCATCTTATAAAAGATTTTGCAAATAAAATAAATGTAAAATATTATGTCTTTTTTTTACAAAGCATTACTATTAATTACAGGAGGCAAATATAATGTGTTATTGTTTAATAAGTTATTTGGCAAATATGTTGATTATATTTATCTTAGGTGGTTAGAAAGAATTATTCTTATTCTTATCTTCTCGACCCAGGTTCAATTCCAGCAAATGACATGTTAAACTTATGACTTTGAGTTTTGTTTGTGGTACTCCCTTAAGTTTTATAGAAAATATTACCTTGCCTAGCAAATGACATGTTAAACTTATGACTTTGAGTTTTGTTTGTGGTACTCCCTTAAGTTTTATAGAAAATATTACCTTGCATTAAGGCTATAAAGAGTGTGTTTTTTGGTCAATATAATCATTTAATAGGTTGTATAATACATTTTGCTCCACTTTTTATAAAATGCACATTGAAACATATTATGCATTAAATTTCAAATTAAATTACTAACAGTCTTCTAAAAAAACCACCTTACAACACAAGTCTTCATAAAAGTCAACATTGTTATTAGTTACAGTCAAGAGAAAACTGCATTTTATTTTGAGACTGAATATTTAATTGCTTAATGAGCTTATATCAGGAAACTTTATTTATTAAATTAAAAAATTAATTTACAATTTTTTATATTTTTAATTATAATAATAAATTCAATTAGATTTAATTGTTTATATACTAATATGCAACAAGTTGATTAATATTAACAATAGGATAAAAGTCTGTATTTTCATTTTGAAACCTAATATTTAATAGATTAATAATATTTACAATAGGATAAAAGTCTGTATTTTCATTTTGAAACCTAGTATTCAATAGATTAATAATTTTTAAAAATAGAGCAAAACATTATGGAAAAAAATTATTGAACTAGAACATATATGATAAATTTTCACATTAAAATGTAACAAGTTGGCATGCACTTTTATGCAGTCTGTCTCAGACTTTGCTGGCACCGTATCTCCTATATAAATCATATAAAAGCTTATACGATAATATAATTTCAAATAAACTATCATATAATTTCAAATAAACCAAAACGTGTTCCACCTTGCTCCATTCAAATAGTTACATCGAAAGTATAAATAAAGATCACAAAATTCTTATCCCGTTTAAATAACTTCATGTAATAATGAAATCAACCAAATATGAGTTGGTCTTCAGTTTGAAACATATAGGTTGGTGGTGTTGTTTTTAGCTTTGCATTTAGTTAACATGTAACATGGCAATAAGACATACTTAAAAACATCTCTGTAATTAGACTTTGAATTGATATCATGCTGTGTTAGAATGGTTTGAACTAATAACTTTATACACAATGAAATGTTGTGCACAAATCAGCATCTCCCATAACAATGTCCAAAATGCTTACTGAAACACTCTATTTAGAATGAGATTTTATTTTCAATTGGCAATTGTGAAAAATGGTGATTAATAAGATTTTGTGAGCATCAAAATCTTTTTCAATTTAGAAGTTGTTTTGGGTTGGAAATCCATGGACTAATGGAGTGACATCTTTTCCAATTTAGAAGTTGGTTTTGGGTTGGACATCTATGGACCAATGTGATAACATTCTCCTCCAGTTGGGTATTAACATCATCTAGAAGTGCTTATGTGCTTTAAAAGTTCCTTTGTTATTATTGTCTTTGTAATTAGATTTTGAATTCATATTTTGATATGCTGAAATGGTTTGAATATATTCAATGAAATCATTTAATACAGAAATCAGTCTCTCGTATAACAATGCCCATGATGCTTAGAAATACCTTATACATGGAATGGTCTTTTCTCAAACATCAATTGTGAAAAAATGGTGGTTTATAAAATATTGCAAGCGTCAGAATATGTTCCAAATTGGAAGATGGTTTTAGGTTGCAACTTCATGGATTGATGAGATAACATCCTCCTCCAACTCTGGAAATAACATACCTAGAGGTTCTTATGTATTTTATAGGTTCCCTTTATTATTATCGTCTTTTTTATGCCTTATTAATTCAAAGCTTTCTGAAAAAGCAAAGAAGCATATCCCTTGTTGAAGATTTTATTCCACATTATTATCACTATAAACTTTGCTTGCTTTGTGTATAAAAAAAATTTGTCGGGATTTAAAGTTATGAGATCAAATTCCAGCCATTTATCTTGACATGTCACATTTTGAGAGCGTGAACTTAATGGTATTGCAGCAAATAAGATACATATACAATTGTTTTGTATTTTCTTCTTGTGAAGGGTGGTATATGTAATCTCAAGGAGAACAGGAAGTTGCCAGTTTTCCGAGGAAGATGCGATGGGTTTTCTGTTTGCTGCTCGCAGATGGGCAACTCCAACTACATTTACACTTGTGTCCCGACTAACATAACAGTAATAATAAATCTCAGAATGGAGACAAATATTATATAACGTTGCACTTATTGTTTGTATGGCATTTCTAACCTTAAGCTGTTCCATTGGTTTGCATCAATTATGTTGTACCTGCAATTAAGAACTTGATATTCGTAACTTCAGGGAAAACAGGAAAATATTTCAAATTTTAAGATCCTGTACTAGGTTCCAATAGTTTTGTCGTTTATTTATGTGTTACATGATAGATAATTGAGGAACGTTTGAAGTTCTTCCGAGCCAGTATAAAAATAGGTGTGTAAAATTGAAGTAACCTAAATTCAGACTACTGAACTAGCCAATATGACCCAACCACTAGCAAAAGCCCATCTATCATTTCTAGCCCGAATTAAAGTGTGCTTTGTAGGTTAACATTGTCAACCTGCTGGCAATACGTGCATTTTCTTGAGCTCACTCCATTCCCAATAGTAAGCAACATAAATAAAACAATCACCACATACAGAGATTCGCTGATGCTTATGCACTGATATTTTCGAGCTTTACAGCCAAGTTCCAGTAACAAAAACGAAATGTGATATCCACCACAGGTACTCCCAAGACTTGGCGTGCATAGCTAGATTTACAGATAGCAAAAAAAAGACAAGTCTTTAACCATCAACATCACTTGCTCTTATTAGTTTGAACATGATTACAAGAATGGTTGTGGTCTTGCATCCTTCTAGTGTAAGCCTGTGTTTCAAGTTGTCGAACAAATCCAACTTCTGCATGTCCTCGACAGGATTGTACGAATACACGCCGCCATTCCGATAGCTGCGCAAGTTCCAATCCAATTACTCAACGTCTGGTGGAAATTAATATAAAAAATTGCTCATAGAAGAAACAATCTCTTAATACTGTAATATTGTACAAATTTTCAGCAAACCGTGCTCCATTCCAGGAAGATGAACGTGAGCGTAAGTAGAACGTAAGTGAAAATAGTAGATCCTATTAATTATTTAAAATACATTTTATATGTAACACGGAAGGGGTAATTTGAATTTCAAAGGTGCACTGAGGATATTGAAGTTACACCAGATTCCAAACACAGAAGTGTTCTACTCTTTCACAATCTTTACTCACCTTGGTTTCGTCGAGTGAATCTGAAACTCAAGCTACTAGGTGTAGATGTGTGCTGAGATAATATTCTATGACAATTGTCGGGATGTAAATTCATAGTCATGGACGTGATTGCAAAAACAAAAAAGCGTCACCGATCTTCCAAGATCGTGAACAACAGGAGGAAACAAACATATACTATCAAAATTTTGTAGGTCGGCCCTTTTAGTAAACAGAAATAAATCAGCAATGATGGGCAATGTGCACTGCAATTGTTTCATCAGTCCTATCAAAAGATTGCACTCGATCTTCACCTTGGTTCAGTGGAGTGTATCTGAAAATCAAGTAATTAGGTGTAGATGTTGTCTCAGATAATATCCTGACTTTTGTTGGATATAAAATGCAGAGACATGGACGTGATTGCAAAAACAGAACCAGTTCACTGCTCTTCTAGACCGTGAACAACAGGAAGCAAGCAAATGCTATCAAAATTCTGCATGTCTTCCCTTTTTTGCATATGGAAAGAAATCGGCAATGATGAGCAATATGCAATTCAATTTTTTAATCAGTCTTTTCAAAGTATTGCAATTGGCACTAAAATAAGGCACCTACAAGACGTCTAAAAAGGATCACTTATCCTCACATGAGACTTCGCTAAAAGAACCCATTTGTTTAAAGGAGGGTTGTCTCAAGTGAAACATTTTTCCACTTTGCACCCCAGAACAAAGAAACCCCAAAACGTCAATCTCTAAGAATTTCAAAACTATATCAGTTTGAACAAATAACATTCTTCATTATTACTCCCCTTCTCTTCCAGAAAGTTTATTCTACTTTGATTATAGTCTATTTACACTAAGCAAATCCCTCTCACCAGTCATAGCAGTAACCCCTCCAAGGAACAAACCATTCATAAAACCACAAACCCAAACAAAACTCAACAAAGACTACAACACCCTAAGCTTCAAAAGTCTTACTAAATTTCATCTAGGTCGAGTAAAACATTTATTCTTAATGGTATATTTTAAGAATATTATCAAGCAACAGAAATGAATTATAAAACAATTGCTCAAGTTGCCCTTTCGAACAAGGGAATCGATGCATGCAACATATTTTCTTTTCTATCCAGACACAAAGCAAGCTTAATATTTTAACATTTACTAAAGAACGTCTAAGATCCATGGCTGCTGGAATTGGGCAAGTTAGCCAAGTATTGGTGAGTTTGTCAGCTCTTCTTTAATAAATATTTAAATTTTACACTAGCCAAATCCCTCTATGCCGTCACAAGCAGTAACGACTCAAGCAACAACCCATTCATAAGATCACAAACCTACACAAAAACTACACCCTAAGCTTCTAAGTCTCACATGTAAAGTGTTTTTTCATGCCAAATCTTATTTGAACATTGGTATGTAGACCAAGTACCTTAAACCTCAATTCCAGAGTTATCTGGAACACAGCAATCTTTATAGATCACATCTTGCACTATATCGGTACCCCCACAACATTTTCACAGTCTAACTAAGTTTCATTTAAAACAAGAGAGCATTTAATCTTTATTGACTTACATATATTATCAAGAAACAGAAAAGCATTCAAAAACAAATGCCCAAGTTTTCATTTCGAACAAGGGAATAGACTCATGCAACATATTCGGACAGGGGCAATGCAAACATAATATCTTGTCAGTTACTAAAGAATGTCTCATATTCGTAAGTATTTAAACATCAATTCCAGAGTTTTCTGGAACACATGAATCTTTATGGAGAATTTACAAATATTATCAAGCAACAGAAAAGTATTCTAAAACAAATGCTCAAGTTTTCCTTTCAAACAAGGTTATGGGCACATTCAACATATTTTTACAGGAGCAATGCAAACATAGCATCTTGTCATTTACCAAAAAAATGTCTAATATCCGTAAGTATTTTACACCTCACTTCCAGAAATTCTGGAACACAGGAATCTTCATTTTCAGCATTCCTAAAGAAAAATTTATTTTATAGAACTCATAAGAATTAGATGCACTTTTATAAGTTAAAAAAAATGACCCAACAGAAGCTCTGGTACTAAAATGTAACTAATTAGACCAAATAAATCAAAATTGTTGGGCTAGCGTTACAAACATACAAGCAAATTCTCATTGGGATGGAAAAGGCATTTTTATGATAACATGAAAATAGATGAAACAAAACAGAGATCCAACATTCAATCAGCAGATTTAATAATTTGCTTGCAATTAAATGTGGAAACATTACCCTTAAAACATCCGGTTGAATCGAACAGCAGTTTTTATGACATTGCATGCAATTAAAATTTGAAAACTTTTTCTTTAAAAACATCGGGTGGACCGCAGAACTAATCATTGTTCACAAGCATCACTTACGATTTTCTCCAAGCTTCAAGGAAGCTCTCAAGTCTCAATAAGGAGTACATGTGATCCACAATATCACCAAAGTAAGAAATGGAAATGATTTCCTCTGCACAAGTTCTGCAAATGAACAAGGTGCTTACTCTTCAAGTTCCTTGTAAAAAGAGAATAAAAAGGACTCAAAGCACCCAGTTTCATTTGCAGAACTTGTGGGGAGAGAATGATTTCCATTTCAAAAGCAAAATGAAAACGTAATGAAATATTTCAGGAACCAAAAAAGAGCGAGTACTCTGTGTTTACTCACGGTTCAGAATTGACAGCATGGTTCTATGCACAATTGAATTTTAAATTACAATTAAAATTCTGCATGAGCTTCAGGATTAACCCATCTTCCGAGATATGTCACTGAAAGGTCTCTCTTAAAATTTTGCATGAGCTTCATATTAACCCATCATCCGAGTAATGTCACTCAACGGTCTCTCTTAAACCATACTCCAAAGGGAGAATCACTTGGAGAGGGAAACAAATTTGATTTGAACTATACGAAGGATTCTGGTTTTACGTTGGTAGGGAAATGGCAGAAGAAAATGTCAAAAGGCATGGCCTCTGATCTTGTAGATGGACCATATGTTCAAGATATAGGAAAGTCACCAGAAATATTATTTGGTGTTAAGACTGGATTAGTAACTTGAACCTTTTGAACACTGTGTTGATTAGAGTTTTTTATTCTATGAAACTACATTCTTGATCCTTCCTAATTGAACTTAAGACTTCCATTAGCTTCATGCTAGTTATCTAAAACAGCAACAAAACTTGTCAAACAAATACTACAAAAGAAATTGAAAATCAAGGAAATATGAACAGTACTAGTGGATAAGGAGCATTCTTGAGGATTTCTTACAACACTTACATCCTCAAGATAAGGGGAGATCTGCAAACCATTTCTATAAATTTTGCAGTTTCTTATAAAAGACGAAAGAAACACAGTTAATTTGATAGTTGTTGACAGATGACTTTGAGAGTTTATTGTGATAACAATCCCAAGAGTAGAATGCCACATTATAATAATGATTTCCAAGCTCTACACAAAAGCCCATCCATAACCAGATAGAAAGGATGAACCATATCATGGTTAAGTCATCATCAAATTGCAGCAACTAGGAAGCAATCATATAAGAACCTCAGTTTGAAAGTTCTCATAGAGCAAAAATAAGCATTTTATAGGCACAAGAACCTTCTGTGCACCGATCCATTGACTCCATTTGATATAGATCTTAATGATTTCAAGAAAATGGCTCAAGTGTTCTTGGAAATGAAAATCATGGTGCCTTTATAAAATTTTGACTGGGGGTCAGAAATGCATCAATATTTCAATCCAAAATTCATCAACACTTCAACACACTAAATAGATCCAAATGACTAAAAGAAAAGGGCTCAAGAGTCTTTGGAAAGGAAAACTACGTAGCCTTGTATAAGTCTGAATGGTGATCATAAATGAATTGACACTTACTCCTCTACATCTTAGAAAAAGAACATTCTTTGCCTTATATAAGTCTGAATGGTGATCATAAATGCATTGACACTTCCTCCTCTACATCTCAGAAAAAGAACATTCTTTTATGTAGCTTTTATAGCCACCCTCCTCTAGAAGCAGTCATCTTTTAAAAAATTATCATATGCCCTTCTTCGAATAACTTTGGCACAAAAATGTACCTTGACCACAACATGTGTGCTTCAAATTAACATTAATTTGCATTTTTACCCTCTTTATTTCAGTTCCTATACATGATACCTTCACTGTATAAACAATACTTTTGTCCATTTGTTTTACAAGGTTGCTCGCTTCGTCTATATCATTAAGTTCTCAGGGTTTTCTTGCTTGTTAATAAAACAATTTAACAGGTTGTTTATATTGTCAACTGTCATTTGATTGTCAACAGATTTCCCCCAATGTCAGCAGCATACAAAAGTGCAACTGCAATATAAAGATGACTACATTATAATTTTGTATAGTCAAAGTTTGTATTCAAAAGTTCAGAAGCGTGTTAAAACACACCTACAAACACACTGGCATGCACTGGTACAGGAATCCGGAGGGATAGTAAATAGCATAACTTTAGTTAGTGATCACGTAGTTAAGTATAATATCTATTAAAATAAAAACTGAAACACATTCAAATGTGACATCCCTCTTCTATATGCCTATATAAAGAAATTATTCTACGAGGACAAATGAGTTATTAATAAATAAAAATAGTAACTCTTATTTTTCAGCCTCTACGCTATTTGAGTCCATATTAATTGGTACCAGAGAGGGTTTCCAGTTCCCCACTGGCATATGGACATAATTATTTTTGTTTTAGGGAAGGAACAAGATAAACTTGTGGCCAGACTTTTCCAATATACTATCAACATTGTGGAAATAAACACAAAAGCACAAATAATTATATCAGAAGTCACTCCAACCAGTAGAATGTTGGACATCAATTGCTAAAATCAACAAGGAGATGGAGAAAGAAATAAATAAAAAACCCAAAGGAATCCCTCCGCCAGCAACTCCAATGGAAGAGGTACAGCCAAGCAACCAAAGCCTAGGGTTACTTGCATGACAAAATGGCAATATGTGCCAAGCTCGAGGAAGGGGAGATTGTAAGAACAAGCCAAGTTGTTTAAGTCAAGACCTTCAGGTTAGAAATGGTGTTCTTTAGGAAGTCGACAACACATGGAACAGTTCAAGCAAATCATTAGAAAGAAGAGAGTAAGAGAAAAAACTATTTTGAAGAAATCTGATAATGAAATAGGGTCCTGAAATGAGAAATTTAATTTTTTGTATTTTATTTTTTTCCCTTCCTCAATTTCACACTCAAAGAAGAAACATTGCATAGCACACAAGATGACTTGATATTTTCCTAAAACAGTTTCGCACACAAAGTAGAAGCCATGCCCCATGCAAGAAGACACATATATGTGTTGATAACTTGATAGCATAGGGCTTAGAATCCTTGTACATCAAACTTCCGCAGCCACCAAGGATTACTCCCTTGGTATCAAGCCTCCACAACCCCACTAACTCAATATTATTTTAGAGCTCCTATACCCTCTTTCATTTTGATGAGTCATCATTTTCAGAAAGTAAAAGAAGACATTATCTAACGTCCTTCCTAAACAGGAAGGAAAGAAAGGATGCTTTCCATCTAAACTGAGAAGAAAAGGAAACCCAAAGGATAGTAAATAATATAACTTAGTGATTAAGTATATTATCTATTAAAAGAGAAAGGGGCACACAGTGAAATGTCGTGTCCCTATTCTATATGCCTATATAAAAAAGGCATTCCTGTGTAGAAGAATGAATTATTAATAATGGAATAAGTAATAACAACTCTCTTGTTTTTCAACCTCTAGACTATTTCATTCTGTATCATGCACACCCACACACATATGCATAAGTTTACAATGTGTGTGCATATACACCTAGACACATGCATGTCAATGTATATCTACCTACATAGACACATTGCTACAGGTCAATCTCCCTATCCTTGGAACACAGCCTCAAGAGTAATCATTGAGAATATAGCATCCAACCCACCTACTTGCACTCTACACGGATAGCAGTGATCAACCCATCACCATGCCTCTTGGGTGAAAATATAGAATATGGCCATCAACAAACTTCTCATCCATATCAAACCCATATCAACACATATGCTATAGAACTAAAAAAAATCAGATGACTAACCTTTGGCTTTCAAACAAACAAAACCACCTCTAGTGTGATGCTTTGGATTGCATTTGTACAACATCTATTGAGCAGATATGCAGCAATGTGCACTGCATCTCCTCAACAATTTTCTGTAAACCCCTACATTGTGTATCATGGATCTTGCCATTTCAACAATTGTTCTAGTCTGCCTCTCCACAACCCCATTTTGTTGAGGCATACAACATAAATTAACAAAATCAATTGAAGAAAAGACCTTTGCATCCATTCCTAACCTCTTTTCTACTACTGCCTTTATTGCTTCAAATTAAAAAATGCAACTGATAAGTGCATCCATAATACCCCAAAAATAGGAACAAATAGCTATTCCACTGCTATTTTTACCCACTGATTTAAGCCATTTCCATGGTGTTTTAGTTACTCGATTGCCCACGGGGACATTGAGGAACACTTAAAAGTCCCTCAATCAACCTATGGTCAATCGAGTAACTAATCCTCTTCAAGAATCAAACCCACAGCATTCGGGAAGAAGCAAATACCTTACATCATATGATGGCTATGCATTCACAAATGTCACATGCACCAAGTCCAACAGTACTTTAGCTCTCCAAGCGTTGTCATCTTCAAATGCCACATTGTGGTGCTTGACTACTAAACGTGTCACCCATATCTTTCCTCCTTTCTTGTATATCCGATAATCCAAATAAAAATACCTTTGGTGTCACAATTATTTATTGTTGGTGTTGCTGCTACTTTCACTACCATTCACCAAAGCAGCTGAGATTGTTACATCACCTACACAAACATATAAATGCCATGTTCCTTTACCCTTGATGCAAGAAGCTTTCTCGTCTTCTCTTCTACTACAAAAGTCTTATCTCCTCCCTTGAAGATTACATCCAAGTGCAGACTTGCTAGTTAGTTCACTTACTAAAAGAATATTCTTTTTCGAGCCTAAGATATAAAGGGCATTCTCAAATATGAAAATTTTACCATCTGATTCAATCTGAACATTGCCTCTTTCTTCCCTATAATATGCTCTGTCATCACCCAAAATAACAGGATCTGACCTCGATTTGTCCTTGAAAGCCAATCAAAATATTACTTGTGTTTTAATACACCAAAATCAAAATATGTTGCACTAGAGTTACCTTGTGTCTAAAGCAGCAGCAAGGAATAAAGCACTTTTTCCTCTTTTTCCGCAAAGTTTGTGTGTATTTTAAGGTTTATAGCTCCAAATCATGCATTCTTTTCCTTTGCTCGACCATCAAATGTCCTACTTTCCCAAAATATTAACATTTCAAATTCTTAGTTTAGTTTTACTTTTATCTGAATCTGAAGTTGTAGATGCTCTTCCATTTCTCTATGTTTTACCTACATTTGTACTTCGCTACAAAAGCACTTTCAAAGGCATTATTGTTGTTTCCAGACTGCTTCTTCCATATTTCCTTCTATAACAACTAACTAATGATCAATCCCTCGAGAACCTTAAAAAATGCTCTAAAATTGATTCCCCTTCTTCCATTTACATTGGTAAGATTTCCTACCTATATCTGAAATTTCATGCATCTCCATAGTCGCTACCGGTGTGGAAAAAGTCATGATAAAATCGGCAAGACCCGAGTTTTTGGTGATTTTTTGAAAAATGAAAAACTCGCAATTTTATCGTAAAAGTCGCGATAAAATCAGGGGTTGATCCAAAAAATAGCGTCAGGTGTTCGGGCCGCATATAAGTGAGGAAAACGGTGAATTTTTCACTCTAACTTATGCTACTCATCCCTGTGGAGAGGGGAGGTGTTTGCTACTGCCCAAGAGGAGGAGATTTACCAGTTGTGTGGCGTGGATTTGGAGATTTGTCCACTGCTCAATGTGAGAGAATCGGGGTGTCGATTTGTTGTTGCCAAGTAAGGTATGTATTTCAATTTCTCTCTCAGTCTTTGTAACACAAATGGCTTTTTAAATTCATCTATTAGTTTGTTTTTAGTTTGTTGTTGATTTGAAATTTGAATCAAAACATTTAGATTGTTTACATGTTTCAAAAATTCAAATCCTTGTTTATGAATCTGAGTGTGTTCACTGTTAACTTCAGTGAGTGAGAAGAGGCATTTAAAATTTGAAATTAACAATTACAATTATGCTTGTTTCTTATGTGATGGACAAGTTTTAATTTTCTTCAAAAAAAATTGTACCCTAGGTTCAAATTCAAGTTCAAAGTTTCAAACAAAATGTCGAGGAATTTGGACCCTTTGTGGGAATATGGTGAACCTGATCTTGTACGCGAGAGAGGGGAGGGGGGGTCAATAGACAATACTTGACATGCAAGTTATGTGGTAAGCATTGTCAGGGCGTGTCAACATATTAAAATTCCATCTGGGGCAATTTCCAAGGCAAAATATAGAACTTTTCCCAAATGCAACTCCATTAAATCACTGCATGATAAAGATGATGTCAAAGACAACATGGTGGCAGTGAAAAGTCAAATTGTACGAGCCTCGAGAGTGGGGGGAAGTGAGAGTGGTATTTCAATATCACATTCCACACCCACATGGCCCAACCCCTCAACTTTCTCATCCTTTTTCATTCCTAGAATCACACCTAGTGCACAACCTGGGATCAAATCGACACTTAAAAATAAGGAAAAGGAGGAAGTTAACAATTTGGTCAATAGGTGTCATCTATGGAGTGATGTTCCTTTCAACATTGCCAAGACCAACCCATTATACCTACCTATGTTTGATGTTGTTGTTGTCCCAAGGTACAAAGCCCCTACCTTTGTGGACTTGAGAGAGCCTCTTCTTTAAATTGAAAAGGTTGATTACACTGCTAGATTGGAGTTTAGGGCATCATGGGAACACATTGCATGTATAGTCATGTCAGATGGTTGGACTAACCAAAAGGGTAGGACCCTTCTTAACTTCTTGGTTAGTTGTCCCAAGGAGATAATGTTTATGAAATTTGTTGATGCATTTGCACAAATTAAAGATGCATGTTTATTATGTGAGTTGTTGGACACCTTCATTCAGGTAGAAGGTCCCCAAAATGTTGTCCAAGTCATGACGGACAACGTTACAAATTATGTTGTTGTTGGCAGGTTGTTTATGGAGAGGTATCCTAACTGATTTTGGACACCTTGTGATGCACATTGTATTGACTTGATGTTGGAGGATATAGGGAAGATTCCTATTGTGAGGGATATTGTTGAATCATCCAAGAGCATAACAAAATTTGTATATAATCATGCATTTGTGCTTAGCTTGATGAGAAGACTCACCAACAACAAAGAGTTCGTGTGTCCTCCCATTACAAGATTTGTCACTGGTTTCATATCTCTTCAGTCTCTGTTGAATTCTATGTGGGATGTGAAGACCATGTTTCTTTCACAAGAGTGGTGTGCTTTATCTATTAGCCACAAGTCAAAGGGAGAGGGCATAGGCAGACTAGTTTCATATGATCAGAGCTTTTGAGCAGGAGTGGAGGTGTGTGCCATTTCTGAACCTTTGGTAAGGGTTCTTCGGTTGATTGATGGAGACAAGTCCGCAATGGGCTTCTTGTATGAGGCTATAGATAAGGCCAAAGAAGCCATTTGTGCTTATTATGAAGATAATGGGGACGAAGGGTTTGAGAAACAACAAATGGTATGAGCGATGGAACAATACCCTTCATCACCCCCATTCATGTCGCAGGTATCTACCTCAACCTCGCATTTTCTTACTCGTGAGGTTTCAAATTTGATGCCGAGGTGATGGATGGATTCCTCACTTGTGTTGAGAGGATGGTGGCATCTGAGCAAGAACATGAAGAAATTTCTAAAGAAATGGAGATATATAAGATGGCAGGTGGCACATTTGGTTTTACCAGGGCTATTAAGAATAGGACGACCAAATAGGTAAGCTTCAGTTTGTTTCAACTTTCAAATTTCATAATTCATTGTCTCTTCATAATTTGCTTCGAGTTTAGAATTTCAAAGTTTTAACCTTTTTTTATGTTACTCTTGTTTCTTTTAACTTGTAGATGCTTGGTGGACAAGCTATCGCGATAGAATACCCCATCTCCAAAAGCTTGAAATTTGAGCGCTCAGCCAAACATGTAGTTCCTCTCGGTGTGAGCGCAACTAGAGTGTATTTGACAAAGTACAAAACAAAAAGCGCAATAAGTAAAAAAAAATTGAATTGAATTTTTGAATTCATGATAGATTACAATTTTTTATTTTTTATATTTAAATTTTTCAAGTACTAATTTACAATCTATGACCCTAACACAGGTTGGAGTCCCAGCACCTGAATGACATGGTCTACGTCTACTACAATCTTCGATTGTGGGTGAGACAACTTCAAAAAACCCCCAAAATTCAGCATTCATTATTCTAGAATATGATTAGTACTAAACAAAATAGTAGTTACTGAAGTCTGAGGACTGGAATAGTAAATTGAAATTACTCAAACTCAAAAGTGGTAAAAAGTGACGAGTCAAAGACTTGGTCTAATGTTATCAGTATCTAGAATCAAGATTGGAAATTTAAAACTAAAAATGAACAACGGGCAATGGACCAATGTTATTAGAACCAGATCGATGATCGAACCAATTGACCCTAAAACTAGAAACTAGAGACTAGAAAAAAAGTTGGTCTACCAAAAAATATAATCATTCAAATTTGATTAAAAAAAGAAAAAACAGAAATATCCATGTGCATCCATATAAATCCAAACCATTATACACAAATATGCAAAGTTTATCATTTATATAGCAAGCATGCATATAACCAAAATAGCACCAAGTGTAATGAACCAAAAATACATCAACAAAGAGGCTCTAGATGGCCTCTATAGTCCAAATAAATTCATTCTACAACAAATACCTACATATCATCAAAATCATTGTGTATATTGTGATCCTCATCATCAATATCACCCTCTAAGCATTAAAATAAGATATAAAATGTTTAACATGTCAAGTGAGGCTTAGGTCGTATTACACCTACATTCAAGCCGACAATCTTGAGATATAAAAATTGATTAAGTGTCGTGGTTGAATTCACCATAAATAACCAGGTTGATTTGACACATATATAGCACAATTAAAATGGATAGGCGTGCATTGAATTTCCCACACATCTCCCATGCCAATTTGATATACATATTACACAATCAAATGATAAAACTCAGCCCGTTTTGATATATGCTACACACTTTGAAAAAAAATGAAATATGGCCTGGGTCCAATTTATTGAACGTAGTGAAGTATTCAGCAATTGAAGTGATAACACCCACATTAGTTTAACTCATATTTAACCATAGTTATCAAAACCGGCCGGTTTGAACCGGTAACCGGTCAAACCGGCCGGTCAGCTCCTCCTCCGGTCAGAACCGGCCATGCAACAGGGTTTAGAGGGGGGCTTCACCAATTTCGGGCACCTAACCGGAACTAACCGAACCTAACCGGACATAAACCAAACCTAACCAGACATAAACCGGCCACCTAACCGGTCGAGGCAGAGGTTCCCCTATTTTCTCAGATCTTTAGCCTATGCCATTAAATGATAATATGACTGTATTTTCCAGCATGTTGTTAATGCAATGTATATTCATGGTTTATGCGAATTTTTGAGTAAATACTGTATAAGAGTTGTTGGATTGAAGTCTGCTTACATATTCCTATCTCTGTATGTTTATATTCGAAACAAATAGAAGCTAATTACACCTATAGCAGTGTGCTAACAAATTGTATGCCAGAAACTCTCACTGAAGACTTCATTAAAACTTAGTCATTAGTTGGAAAATTTAAGGTATTCCCAGGGGTGGTATCTTACCCAAGTTGCATGTGCCTCGATTTGGGTAATTTTTGTTAATGTGGTGTGCTTTTTCCTTTGCAGGGCCGGCATCTCATACCCAAGTGAATCGCTTTCCACTTGAGAAGCTTCCTCCTTACACTGATGTGGCTTTTCTCTCATAGCTAGACCCTATTTAATTTAAACACCAAATTGGATTCCGATGCATCTATTATTCCTCTCTTCTTATGCTTGATACTGGGCTGTAATAGCATGACAACTACATTTTGATATATTCACCTTTGCATTGTATATAAATGAGCAAACTTTGCATATTTTGTCTCTATTGGCTTGGAATCATGGTTGCAAATCCTAAAAATAGTTTTTTTTATTAAAAAATAATTATTTAATGTATTTTTTTTTAAACCGGTTCATTGAGATCTGACCGCTACCGGTTAGACCGGTTCCGGTTCGAAACCCGATTCATTAGGTCCACCGGTCCGGTCACCGATTCCGGTTTTAATAACTATGTATTTAACATAATTGGGATAACACAGTCGAATTTCACTTACACATACCATGGCTATGTTAACTCACAATTCTCAATTGAAAGAAAAATAAGGTCTGGGCCAATGTTATGACAACTGCTACACCGGCTAATTTATGCATACTTCATAGTTGACAAGAGATAAGGTCGAGGTTGAGTTTACTATAATTGTTATTCTGGTCATTCAAATTACAATTCACAAATATATTTACTTACAACAAGGCCGCCAAGAGACACCTCCTACTTGCACCATTTCAAAATACATAAATTTTAATCTGGAAAGCATGAATAGGGAATACAAAACTATGTTCAAGCATGATCCGTTTAAAAGTTGTTACTATAGCTTATCATTCAAAATTCACAAACAAGAAATGGACTACTTATCTGATGAAACTAATTTCTTGTTGGTGATTAGAGAAGAGGCATCATATTAACCTCCCAACTGTAGGCAGTTATGAGACTTTGCTCTATAACTTGCTATCACCTTTTGTTGCTTGATCACATGCCAAAGGTTACTTTGTGTCTTGCTATATCAGTTTTATTCGTAGATTTACAAGGTGATAGCAGCACATGCGCATGACCTTAGAATATCTCTTTTGCATAACGAAGTTGGGTCCTTCAATGACTACTTCAAGAACAGTACCATAATAAATTTCCACATCCCTTACCCAAAAGGGACTATACTTTTGAGATTAGTTGATGCATTTGATAGGGTGAAAGATGCAAAATCCTTATTTCAACTTTTGGAAAATGTTGTGGAGGAGGGGGTGGTAAATGTTGTTCAAACCTTCACAGATCTCATGCTTGAAGATACAAGCTAAGAGAATTGAATCAAGAACGTTGTAGTTCATGCCAAGTGCAATTCAAAATATACATAAAACCACTCATGGGTATGAACTTATTGCAGAAAAACATGGGGTATGAGGAATTTCCATCACAAGATTTCCAACAAAGTTCCTCACATTGTAATCACTCTTTTCATAGTGATAGAATTTGACAAGAATGTTTTAAGTGATGAATAGAATGCATCTCAATGGTGCTGCAAACAAGATGGGAAAGGCATCAAAAAGAAATTTTTTGAGATCTCACTTTGGAAAAACTTAATAGAGGTTGAGAGAAATTCCAAGCCCCTTATTTAGGTGTTGTGACTGGTGGATGGGGAGAGCTTATGATGTAGATAGCCTAGGCAACCTTTCTGAGTAGGATGCACCAATCTAAGCAATGGTGCCCAACTCAGCCAATGATAAAGCTAGCCAAGGCATCCTCCCCCAGGAGGATGCACCCCTCAACCCAACAACATCCACCTCATCAAAAGATGCAGACAGCTAGGGCATTATCCCCAAGGAGAATGCACTTATCAATCCAGCAACATCTGACCCTTCAAGGGCAGGCACGCCCCTCATTTCTAGATCTTGTTTATTGTGTGTATTGTTGTGTAAGCATGTAGTTGCATATTTCTAGCCTTTGACCTACAAGAGTTATTTGTAATTTCTTTCTCAACCTTTCGACTATGTAATCTTCAATGGACCCATTGTTATGCTATATAAAGGCCAATTGGCCAACATTATAAACCAAGCCATTTTCCTTGAGACTTGTATGTTCTCTTGTTATTCTTGTTCTTGTTTTTTAATTAGTTGACCTTCAAATTAGCGTGCTTCCCCTCTCGACTAGGGTTTACTAGTTGCAGGTTCAATATATACATCATTTGGAATCAAAGCATTGGTCCAGGCGTCCTTTCTTCAATATTGGGATACTAGGCTCAACGCCCCACCCAAAATATTCATATCTTAATGGAAAAAATTTAGATCTAGTTCTTTTGGAGTGTTCCTTCCCACCCAGATTCATGTCTACACCTACTTTTCAATACGTAGAAGCCTTGCTCTGATAAAAAGACAATGGCTGATATGGTTCTTGAGATCAAACCTACCACCCAAATCTCCCTTGACATTATTACAAGCTAGTGACTCTGTTTTGTTTTATAGTCTTGGAAACCACTCTCCTACCAAATTGTAGTGTTCCAGAATGGAGATTTACTCTCCACCCATCCTTCTCTAACAGGCTAGCTCTTGCAAGTCTCAACATCCCCACAATCAATAAGATAAAACTCTTTCACCTCTAGCCATTTGCAACTCTTAGCACCCTTAGCTACTCAAATCTCTAACGGCTCCTTGTAGAGAATCCTTGACTAACGAGACCAAAGCATATCAAGCTCATTTGCATTTAAAGTACATGAAACTATTACAAAAATCCCTAATCAAAAAACCACAACCCTCCATCTTCCAATGAGATACCAAATTACCTTACCAAAATATGGAGGACAAATGAACAACCTCATAGCCTACCTCCAAACAACCCTTAAAACAAAAAGTATCCTCAACAATTGCTCCTTGCAAACAACCATCTAGAAGTGATCACTCAAACTTGGTGGCATTTTGAATATACAGAGGCGACATACTACATTGAGCTTAATGATGATGTTATCTCCAAAAATACTACAAAGAGCGTCACCAAATGGACGCACTTTGTCATGTTATCCAACAACATTTTTATCGTACAAGGTACATCTTCAATCTCATGCAAGTGGTCGCAGCTCCACCAGGTGCCTAGCCAAACAATGCAACATTACATTAAGGTATTCACACGACTACATATTCAATTCTAGATTCCAAATCCAAATGAGGTACTTATTCTCAAATTTAATTTGGTTTTTTGCTTGATTTCCATGTTCAAGTTGTTTGTTTGAAAGAAAATCCATTGGCCAAGTATTTATTTGTGCATTAGTTGTCAAAAGAAAAGTACAACAACATCCTAATTTTTAACCCTCTCACAACCCTACCATTACTACCAATTCTAATCCTTGCAACGCTCTTACTAGCCCAAGACTTTCTCCCACTCAACCTCACAATCATAAATTCATTGACCATTTATCTGCTAGCCAAGATCAAAGGTGCCACTTCCATTAAACTCATACCCATTCTATCACAAATTGGCATGTCCTCAAACATCAAGCTACATCATGCATTGTTTATCATTCAATCATACCTTGAATCTAATGACCCACCCACCAATCCCTCCCCTCCATCAAATCCAAAAATTGTTTCCTTACTAAACCCTAGCACAACAAACCCTTATCTTCTTCTCCTTACCCTTTTATCTCCCAACTTCCTTTTCACCCATATCAGCTAGATTAAAAACTGGTTTGCCACAATCATACTAGATAAATCGATTTTTATATATATAATGCAAGCCTATAATATATAAAATGGGTTCAACAACATGGTCCATGATTGCTAATCACTAAATGTTGTGTGGTTGCATTCATCATTAGACCTTTCCAAGACATTATTGATTCCAATGTTCCAACATTTGACTGTTCTAATATGATCCTCTCTCTCCTATCATGCTCAAATAACACCTATAATCTTTTCAAATATAATAAAGCCTATAAATTAACAACTACGACTAGTTCTCATCAAAGTGCATATCAAAGACTCCACCTCCATAAATGTCTCTCCTTGCATATTCTCCCTCCCATTGTTATCATGTTGCATTGTACCACATAGTCCCTTTTGCTTAGCCCTGATCCCAAGCCATACACAATACCCCTATCCACTCCCCAACTCCCTACAATACCCTAGGGCTTCTCACTCAGCTTTCAACCCCTCCTTGTTCCTATAACCACCATATATACTACATCCCAAGAGAATTCTCAATAACCCCTTCTATGCCTACTTATCCAACCATTTCATCCTTTCACCCCACTAATCTCAATAAGCACCAAGCAAATATAGGCAAGCAACTCTCCAACACATCTACAATACAATCCAACATCACAAAAACTTCCTTACTCCCAAACACACCTAATGCAAACAGTCTTCCTTTTCACAACCACATGGATCATCATCTCACCAAATTCGCTTGTACACCCAACAACCAACTTTTATAGCCAGCATGCACTCTCATTTATAGCAACAACAATGTTCTCTTCAAGCATTGAGGTGTAATGATTACATCTATCCAAAGCATGACTACAACCCAAACAACCTCACAGTTTAGTAGAGTACACAGGTACACTTGAAGGGTAACACCTTAATTCCATATTATCCACATGGCACAACATTCACCAACCTTTTATAAGCCTCATTTGTACCATAACAGGGACAGCCAACCTCATAAAAAACCTAGGGGGGTCATGGCAACAACAACAACCTTCATTCAAATGCATAGTCTCAACCTCATAGGCCCTCTCCTATCTTGGGAGCAATAGCATCTACAAACAAATCACTCTCTACATGTTGCTCACACTTTCAACATGGAAATTTTTATTTCTCTATGATGCCCTACATAGTTCTTCTACCTCCCAAACTCTAACTCATAACCAGCATGCCAAGACCCCACCCCATTCATGGAACCTCTCTCAAACAACCTCCATCGAGCCCTAGCTTTCCATGCTTTCAACTATTTGACTAATGGAGTCATCCAAATTGTCACTTTTTTTTATTATCATATATGTCAATTCAACTCATTACCTCTAGCTTGGGCACATGGCACTAACCACATCCATACAACCCACCATCGCACCAATAGTTTGCAAGAACATATTTTTTTCTACGGGCCAAGTTTTCACAACATCTATAGCATCAATTCGAGTTATCAGGTGGATTGATAGTTTCTCAAATGGCATCAACAACTCCAAATTTTCCCTTCAAAGGCCTCAACGCACCATTTGACACCAATCCTTTCAAGCTATTTATCTCTCTATTGTATGGCACTTAACACAAATTCTGCAATGCACACTTCTTTTGTCTTCCAGTTCTAGGTATATACAGAGATTCAAAAATTGACACTAACACCAACTCTCTTTATTTTATCAACATCTAACAGTGGATTTTCAAGTTTCAACCTACAATGCTTATGAACTCCTTTAGATTGACAACAATCCATCATCCTCAGAACTTCACCTCACATCTGGGGTGGGAATCATTTTATGTTGTCTCATTCTTAAAATAGGAGGGAACCGAGGACACTTTCGAACTAAACCAAGAGAAATTAGTCTTGATAGCTCAGACGACCTCCCTAAGGAGGATGCACCACTCATTTCAGCAACACCCAACTCAACCAACAACAAATATAGCTAAGGCGTCCTTCGATGGAGATAACCAAGGCATATTTTGACGAGGATAACCAAGGTGTCCTCAGACAAAGAAAGTAAAGGCATCCTCAGACAGAGATAGTTGAAGCATCCTTGAACGAAGATAGCCAAGGCATCCTCTTGAAGGAGGATGCACCCCTCAACCAACTAACATCTAGCTCAGTAAAAGATGATTATTGCAAGGGAGTCCTCCTAGGGAGGACATGTTCGCCAATCAAGCAACATCCTCAAAGTATGCACCCTTATTTCCAACATCTTACTTACTATGTGTATGTACGTAAAGATGTATTTGCATATTTCTAGCTTTCAAGCTATGTGCATCTTTACTAGGCCCATTATTTTCCTATATAAACGCCACTTGGCCAACATAATAAACCAAGGAATTTTTCCTTGAGGCTCTTATATTCTCTTGTTATTCTTGTTATTGTTCTTGTTTCTAGGTTAACTACACTTCAAGCTAGTGTGCCTCACCTCCCAACTTGGTTTTTCAAGTTGAAAAGTTCAAATTGGCCATGGGTTAAATTTATGAGGCAATAGATCAAGCAAATGAGAAGATAAAGGTGGCCTAAAAGGATAGATTAGCCAAGTATGGACCTATCTAGGGGATCATTGATAACAAATGGAACAATCAACTCCATTGCCCCATACATGTCGCTCGGAATTTTCAAAAGCCAAAGTATGATTACAAAGCCAACTCTCGAGAAGAGCAAACTAGGAAGGTCAAAAATGGATAATACAAGTACCCAAAGTGCATGGTCCCCAATGACAGTCAATAACTAGAAATACACCTATAAATCAATTTTTCCAGTAGAGCCATAGGTACCTTTGGCAAAAACCTAGCAAGCATTGCAAACTAATGTGGACCAACTAGTTAAGCAATTCCAAAAATTTAAGTTCAATAGTTTAATCTTTAAACTTTACATACTTGAATTTTTAACCAAAGTCAATCTAATTTGTTGCATTAACTAACTATATATTTGATTGTATTGATTTAATCATTTATCATAACACATTGATGGGAGTCAATTTGTAGCTAGTGTCCTCAACTGCAAAAGTTTGCAATATGGATGCCTTATCAAACTTCCAATACTTCCAAGTGTGAGCACAATTGGTCTATGTTTAAGCAAATTCTCACAAAGAAGATAAATAGTTTGGAACAACAACAATTAAATGATCTCATCTTCATGCAACACAACCTCCAATGAAGGCATAACCAATGATTAAACAAAAAACCTAATAAAAATACCATTGTATTGGATGATATTGGTCCAACTTCAAAATGGGTAGAGAAGATGCAACCAAAAAAGTTTGATTTTGATGACTTGGGGAGGATGCCTTTGGATGGTGATCCACTACCAGTAGCACTAGGCAAGGCAATCACTAATCATGGCACTACTAGTACTACTATTGCAGATGTTCATGAGTCCAACGAGTCTAGGCTAGAGGATGGTCAAAAATTTTATGCTTAGGAACCCATTTCCAACATTAGTGATGAGTTTGATGACTGATCATGTTCATGAGCGATATGTAGTAGGCTAGTAGCTTGCAGCATATAGCTTTTTAAACTCTAAAGGCCCATTAAGATCCTTGTGTTTATATATTTTGTTACGAATATGCATTGCACTCAATGCCATTTTGTTATATCCAGCGTTAAATGGTATATATATCTGCAAAATTTGCATATTTTATCTCTAACAGTTTGGGATCTTTAAAATATATTTTATGTTTTAGTTTATAACGATTTGGAAAATTTTATGTTTGAATGTATTTTTTAGTACACTAGTTCATAAACCAAGTCATCAACCAATTCCTACCCGAGTTCAATAAGACTCCAATTACACACCTGAACTGATTTCAAGTCTAATTACGATTTTAAAACATCCATTGAATGTCATTTTGATGACTGCTTCGGACAAGTATGGAATCTATATTTTCATTTCTTCCTAAATAGAAAGCTACATATTTTCCCTTGGAAAAAAATATAAGCATGTATGCCTATATATACATATATTGAGGTATATTTTTCACCTTGAGGAACCTATAGACACATCTTATACTTTGGGTTGGGACCTGATTCACACAATCGGGCAAAGGCATATGCGATTCTTCGGGGCTTATCTCTAGGTCATGCTTATAATCTAAATGCTCTGATAATTATCAACAACTACAAGATAATCCTTCGCCATTTGTTGTTTGGCTCTCTTCCAAAAGATCATAAATTGGAAAATAACATTTAAAAATCAAATCCCTCCTTCCTCATTTGTTGGTTGGCTCTCTTCCAAAAGATATTAAATTGAAAAATATTGAAGCCCTCCTTCGTCATTTGTTGGTTGGGACTCTCCCAAAAGATAGTAAATTGAAAAATATCAAAGCCCTCCTTCCCAAATTCCAACCTTGTAATATGTTTCATGTTCTCTGATTAAAGTAATCAAGAAGTAGACAAATTAGCCAATAAAGGTGCTAGTTTGTAAACAAGAATGTTATGGATCAATGGGCAAGAGTCAATATGCCATGTCCCCTAATGCTTCCCCTACCCATTAAATGAGTATGTTTGTTAGATTTTGTAAAATTCTTGGTGTTTTTTGGAAAGTGTACATTTTTACATATAATAAGTATGCTTTAAAGGTAGTATGGATTTTTTGGAGTACTAGTAGCTAGGAATATTTCATTTGTCCCCTAATACTTCCCCTACCCATTAAATGAGTATGTTTGTTAGATTTTGTAAAATTCTAGGTGTTCTTAGGAAAGTGTACACCTTTACATATAATAGGTATGTTTTAAAGGTAGTATGGATTTTTTTAGAGTACTAGTAGCTAGGAATATTTCATATTTGTTTCAATATGCCACTTAGTTCCAGCCCTATTTTGATGTAATGTTGCACTTTTAATACAAAATTCGTGTGACAATTATACACACACACACACACACACACACACACATATATGATATAATGTACTTAAACTTGTGCATAAGAAAAAATCTTATAGACCATATGGTTAGCACTAGTTTAAATTTGGAAATTGTGTTTACACAAGCATATGCATGCACCACACAAATGCTCAGATGTGTATGAGTATATGTGTACATGGCTACATATGTATACAGACACATGTACACACAAACATGCATACATATATATAATGCACACAAATGCTCATACATGTATAGGTATATGTCTACACACACACATATTTATGTTTCTTACTATTTATAACCACAAGCTAGAACCAAAGCACTAACCTATAGAGTAAAGCAATTTCAACACCTTAGAATACAATCAAAACACTAACTTCATCTAGTTAAAGAACTTGCAACACCTAGGTATAGAACCAAAACACTTACCACATTCTATAGAAGAAATTTAAAATTATCAATGAGTCATACAAATGATACAAAAATGACCTTGCCATTACAAAGGCTTTCAAATCTTTAAAATAAATGAATGCAAAGATAGAAGTTTTTGCAACGCATAGCTGTAAATTCTATATTTATATTATTCTATCTTGATACTATTTAGAATAGTTGTACATGTATTATAATCCTTTCCCAAGCCCCTTTCCACCAAGAGTTGTTGTAGAGGCCAGGTATTGTAATTAAACATTTCAAATGTTGCATGTATATTCGTGTGACAGCACACACACATACACAAAATTGGCAGGACTTTGCTTTTCTTAAAAAAAAAGATTTCTGATGGATATAGAAGTAGGTGCCCAAAATGTCCTATTACAACTCATATTGTACGAGGTTACACACAGTGATTTTCATCACATTGAGAGAGATTTGCAGCTGGTATCTTATATCATTCAACCAATTTGACAAGATACAACTTAGTGGAGCCCTTTCTATTCATGGCATTAGATCATTTGATGGAGGTCTTTGGTTTGGGGGAGTCTCGCTTCTTCTTGGTTGGATGATTGTGCTTGTTGGTTTGGTGGTCTTCTCACATGTTGTTTCCATGTTTATCACCCCTTGGTTGCTTATTTGATGTGGTTAGGGAGTATGTTGTATAATTTTGGTGTGGCTTTGGTGTATTTGTTTATCTTGCATGTGCTACATCTTGTTCATGGATGGTATTTTGAGCCCCCCGCGGGGTTAGATGCAGTATTCCATAGGGACGCGTCCTCCAGGGTTGGGTGCACGCACCCCTTGCACCCCACGCACTTGCGATGGTGAGACATCTGGGGAAATGTTTCCCCACGTCCCCCTTTCGAGGAGACACAGGGAGATGGAGGGGGGACGTCTCCCCAATGTGGGGGACGAGACTCCCCAAAAAGGGTGCTTCTAGGCAACTCCCCTCAAAAAGGGCTAGGCGTCCCCCCTTAATTTTTCTTGAAAACAATAATTTATGAGTGAGGAAGCTTCATATTCAACCTTAGGGCCCTACTAATGCTATGTTATTAATGGTAATGTTAAAATTCATTTTCATCCTTTAACTTAAATTTTTAACATTACCATGAAATGTCTGAGGATGTTTGAGAGTGGTTCCAACCTCATTGGGCTTCATATAGAGAAAACAAAATTTCATAACCCATTCAAAATTCAACAGACTTAATAGTTTTCAAGATTTCAAGATTAAGGGGATTGCAATGTCCATTGGATTCTATCAAGTATGAGGGTCTGGAACTAGCATTTAATCAAGAGCACCAAGCCCAGAATCACCCATTTTAAGAAGGGACATGTCCCCCTCAATTTTATCTAATAGTCCTTTTATTTTAAAAATAAAAATAAAGAAAAACAAAAGCAAAAATCAAAAATTAATAACAAAAAAAAACTAAAAAGAAAAATGTACAACAAATATCAAAACCTGAACTAATTTGCAATCCCTAACTCACTCATTCAACTTACCAAGCTTACCTCTGCTTGGCTTACCACGCAACGCTGTTTGAATTACCAATTAATCGTTGCATCTCCTCCCGTGCAATGCTCCATCAATGATCACTGTCCATTTTTTATTATCAATTTTAACTTTCGACTCTTGACTCTAGATATCGATCACCTTAGACTAATTCTTTGACTCATCACTCTTTATTATTTTTGAGTTTTAGTATATCAAATTACCATTATAGTCCTCAAACTTCAGTATCTACTATATTCGATTTTCTTAGTGTTGAGAAATCAATAAGGCAGCAATTAGGGTGATTTCTCTTTTACTTGATAATTGCTTGTGAAGATATGTTGGCTTCTTATTACTTTTATTATGTTCTATTCATCAAACAATTACCAAAACCATAAACCATGAAGATCACAAAAAGACAATGAACACAAGATATAGCCTTCAAGCCAGGGAAAAACCCCACAAGGGGGGAAACCCAGTCAAATCTTTCTCTTCTTATAGAATCAGATCAAAGTGATAAATCCAATACTCAAACACCAAGACCAAGACCTCCCACAAAACCCAAGTTAGCCTTCCTTCCAAGCTATTCCAACAAGTCAAAGTCAACTCAAGTAAACAATAATCAAAGCCTTCCAAACTTGCTCAAACTTCACATTTTCGACCCCTGGAACATATTTCGGCCCCTGCAACTTTGCACGTGTGACAAAAACTAGGGCAAAAAACTTTCACACGTGTGGCAAATCTCTCTCTTTGACCCTCGCTCTCTCTCCTTTAACTTTAGCTCTTCTTCACCAGTTTCTCTTTCTTCTTGGCACAGAAATCAAACTTGCTTGCTTGTCTCCAAATGAGGTCGAAGTGTCCTCTATTTATACACATCCAAGAGGTTGAACGGGTCCCTTCCAATGTCGACTTGTCCAGGCAGAGCCGACTTGGTCTTGTGGTGACAACATTGACATTTTTTACTCAAATAAAATTATTTTTCCACTTTCTTTCAAGAGTCCAATTAGGACTTGACTCAAGTACAATAATTTAACTTATGACAAAAATTCTTTTGAATCAAAGAACCCTAAAAGCATGAAGAACATGCTTGACCTAAATACTAATTTGACTTCAGCATGAAACACATGCTTGAAAATTAAGAATTATTTTTCTTCCTTTGCTTTTACAAGAAATATATAATAACACATACACAATGATAATTATGAAGACCGAACCTAGTTACATTTTCCAACACTTGGAACTAACTAGATTCTAGAATGATGAATGATGAATTTAAATTTTAAATCAATTTAGAATCTAGAATAATGAATGATGAATTTACTTTTAAATCAATGTAGATTCTAGAATGATGAATATGGAAATGTATTTCATTATTGAATCTCGTAGTGTATGGATGAATGATATATGCATCAATATGAATGATGGGTATGGATTGGTGCATTTCATTTCAATTATGTGTGGATCAATATATTTGTACTTTCATTACTAAATATGAATTTGAATATATATGTCAAGTCCTGATGGCACAACCGGTTGAGGATGGGCCTCGTCAACAAGGCGACTCAAGATCAAACCTCACCGGGGGGTGGTTGTGCCCTGTGCTAGGGGGAGGAGACATGTTATAAACTCCAGTCAGTAAAAGGGTTGGTGCGGCCCATGCCCGGTGTGATCCCCGGGTGACTTTGACGGATTAGATGCCCCAAGGTTGCGGCTACTCAAGCCACAGGTCAAACCCTGCTGGAGGATCACAGAAAACTTGACAGACCAAAAAAAAAATGAATTTGAATATATATATAACCCAACGTCCCCCCGTCCCCCCTAAATTTCCCTAAAATTTGAGGGTACTCCCACACATTCCCCCTTGTGCGTCTCCTCACACTCACGTCCCCCTATCCCAAAGTCTTGGGGGGGAACATTGGTTAGATGATGATGGTAGTAGGAGGTAAATGTTTCATGATGTTGTTGGAGTTTCCTAGTGACTATGATTTGGTATTGATTGTGTCACTAGGAGAGCTCTTCTACATGGTCCTCCTATGTTGAATATGTGGGGAGAACATACTTGATGATAGGATCGGTTAGCATTTTCAATGGTCCCCTTTCTTATGATGTTGATGTGGTTAGGTAATTTGTGTTGTGGTAGTGCATTTTTCCTTGGTGGAATTTCCCTAGGTGATAGGACTTGACATTACACATTTGCTATACATATCCTAGATGGAATGTGTTTGACAATGTTAGTACCCTTGTTGATGTTGTTTTTCCTAAGTTGAAGTTAGAGTTTGGGGGTATTACAAACATTTTTAATTATTGAGCATTTTTTGAAGGTTTGACGAGGTTTTATCATCTTTAAGTCCTTTGTTGGTGTTCCCTAGACTTAAACCTAGGTCGAACTTCTATTTTTTTCATTGTGTTGCTATAATCATGGGATTATTGGTAGGAGATATAACTTGTTTCCATGGAAGAACACCTATTGGAGTGTAGCTCCCATCATTGGCACACATGTTCATGTTGATTTAATTAGATGGAGACTATTAGGAGGTTGGACTAAAGTTTTATTTAAGCATTAATCTTTTGCACACACATGTTGATATTGACTTAACAATTTAATGGTTAATTTCACCCAATTTATTGCCATGGAGGTTAATGAATTGAGCATCATAATTCACTTGACAACTATTTACACTTGGTTGGGGTTTTGATGGAGCACTCCCCTCTTGGGTACAATTTTCAAGGCTTACATGATACTAGGAAACAACACAATTTGGCACATGCATTAATGATGTCTAACTACTTTTGGCAATCCTTTCTAGGGTGCACTTCACATGGAGATATTTTCTTATTTGTTGGGTGGCTAAGGTAGTTACATGGCACAAGTTTCTAGAGCCCACTCTCCTACATGCTCCCCCGTCTTTAGTCCACAGTTACTTCAACTAAACTCGTCATCTTTGACTAGATCACACCCTCACCTTTTTGACCTAACAATATTATTTTATTTAGAGGATGTTATGGAGGGATTTACTTGAGAAGCATGTGGCATACTTTAAGGGCCACACGTGGAAATTTGCATGCTCTTGCTTGTTCTTCCATAACTGGAGATAATTTGAGAGGACACATTTGTGGAGATGGTCCACCTACTATTTTTGGGGTTGGCCACTTCCTTTCTTGTAGAGCGCTCCATCTAGTTAGAACTCAACACATTCATCCATGGGTTTGGTTACCTTGGAATTCACACGTGGACTAGTTGCACAAATCTTGTGGACCACTTGTTATGTTTGGATTGTTGTTATGAAGCATTCTCCTACGAGGATTATTTAATTGATTTATCTCTCATGCAGCTAGGAGGGCACACTTTACGAGCTTCTCTAGGTGGACCCTTGAGCACGTCCTTCTAGTTCAAAGATTATTTTATAGTATTTTGAATGCATCTGTCTTGGAGAGAAAATTCTATGTGGACCTCTTGCGTGTTGACTTGATTATCATACCTATTTTTGGTAGTATGCCCTCTAGTAGAGATCGCCATTGCATTATTCTTCCTATTTTTGGATAAGGGTGAATTCCCTTATAGAGTCTTATGTCCACATATTTTATTATGTTCAACAATGGATTGAGAAGGAACTAACTATTCCAATTTTATATTGTTTCTTTGGCTTGTCATGGAATTAGTTATCAAATAATACTTCATAATTGTGTAAGAGAAGGGGCTTGGTATATAAAGAGAAACTTCCTCTCTATTGTACTGGTTGTTGGGAGTTTGGGGATTGATGAGCTCTCCCCTTTGACTGCATTTGTATATCTAATAAGCATATATGTAAATGGAAAAAAGTTTCAAAAAACAATAAAATAACAAAACGTCATAACAGAAACATTCTCCAAAATATGATACATGCTAAATTTGTAAAGGGCCATTAATTTTTGGTGCCAACTAAACTAGAAAAATTAATGGACTTGTGCCATAAAGTATCATTGAATTTAGTGCCTTTGTAAATTAATCATAAATTGACTTTAATTCAAGTGAATTACCTTATAACGTGATTGTAACTGATACGTTAAACCTAAACTGAGAATGTACGTGACAATTCAAAGTTATGATATCTGAAAGCAAGGTTGTGTCTAAGTTTATCAAAAGAAAATACTATATAAGTCTGAAGAACTGTGAAAACACACCTTGAAAGCCAAACAACGAAACATGTATTTTGCCTAATTTCTAGGAGTAAATGTTCTATATAAATCTATAATGCATATGTATAGTACACTCTCATATATGCCAAGTGAACAGGGGACTAACCTCAAGCCCCCGGCTTGGTAATAAAAAGTTATAATATTTCCTTTTAAATCATCCTTAGCATGGAACAAAAACATATAGCATGCATAATTACCTTCAGACTGACCAAAGTTAATTTAAAGCATAAACCAAGTAAAAGCTACCCAATTGTAACCAAGCACCAACTGTAAAAAATAGAAGAAATATGTCACAAAAGAAAACAGAGAATTCAGTTTTAGTAACTCACATTGTGTATTGAACTTGATCAATCAACAACTAAGAATCATTGTTGATCACCAGTCCTAGACTGCTGTTGGATCTGTTGAAGAAGAGCAGCTGCCAATTGTAGTGTTGCTTGTAAACGTTTTTGTGGATCCGGTTCGGACTCCTCTCTACCATCATTTTGTGTTTGGTTATCTGGTACCATCTGGGATTCAGCTGCAGTTACATCATTCACATGTCCGCCACGAGGTAATGCAGCCAGCTGGGATGTGTGCTGCTGTAATTGATGTCCATAACTGAACTGACCAGATGATGACTGCATAGATGCAGTAGCTTGTACTTGCAAGTTGGCCTGAGGGACAGCACTAACATTTTGCAGTGCTTGAGAAAATGAAGGTGATGGTTGTTGCTGGTTTTCCTGAACAGGTTGTAGGACAGGTAACTGTGCAGATTGTGACCGTTGGCCTAGAAGGGTAGCAAGCTGTGCTAAATGGTCATGTTGCAATTGTGGGATGCTAACAGATGTAGGAACGAACGGACGCTGCAATTGTTGATTTTGATCACTCTGATTAATACTAGAATTATTTGGAACTCCCATGAATTGTTGTTCCAAATTTGTTGCCGGGGTGCAGCTTTGTTGCTGCTGCACTGTAAGACTTTGTTGTGTAGATGCAAACTCGGATTGTGATGACATAAGAACACTGGACGACTCAGTAACAAAAGCTCCCACTTTCAAATTTGAGACTAGTGTTCGCTCTGGGTTCAGAGAAGACCACGATGAGGCAAACCCTTGATTTTGGGGTGAAGGGTGATGTGGCCTATTCTCATTCACAACATTTGTATTCATAGTCCCTCCAAAAGAGACCGTTGACGGAGCACCCCCAGATCCATGTCCCTGGTAAATAACTGGACCAGCTGATGATGATGGAAGTGGCTGCCATGAAGAAAACGATGCATTGGGGGGCTGAAAATGTTCCGAGTACATACTTACATTGCCTTGCCCAGAGTATCTTTGATGAGAAAATGGAGATGGTGGATTTGGATAACTGCTATCATCATGAATTGGGGGGCCACTTGTAATTGAGGGTCTGTGTAAAAATGACTGAGGCTGACCATTCATCAATTCAGATGATGTCTGGGCAGGTGATCCGTAGCTTGTATTCAACTGTTGGAATTTCAGGATGACTCCTGATATGCTCACTTTCCCAGGCACCTTCAGAACTTGTTCAGAGAACTGTGATGGAGGTACCAAGAACAATGTTGTGCCCTCACCTAGTTTTGCAACTGCAGCACGTTGCTTCTCCCCAAGATAGTGCATGAACTCATTGTAAGGAATAATGTCAGGGTCATTTTCTGGAACAAAGAAAACGACCCCAACACTACCTGCTTGATAAAAATGCTTAGCAAGCATGTCCAAACCAGTTCTAGCAGTGCAATTCAAGAATTCAGGTCTGCAATAATGAAAAACGTTTTGTCAAAAAACATATTAGATAGACTTGAACAATGACAATAAAAGACTATACATTGGATGATTAAATAAAGGGCAATGGCTAGATATCTATAGCAAACAAAATTCCAAATGAAGTACTATGAAAAGAGCATAATAGTTGCATATGTCAAAAACCTAGAAACACAAAAAATATATATAACAGAAATACCATATAATCTAAATTTAAAAACACTAAACCAATTTGAACAAACAAACAAAAAATCAGTCGCAATTTTATCCCTAAAATTTTCATTTACCAGGAGAAGAATCAAGTTTTCTCCTGGCCTTTGTTCAGAAGAGATGGTCATGCTGTCTGATTTGGAAAACACAGAAACAGTCAATAAGGGTTGACTAGAGTAGACTGGTTTGAAATAATCTACTCCATGTTGGGATCTTTGGCAAGAGTTATAAGCGATAGTACAAAGATTTTATGAAGTGGTAGAAGCATGTTCATAAGATTTTGTCATTTTATTTGCAGGTCTCATATCCCAAGGAAGAGAACAGACTAGATATTGTACACTGAATATATCCAAGTGGGCCCCAGTCTTATACTTTTCAAACTCCATGGCACCTTATGGCCAACTCAACCAATACACAAAGGAGTAACTCTGAATAAAAATATATTTGGCTGATATTCCTAACCACACGTGAGGTCAGTTTTTGCTGCCAAGTAATGCCAATCTTTGAAACATATGAACTTGCCATGCAATATTCAGTGTGCTGGGAAAACACAGCAATACTTTCAGAGTGATTGAGTAATTGCATCCAGCAAGCCCCTTGCTCAGAGCTGCATCGGAAACAAGCTAGCATCCTTAGTTAGGCACGCCATGTTCCTTCCGTCTGAATGACCTGATTTGCCAGAAAGGTATCGAGCTATATGAACATTGGTGTGGAAAATTCTAATACTGCAGTACAGTTTGAGTGAGATTAAGTGATGGAAATTCCTTTTACTTCGTGAGAAGGAAACTAGCAAAATAAGAAGGGAACAAATCTATGAATTTTAGCTAGCATCATTTAAAAATGGCTTGCATCACTGTATCATGGCTTCCTGTAAGGCCTTTCCATTAAGCAAGTGACTTGCAGGCTCCATAATTTCTCTCCGAGTTAAACCATTGACAGCCCAATGAAAACAACTTCACCTTTTAGGCTAGCCTCTGGCATCTTACTACACTACACAGTGAAGTAAGAAGACTATGTAGTAGTAAGCATTATCAAGTTCATAGATGAAATAATTATGTATATTAACTTACTAACATGAACTGACTACAGAATGTGGAGACACCAACATCGTTGCTGACACCACCATAACAATTCTTTTGAATTGGACTGAAAACTGATAAAAATGGTTCTTGATTAACAGCCATGAACCCATAGATCAAACAATCCAGGAATACACAAATCTGGCACAGATAACATGAGATATCAGAAACATACTTCCTTTAGTGACTATTATTTTTTGCTTTAACTGTTTTTGGCTCTTCCAATATATATCTTTATAGAAACAGTGAAAAAAGAGAGATGTATATTTAACGATCCAGGATACAGTCATGCACTTTAAATGCTATTTTCCAGGGTTTCTATACAAAACATAATATAAAGTGCAATAAAATCTAGTCCAGAAACTTACAGAGTAACATCAAGAACTTTTCCCACAGGAAAGCAACGAGCACGACAAACTGGGGTTCCTCCTTTGGCAATTGTACCTTGCCATTTCCACTCCTCATTCAATGGGCCATGATGTATATCCGACATGTGTCCATCCCACTTAGCAGAGTCTAATGGAGGAGGAATACCAGATGCTACCACCGACTCAAAATTATTTGGTGCATTCCAAGGCCCATCTATCTGGTGAGATGGTCTGGTTGAGTGTCGTGCATTATCAGCTATAATATTGGCACTGCAATGACTAGCCCCAACATCACCATCATTACCTATAGGAAATTGAGAAAACTTATAGCCTTCAGGCCCTGGATTCATGGCACCAGTTCTTGGGGGATAAAAACGCTGCAGATCTCTGCCTTGCTCAAGAAAGGGCACCTCGGATGGATCTCTTCCTGGAACTGTTCCAAACCTTGGCCGTTTAACTTCCCGGCTTGTCATATCATCAGTCGATGAGTCCCAGATATCCTCAAAATAAGAGCCACCACCACGGGATTTATCTGGAGTATTAGTATGCCAAAATGGACTCCTTTCCATACCAGGGCTATTCACAGAAAGTTCACTTACTTCCTTAGTAGCTCCCAAATCAGAACCTAGTCTTGTTGCTCTTATGTCATCATATCCGCTACCAATTGTCTTCATAGAATTAGCACGCCCCAGAAGGTTGATGTTTGAACCAGAGTGCATTCTTTCAGGATTTGAATTAAAACTTGGACTTGGCATGCCTAACGCTCCATGAGTAATACCATGATTCCTTTCCTGTCTGATATTCTCTACAACTTTTGAACCAATTCCAGAGTTCATGGCAACTTTATGAGAGAAAGGCAAGGTGCCATTTACTGAACTCCTACCATGCTCAACAGGACCAAATTCACTCTTTGAGAAACAAATATATACCCGAGGATTGCTGAATAATTTCCCTTGAAGAGCTTCTTTAGCCCTACAAGCTGCCACCACACTACGGAACTGGACAAAGGCATAGGTACGACCAGGAAACGTTGTTATATTATCAATCTCACCAAAAGAAGAAAACTCCTTTCTCAAGCTCATTTCATCCACCTTCATGTAACCTGGAAAGCGTATCCACAAAACTTCACTTGGCTCTGCGTCCTTATCCCCTTTATGTTTATCAAAAGATGTATCAGAATTGGGTCCTGGGACTCTTGAATCTCTGAGACCTGAGAAGCCAACAACTTCAGCAAGACGCCTATCATCTCGTAGTCTCGGATGTTCTTCCGCATGATGGCTTGATGAAAGATGACTATCCTGTTCACAGAAATGATTTGTCAAGTAGAGAAAAACTTGTGTATACTATCCAAGTCTGCTTGAATAGGTGTGGGAATGTGCATCCCAGCGAAAATTCACAAACTGACCATATAAAGGCACAACAGAACAACAGCACATAATAAATATCAAATGAAAATCCAGAGTGACTGAAACATATAGCGATATCTTGAGCACAGAAGACACACTCCAGAGTCCAGACTCCAACATAAAGCCCACTTTCAGGAAGCTCAACACAAAACTACTAATGGGTATTACTTTTGAATTGAATGATGACAACTATGTATTCAATTATGGTAATGCTAGAGTTACAAATTACCAACAAGAATTAATAAAAAAAATTATCTCCCCAGTATATTGTCTAGATCAGATTTAATATCCAGACCAATATTCCACCAAGTTTCCATGATGGGAGGGCACGGGAATGGGGAGACCCAACATGTGGGAGCGTTGGCATGCGCACGCACACACACACACACACACATATATATATATTCAATAATGAAATACATAGATCCATACATCATAAATGATTCAATGAAATAGAAATTGTAAACATTGATTTAATTTCATCATTCTAGAAAAATTAGTCAAGTGTCCAAGTTGGCACCCACATATTACAAACAATTTCAGATCTTGAAAAGAGTATGGCCAGTGGCTTATAGATTGACCTTGCCATCCACAGCGAATACACAATGTTTTTGATGTTTCCTTGGTTAAGAAGTATGTTCAAGATGCTAGTCATTATTGATTGGTCTGTGATACAAGTGGAACCCAAGGGAGAGTTCCAACCAGAACCAATGTGCATCCTGAACTGAAGACAAATCACCCTCTAAAAATCGAGCAATAGAGCAGGTCTAGGTGCAATGGAAGCACTTTGGACCCGATGAAGCCACCTGGGAGATGGATGAGCACATAAGGGTGTGGTACCCAGTTTCTTTTGTTGGATAAGTGGATGTAAGAGTTGTTTATAAAGCTCAGTTTAATTTTAGTATTTTAGTGCTAGAAACACCTAGGACGGTGTTCCCCTTAACGATGTGGGGTTTGTAACACCCCTGGCATACTCATTTAATTTTGAAACATAAATGTACTCTGATCATAAATAAAATTATGATTTTATTTTGATGGCCTGAAGAGTGGGACACGGATCCACAATCTGATGGGGAAAAGGAAGAAGAACCTGAGTGGTCCTGGCTGGCACCACTGCTTAAACAAATGCACAGCTGGCAAGAAATATCTTCACGAAAGTGCTACAAAAAGAAGAAATAGTAACTGGGACAGCAAAAGCATGGTTCAATGGAAGAAGTTCAAGGGAGAACAGAATTTGATTTTTTTGGCAAGCAAAAAGCTGATGTGATAGCATGGGAGAATACGCTGGAGGAAAGGTTCCAAACTTAAGCACTTGTTGAGCACTACTATAGCCCGCTGAGGCAGAGAGAATGGGTTTCCCTGTCTTAATATTGTGAAGTTGTGGGACTGTGTGCACGTGTATCCAAGCTTGGATAAGTTCAGTGGAAAGCTTAGAGGATTTGGGAGATGAGAGCTTGCAAAACAGGTTGATAAACCACTCTCAGGTGCTTGTTGTAGGGCTAATGAACCACTAGGTAGGGTAGCATTCACTGGGGTGCTTGCTAAAAGGAGTGATAAACCACCCAGTGCTTGCTAAGAGGGTTGACAAACCACCCAGTGCTTGCGAGGTAAGTTGATAAAACACCCAGAAATGTTACCACCTACAAGAAAATTCACATACTCCCAGAGATGAGCGTAACTCCAGTTAATCTCTCTTGAATGGTTACTGAGTATATTGTTGCATGTCTTTGAAGGGCAACAGGCCTTATGTGAATGTCACGAATACTCTAAGAATGCATAGATAAGCTAATGAAATCTGTTCATGGCATGCAGAAAATTACTGATGGCAACCCTTTTTTGTGATTGAAATGTTTATAGATTGCATGTTTCATTGTTAGTGTTTGATGGGCATTCTTCCCATGTACAAGATGGATATAACCTGTTTTTAATAACCAAATAGAGTCATAGAACTTTGTGATAGATGGTTGTAATAGTTGTGGTCTTACTGTTGTGGACGTTATAATGGATCTAGGGTTCCTATCTAAAGACAACGTTGAAGTTATGGGCTGCAGCATCAATTATCGAAGAGCACAGTACCAAGGTCGGAGGCCTAAAATTCTAAGTTTTAAACTCTCGCAGTGAACTGTAGAGTTTGTTTTTCAACTAGTCTATGAAAATTTATTTGAATATCAAAGGCCCAACCATTTGTAAGACAACAACAAATCTGGTGCAAAGAATGTCAAAATGTAGAATATTAGTACACTTACATAAATTGCTGATATCCTATTCAATTTAAAAAGTGGCAAATATATCAAATTTTGTAGTGGTTTTGCAACTGGGTAGCTCTGTAATTATAGTCTGGCATGAATTCAAATACTTTTATCAGTTTATTAACCTTGCAACATTGTTATCAACAACTGAAAACAAATGAACGGTTTGCATGGTTAAAAGGCATGTTACATTGTTTATCCAGAAGCTCCAAATAAAAAAAGGAAAACAATTAGAAACAAGATACGAAAGGATGCAACGGAAGGTCTGCCTTTTGGGTTCATGTGTGCGGTCCATGTCATTCCCTTCTGTTACTTTCCTTTCGCTGGATTTACTAGGTAGTCTCTTCAGGTTGCTGGCTTATGCTTTTTGCCATCGTTCGCCTAGCTTTCCATAACCGGGACCCCGAGAGCCAATAGCATATCATTTTATTATAATATCCTTGTCATTTTTCCTGGGGCTCTGGCCACCAAGAGAATAATGGCTCTCTGGAAGATACTAGTCCCCAAGGTGCAGCATGAGGTAATGAAACTGGATTCTGATGAAACCCCTGTTGATATTTCCTTTTTATGAATATGACATTATCTGCCCTGAATACAAGCAGCACAAACTGCAGTGGTACTATGCAGACCACATTGCTCCAGAGGCCATGATTCGAGCCTAGATGGACAAGGTGTGTGGCTGCCAACCTGGCATTACCAGAACACCGAAAGCCTGAGCAAAGGCCTTTCTTTGCTTCTGTTTATTAATGAGTCCACATGCTAGGAAACTGCCACCAATGGATCTTTAGTTTGCTGCTATGTATCATGAAAACCATCCCGTAAATGAGGAACCCATCGTTAATTTTGGCAACTTGAGTCAAATTCCACAATGGACAGCTCAGATGATTAAAATAATAAGTTAACTAGATTCCTCTTTTCGAGAGGATCAAAATGGGTCTATAGATTGTCCCAATCAGTTAAGCGGAAATTAATTTATGATTTATTTTATTATTTTATGAGTTGGCCTAACCACATGTTGATTCAATCAAAACCCTAAGCGGTCCCTCACAAAGTAGCGGCTTTGTTGGGCCAAAGCCGCAGTCTAAGCTTGTTGTGGTCGCAGCTCAACTGATAAAGTCGCCAACAGAAAAGCTTCAGGCCACGACCAAGATTTTAAGTTGTTCAGGCCCTCAGCAGCAGGCATATAACACTGTGGTAGCAGCTCAGAGCTCGTAAAACCGCGGGCAAGGCGTGTTAAGGCCGCGGCTCTGAGAGCTATTGGGCAGATCAAATCTGATTCTCAGTGAGTTGTTTGCAGAGAGTCATCACTCATCCGTCACGTAGTCACAGTCGCATCAAATTAGTTATCGACAGTATTCTGAATCCAGATCTAGATTTGGGCAGTTGAGATCACTTGGTATTTGTGATCCATTGGTTTCGTATTTTACTATTGTAGATCTGACATTCCGCAGATCAGATCCGTTTATTTCCGTTGTATACATGTACTAGGGTCATTGTAATCTCTGCTGAAATCTTTTGAAAACAATCTCTAGAAAGAGAAGATTTGAAATGGTTTCCCGCACAGTGGGGTTTTCCCTGGTCTTGGACCAATTTCTGTGTCTCATGGTTTTGATATTGTCTTCTGTGTCTTTGCACACATTGTTCTATCTTCAGTTACAGTTTATGGTTATTGATCTGAATACACTGTTAATGAAAATTCTGATTTGAACTTAAGTAACTGATACGGCATAAAGGAATATTGAAAAATTAACCCCCATCCCTAGGTTTCCCGAGTCCCAATACACAGGAGGAACTAGTAGAAGACACGCCCCTTTTGATTGGGGAAAGCTTCTAGGGTATTGGGAACATCTCCAATGTCACCGAGGATTCGCAGCCCGATTTGGTGGCATCTGGGATCCTCAAACATGTTAGAACTCAACTTGTGTAAAGAAAACCCCTATAAAGTTTGTTTTGGAGCCTACTCAGCGTAGGGTGGATCTTGTGAGGATATCTTGGCAAATGAATAAACCAATAGAAAAACAACAAAACTGTAAATTTTTATAAATAATTAAAATTTAATAACTCAAAACTAGGTAACCCCAACAATAGAAAACACGCCCCCCACATTTTTCCTGCCATTAGACATGCTGTTGGTTGACTTTGCTTAACACACAAACGAACCAGCGATTTGCAATAAATCATACTGGTTCATCAACTGAGTATGTAAAAGAAAAACGATCAGGTAAAGAAATCCTCAAGGATAAAATAATTATTTATCTTGAATGTCAGAAGAGATTATTACATTTGGAAGGACTGCAAGTATAAAACTTCAACCGATATTGCCAAGTAGAGTCGTGCCTTGATAAGTAGAACTCCTTACATAATATTTACCTTTTATAAATTAATTCTAATTTATATGTCGTAATAATATTATGTCTTTATGTTTATAATTCATTATATTTCATCTCTTTCAAAGTGCATCATCTACGAAAAAGTTGAAGAAACATAACAATAAGATATTTGAAATGAATGATAAACAATATCATTCTGTTGTATACGGAATTAAACAATCCCAGAGAAATTTTCACTGAGAGATTTTGTTGATAGGAATTCTGGACAGAACTTTTCATCTTGTGTTTTAAGTAGGGTGTTGATTTCATCTTAAATTTGGAATTGTGACCTCCAAAAGTACGAGGAATTACATTTATATTCATATTGGTTTTGTTGTTGAATAATTAACTGAGCAATAAAACAAACCATATGATTGAGATAACAATGCATCCCTCCATTATGCATCTTGATTTCAGTTCTGAAACATACATTGTAGATTACTTCCAGTGATCTATTGGTTGATTAAGATTCCCATATAAATATTGTTCTTAGTTTTGGTCTCGATTGGTTTTATATTGAATTCATTCTACATGGATTGGATTATAACCTCTAACAACTTCACTAATTTAGCAGGATTTGTTATTGTTTTTTTGTTGATAAGTTGTTCTAGCTTTGTTTGATGTGTCCTCTTCTCATTTTTTAAATTTTCGATTTATGCGAGCAAACTTTGATTATAATTCCTTCAGAAAAAAATTTCTTCATCCTTTTTCTGATAACTCGTTAAATTTCTTCTTGATCTTGAGTTTAATATTCCCCTGATTTGACTTTAACCTTCATATTTTTGTCATAACCATTACTAACGACACTTGAACATTTATCTTATGTTGAATTTATGGAGGCTTCTATATTCAGAATTTGTATTTCAGTGTGTGAGAATATCCCATTGAGTCGAATGATGTCTCTTTGTCAACAACCTTTACTTCCATTTTCAAGTGTCTCCAACCGTTTAATTTTAAATATCTACCAGCAAGGTCTCCTTTAGACATCTCCAAAAACACTACTATTTCCTTGACCTAGATTGTGCTTCGCCTAGTATTCTGGCCATCGAATTTTGTTATTTATTGTGTCATGGCTGCCATTCACTATTTTAATGGAAATACATCTCTAAAAACGCTTCTATTTCCTTGACCTAGATTGTGCTTCGCCTATTATTCTGGCCATCCAATTTTGTTATTATAGTGTCATGGCTGCTGTTCACATTTTTAATGGCCTTTATTCAACATTTGAGACTCGATTAGCGCACAAAGTGTGAGGATACCCCAAAGAAATACACTTCTTTGTCCAGTACAAATTGGACTTATGACCCTTGAAAGATATCTTTCTTTCATAAGGTTGAATTTGGAAGTGTGCTTGATTTGAGAATTTAGGTAACTTTTTTCTAGTTCTACTTTACAGTATTCTTTACACCACGTTTTAGTGGCAATTTAATTAGCAACAGTCATGTTATAAAGTGTTATATAAACTATGACATTCAAGGTTCAAATCTCTTGATTAATTTGTGTCTGCAGAAGGAACATTGGCAGCTAGGAGTTACATTGATAATGTCAAGTTACAATGGTAATATCACACAAGTACAAAACCAACCCAATTACACATTCCTCTGTTTACTTACCCATAAAAAAACATATATATATCCTTCACACCAATTGTTTCAATTTAACTTTGCAAAATGCTATCTAATATGTCGATTATTTTGTATTGGCTTGGTCTTGAGTCAAACATTATGATATATTATTCTCAAAACAATGGCTATAGTTTACTGTTATGCCAAATTAAGTGAAGTTTATTTTGCTTGGATATCAATGCGATCAGCCTAATATGACAGCAGCCCAACATCAATGTGCTCCCAACAACTTTATTCTGCAAAATTGCTCTGGCTGTGAATTGATTGGATGACTCTGTTTCCAGAGTAAGAGACAAACTTTATGCACCCTTCCTCGCTATTTGGGTAGTCAATGCTTAATGGCAACAACCATCTCGTGTGATTCATTTTTGTTATTTTAATCTATCTGAATGTGTGATGATTCTTTTGTGGGTAGTGTTCTGTGATAGCAATACAAGATTTTCTCCCTTCATTGACATAGGATGTTTCCTTTTTTATCCTGTCAGATCTTCGTATGATTTACTTAGTGAATCGATGCAATAAGCATGGCTCTTTGTGTGTCCCTTTTGCTTATTCACTCCACTTATTTAAGATCTAATTAGTCCCGTCTTTTATTATGTTGTTGCATAAAACAAAAGCTTCAATAATCGATTGGCTCGAGGTTCTTTCAGAGTTATTTAAAATCGTTCGTTTTCTTACATTTTGCTTTTGTCAATTTTTCAATTACACAGGTAATAAGTTGCCAAAGGTAACAAATTTTGACCATATATTGCAGGCATTTTATTGTCTTTTAGAACCTGGGCAACAAGGATTGACACCACTTAAATACCAATGTAACGAACCAAGTTGGTTTATCCACCCGTTTGAAGGACAGTGATTTTTTATCTTGAATGTGATATTAAAACGATTTGTTCATATTGAATGTTATGAAATGATTTTACAATTGGCGAGGGCCCCATGTATAAATACACTTTAAAACATGTTTCCCGTGAAGGGACATGCCTCTTAGATAAACAGATATTTATACATAATATTATCTTCATCATTATTCATTGAGGTTTTATTAATTGTAAAAATATTTAGTATTAATTATAATGTTTTTATGTTTATTACACAAGCAATCTGCACTCTCTATTTCGTCTTTTGAGTGTTCACAGCAACCAGAGTCATTGTGTTAAATACGCCAAGGTTGCATGGGAGATTTGATAGTACAACCAGTAGGGACAATATGCTATTTTCAGAATTTTGGACAACGTACATTGTGTTAAAGACTCAAAGGTCTGCACGGGAGATTTGATAGTACCAGCACGGACAATATCCTATTTTTCGACATTTTGGACAACATAACTGCTCAATTTTATTAAAGAACTAGTAATTTAAGTTTAATATAATAATATAGAATCATGAATGGTATGTATGATGTATCATGTATGATTTATGATCCGTCATGCTTAAATATTTTTTAATTCATTGGTAGTGTTTTTTTGGAGTTTGAATATTTCTTGGAATTATTTGAAATTTTCCAATTACAATAATGCTTTTGTCATCCTGCAATTTGGGAGAAACATGTCGTTGGCCTGAAAACTCTACCCCCATCCAAAAAATGCATGAAACATTGGTTAGTCGAATTACCGTTCCTTTTTTTCTCCACTAGTTCAAGAACTTCTAGACTAAGTAGATGTCGTTCTTTATTGACAAAGTTTCTCGACCTACCTATGTAATACTTGTCATTCTTTGAATATATTTCCAAAACTTTGGGCCGTTGGGGATAATGGCAGTTTGATATGATCATGGTTAAACGCATTGAAATGTTGTTAACCTTTGGGCAGTTGGGGATAATGGCCTTTTAGGTATGGTCATGGTTAGAAACATTAAAATGCTGTAATGTTTTAGAGCTTAGTTGTCGTTTGCCTCAACACTCGTTCCCCATCCCAAAAACACATGCGACATTGGTTTGTTGAACTCCTTGCTTTCACCCACCTGTTTGAGGACTTGTACTAAGTAGAGCACCCATCTACTTTGTCATATGCAGGTAAAGGTTTCCCAGTCTACCTTGTAATACGTGTCATTCCTTAAACACATTTCCAAGCCTTTGGGCAGATGGGGATATTAGCCATTTTGATTTGGCCACCATCCAAAAAAATGTTGTCATGGGTGAGAGGTTAGTTGTGTCCTTGGCTATTTTGTACCCTGGGAAAGGATAGAAGTTCATTTATAGGCGGGAAAAAAAGAGAATATAAGAATAAGACAGAAAAAGGGGAATCCACTCTGTCTCGTCTGAATGCATTGTGTCATAAGGTTTGGAAGAGAATGTGAAAGGGATTATGTCATAGGTGTGTATAGGGAAGTCACAAAAATTAGGAGTGGCATCTTGTGTAGCGACATCTATCTGCATAATAAAGATCTCTATGAGAAGGAAAAATTGTGGCAACTTTGTGTGGGTTCCTTTCTAAATGCTTCCTTCTCAAATGTTTGAATATTATCACTACTCTTTCCATTCTTTCATGTAGTGTTAGATCAATGGTAGAGAAATATTTTAGATGTTCATCTATAGGAGCAAATTTCTCTGTCAAATGCAAAGGGCACAACACGTCTTACGTTGTTGTAATTAATATTTCTAAGAGATTCAACGAAAGAGAACATTGTTCAATGCCTCGCTTTATGAGCTTTCTAAAATCTGATTATTGTGGCTAGGTTATCAAAGCCATGTAAGCTATGTAGGTCATTTTGTAAGTTTGTAATTGTTATGCCTATGACAAGTCAAAGGCATTGTGTGGGCTCAAAGAAATGGGCATTTTGCCATTTTCCTTGTGTTGGAGCTCTTGGAAACCTATTTTCTTGTCCAGTCCTACGTGTGCTGGCATTATTTTTGAAAAACATGTACAATGTCAACAAGTGTGACAAGGTGGTTGTTTATTGTAGATTTTCATCATAATGGAGATTCTAGGGTAGCATTTCTAGCGTCCCTTGTGCATGAAATCGACGGTGACTATGTGAAAAGGAAGCACGACAGGTGGAGTACAGAGCAAACAGGTGCTCATTTTACGATTGTTTTAACATTGAATTTCATCCACAGCCAATCAGAGATTTACCTAGTGTGCTTGATTGCAACGGACAGAAGTGAAACTGTAGAAGAAGATCATGGAATACAATCGTGACAGCGTCACCCACAAGGCCCAATATTGCAAAGATAACAGGAAGAGATTAATGTTCAAGCTACAAGGAAGTCAACCGTGGGATCCATGATAGAAAAGGGAGTTGTCTATGAAGGTGGAGGAATTGGCCGGAATCTGGGCAAAAAAATTTAAGAAATTTTGCAGTAGCAGTGTTTGAATTATGTTTTTGATGCTGAAAATGGATTCAGCACCATCAAAAACCTCTAGGTCACCCAACATGTTGAAGTTTGATAGCTATAACCTAGATATACAAAAATCCCTGCCAGATTTTCTTAAAATCTTACAGGAATTTCGATGATTTTCAGTGCAAAAAAGCAGTCTACTTAGACTGCAGCATAGTAGAGACTTCTTGTTCTTTGACAAACTCACCCGCTTACACTCTGCCTAGTGTCAAAAGTTGCAGTGAACAAAGATGCAAATACTCCCAACAAACTCGCCCACTTACACTCTGCCCAGTGCCAAAACGTGACATTGAACAAAGATGCAAGGCTCCCAACAATTTTCAACAATGGCTAACAAGTTGACAAAGAGAGGTACCCTGCTAAAAAACAGAGAAAGACAGTGATTAGAAAACTCAATGGAGAAGATTTCCCTATATCCCCATTTGGGGAAAATCAAAAGACACGTGGAGAAAATTTCCCAAGAACTAGATGACGTTTCTCTTTTGCGGCGGACCTTTGGGCGTCCCTCAACAATTTTTGCCCATATTACCCTAAGATGTCTTCTTATTTTGAATCAAGTGCAAAACCAAAACCTTGAATTGAATGTAAATATTTACTCCATGCTTTCATTGTAACTCTCCTAGGATTTATTCTGGTTTTTGGTTTCCTGTTTGAACAGTACTTTATGGAATCTGATTCCTTGTTTGTTTTTAAGGTCCAAAATTTTAGCATGAAGAGAGTCACATGTGGGTTTGTAGGTTTCCTTGAATTTTGGCGTCATTGGTTGTTTGCTTGAGGACAAGGTTTCCTGACTCTACCTTTGGAACCTTGTTGGAAAGGACATGAATTTATGCTCGCAGTTTATAGTTCATAAATTCTATTTGCACCAATCTCTTCACTAAATCTGATAGTCAAGAAGAAAGTTTTGTTTGAGGGTTGCCCCAAATTGCAACTAGGCTACCATTTCTTTCATCTCTCATTAATGACCTAGTTTGTTGTGTTGCCACTAGACACCCATAGTACAATCTGCAGTGGTTGTTGTGGTTTTGGAGTGGATTTAGGGGAGCTTGCAGCAAGAAAGGGGAAGGGGGGAATGTACAACAGGGGGGTAAGTGATAGTGGGGATGGCATTGTTTTGAGGGGAGGAGAAGAATATGGGAATGGGTTGGGGAAGACTCAAGAGGGCAGATGGAGGGAGGCATGAGGTGAGAAAAGGAGGGGGCTGTGTGTGGGTTAGGAGATGTAGGGTTTTTGGGGGAGAAGGAAGCTAGGCCAAGGGGAGGGGGCATGTTGGATAGACACAGAGGAGCAAAGGACGAGGAACAGTATGTGGGCAATGGAAGGGAGCCAACCTGTGCGTAGAAGAGCTGATTTGACTTGCTTGCAGAGAAAATTCAGTGTCAACAAGGGAATGTCAAAGATGACAAGCCATCAAATTATGGGACAGGCTGACGAAACAGGGCAGCAATACTTCAATACTTTCCCACTTATTTGTTCCACATGAAAATGTTTCAGTCGACATTTATCGATGGATTTCTAAAAAACAGGGGTTATTAAAGAATTGACATAGACACCTTTTACCTATAGCTCTTTGCTAGCCATATGTCCATGGCCTAGACACCTTTTACCTATAGCTCTTTGCTAGCCATATGTCCATGGCCTAGCCTTCAGGGGGCTGGACGTCAGTATCATTACAATTTTATTAACAATTATAAAATCAAAGATGAAGCTTATGTTTGCTATCCACAACACCATTTGTAACATTGTCTAGTTCCCCTTGTTAGGACCCTGCTATATTACGGTCGGTTTCATCACAGAGAACACTAGCTGCAATAGTTTTGCATGCCTTCTCTCTTCCTTTTGACAAATATGTTCGTTGATTTTAAGTATTGAGGGGTTTCTGCAGTGAATTATATTAGATATCATTTTTTTTGGGATTCAAATGCGTTAAGGTCATTCAACTATGACCATTTTCATGAGAGGTAGTCGCAACTGACTAATTTCTCATGATTTTTGAATAGTCCACTTAGCACTCATTGCATCGACTGATGCTCACAGGGGTGAAGTGGCATTGAAACTAGTGAAATGAATCGCATAGCGTCAATCATCACTTCTGGGGCTTTCACCCGGTAACCAGGACTTCCCAAATGGCCACCCATTCCAGAACTCCTCTTGCTCAAGCACGCTTAACTATGGAGTTTTCCCCACAATCAGGTCCACTTAGCTTGCTACCCCATTTGCAAAACCTTAAAAAGTATTGTGCCTCATGAACCATTCAGGTAAAGATCCCTTTACTCTTTTGAATTTAAGTATTGAGGGGTTTCCACAGTGCATTATATTAGATATCATTTTTTTTTGGGATTCAACTGTTCATTGATTCCTTCTTTCCACTCAGTCAAATCCAATAAATCTATGGGGACGTAAGTATGGGGAATGGATTGGGCGATATGTAGAGACATGCCTCAAATTTTAGGAATGTCAGGGAGATGTCAGCATCCTCAACGTAGAGAACCTCATCAAGGTAGAATAATTCATACAAGCTAAGATAATCGAGGAGGTAAGTGCATGAACTTAAGTTGAAGTTTGAGGTCTCCTCCCCTCACCTTCAACACGCACATGGTAACCATGTGCAAGCAAGGGCGACCTCTTTTCTCCAGGAAACCTTGAGCCTCCTTGACATCCTCCTCAAGAGTGATTGGTTCAATTCATATTCAATCACCCTCTTCCTTAGATTCTAAATTTTGAGTCACAAAGTGCTAAAACTGCCAAGAAGAGACTCCTCACTTCCCCACAAGATATATCTAGATGCAAACCTTCCACATTCCCAAGTTGCAAAACTTTAAAAATACAAGGATCAGGTGGCAAAAGAATAGAAAATAGGGAACCAGACAATTATTCAAGATCTTAAAGTAGTTATTCAAGACTCCCCTCCCCTAAGGTGGACCCCCTCTAGGCATACCAAATGACAACCTTGTAAGGATGTGAGTGGGATTTTAAGAATTTCTAGTGAAATTTGGAGCTATAATGGGGCCCTTCGGTCTTCTTCAAGGTCACCTTACAAGTTACAACACACTCAACCCTCAAGCATTCTTCATGACCAAGATAGTAGATACACACAAATCTTGTTTGCCTTATACCAGTATCCAAGCTATCATTGGGTCTTAATTTACAAATAGGAGACAGGGAGTACAAGCAATGTTAGAGGTTCAAGAGGCATTGCTTGTTATATTCGAGATTCACTTTGGGGTAAAGTCGACATAATCAACTTGAACAAGGCAAATCAATTCATGTGGGTTTGAATCATTAGCATATCCCCCCTTCCCATGACATCTTCACTGCGATCTGATATTTCCCCTCTTCATTACTTGTATGTTGATATTGCTTGATACTCAACACAAGGTGAGGTCATCCAAATGGAGGACTTCAATGCCCATAACAGAGACCTCACCATGGTGGACCTTCACAATGTATAGAGCAACACATTGGGCCCCCTTTATAAGCAACATACTTGTTGGTTATCACTCCTTTGATATCAACCCTTTCAGCCTTGTTGTCCATAAAAGATCATCTCCCTTAGTCCTTGGTCCTAGCTATCCTTTGCCTCCTTAACTCACAGGGAATGTCTCCTTTCAATGCCTTGTACAAATTGTTGCTCACAATAGGGTTTGTCCTTCAGTCCTCTATATTTATCAAACTACAACCTTGTTGTTCGAACTTCCTTTACTCCATATACATACAAAGATATATAGTCCCAAAACTGGTTCTTATTAGCCCATCAATAAAACAAGCATAGGGCTCCCATACCAGAGATCGTGGCCCTTTACAACCTCTGATACAAACTATGGTACAATAGGGCTTGAAATCAACTCCTTTAGACCTTCAATCTACCCAACAATACAAAGACAAATCATTGAACTTACTTGTCAGTGATCACTCCTTTGATATCAACTCTTTTAGTCTTATTGTCCATAGAAGATCAACTCCATTTATCCTCTGTCTTGGTTGTCCTTTGCCTCCTTAACTCACAGGGAATGTCTCCTTTCAATGCCTTGTACAAACAGCTACTCACAGTAGGGTTTGTCTTTCAATCCTCTGGATTTATCAGCCTACAACCTTGTTGTTCAGAGCTCCTATAATGAACAAACTTCATATACATTTGCTCAACAACCTCCTACACTAAACAGTAGCCTAGTTCATTGCCTTGTTGGCCTTTCCACAAGCCTAAGGCACCTCAGTCCCCTATACCCACCACTTTGAGGCTTCTCAAACTTGATCTAATCATCTAGGGCTTTGGCCCTCTTCCTCAGAAGAGATCAAACTCGGCCAGCCAATTGACCTTTATCACAGCAAACAAAATTCGATCTCGGGAACCTCTTTCCTTGTCTAGCCAATTCAGCCTCTTCTTGTCCTTCTTCTACAAACAAAAATCACAAAACCAGGCAATTCACTCTTCCTCTCTTGTTGTGGTTCACTTTCTTAGGCTTGCTTGTTCTCGTAAGTGTGATTGCTATGGTGTGAAATGACCTCTCATAAGTCTCCAATTTATACACTTGTGCGAGTGATTTTGGGGGTTTTCCTTGTCCGTCAAGAAAAACCTATTTACCACTCAACAACAAATAAGATTAAAATATCATTAACTTGGGTCCCAAACCCACAGCTTTGGGTCAAAAACCCAAACCAATAGTGTACTTTGCTCAACAAACTAACTTTAGGTGGGTTTTCTCCATTCGAAAAGACCTTCCGAACTACCCAATTTTCAACATGAGTGAGGGATACTCCTAGCATCCAAGGTCAAAAAGAAGAAACCCTAAACATGTTTGTGGTTGCTCTTATCAGATTAGAAGGTATTTGGACATGTCAAGGGTGCCCGGCGTTGGAGTTGTCTAGAGTCAGTCCCACTGATGCTATAAGAACCTGCGAACTGATGTATGGTTTGGCATCATCGAACCGGTCTCAATAGTATCTGTCAATCTCCCTGAGGGGAAAGCTGAGAAGAGACCCAAAATCTCACCCTTCTATTGTCTGGAGCATTTTGAACACCTGCCTGTCACTTGTGGACTTGGTCTAACAAATCTAGATGAAAGAATGAGGTGATTGTCGTAGTCATCTCGAGGCAGTGATTGTCCTGGTCATCCCAAGGTGAAATCATGTGTGTCACAAATGAATGGATTGTACCACAAGATGTGTAAGAAGTTGTGTAAGAGAACATGCCATGGGGGTGTCATAGGTTAGTCCAAAAAAATGACAAGTGTAATCTTGTGTGTTACCATTTATCCACTCATGTGGAACTAAAGCATTGTGGGTGCGTCTTAAAGTAGGCACATTTTAAGATCTCAAGTAACTTGTACTCGTCAAGGTGGGAAACAAGATGTTGAACCAACAATAAGATGTATCAGCTTGCCTAACACTTGTTTTAGAAGTCAAAAACTAATCCACAAGTTGAGAGATTGCCTTTTGATGGTTGACCCTAAAATGGTCCAGACCCAAGTTAACCAAGCACCTCAAACTCCTCTAGATATCAACCCTCAAGAACAATTTTTTTTAATATAGTTAAGTCAAAACGGTTCATAATAACTAATAGGCCAAAAAATCCACTACAATCCAGAGCACTCAAGTTGCTCAACCGCCAAGTTCAAACACATTGAAATAGGCCATCCAGTTGACCCAAGGCATCAATCCTTGTGGTTAAATAAGAAGGGCTCATTCTCATTGTCCCATTTGCAATTTGCATCAATCCCTAGACCTCAAAGAGGCCCAAAGGAAATCAACAATCTCAACCAAACTGGATTACTTTTCCCATTTTCTCCAAGTTGTATACAATTCGCTTTTGATGTCCTAGCTACTCAATCCCAATGAAAGAAACTTGAGTGTGATTTGAGTGAGCTTCTAGACCCCTATCATGATATTATGGTTTAAAGAGTATGGGGAATTGGACAAGTGGACAATTGGAGCGGGATCTATGTTGGTCACATGAACACTAGACAATTTGGGCATGCCTGTTGCCATGTATATGATTTCCCACTATGATTAACAAGAATTTTTGTATGGCTTTATCATATGATATAACCATTATCATATATGGCTACAAGGAGAGTAATTAAAATTTAAAATATTACTTCACAATTTCTTGTTTTGCTTCATTAATAATTAACCCCAAGGCACAAAGTTGGGTGCCTTGAACCCATAGCTATATGATGGCGGCATAGATTTATGTAAGAGAACTTAATTGTTTGACCAAGCGACGATGACGAGATGGGGCTCACTTTTGGATTAGGGTTTCCACTAAGATATAGGGACTAGACATAAAGCTTTTCCCTACATTTTCCCCACAAGCACAGAGACAGGTTATATTTGGGTTCACAAGACAAGTTGGAGAGCCTTTCCAATTAAGCTAAAAACGATGTAGCTGCAAGTTAAGAACAGCAATTTTAAAGATCAAGGAAAAACATCCTAGCGAATAGGGACAGGGCATGTAATTCGACCCCAAGACTCCCTGTAGCACCCTATGGTGACTCTAACCACTTAAAAGACAATGAAAAACATCCTAGTGAATAGCGACCAGGGAATGTAATTCAACCCCATGACTAGTTGTCACACCCCTATGGTCACTCCAACCACTTAAAACAAGACCGAAAACCAATGGTAGGATGTGGAAACCAGCCAAACTATAAACAGCATAGCCTACTTCAAATTGCCTTGTTGGAGATAGTTTTGAAATGGACAGGTTGGCTTCCAAGACCACCTGTCCATCTAAATCTTTTGTAAGATTAGACTTTGGGATCTCATTCAAATTATCATTTGCACCTCAAACTTCTCTTCGCTGAGTTGTCTTCTCTTCATGAGGTCTTGAATACATCAAGTACATGCTGTGCACACCTGCCCAGAAGGTGAGAAGTCCATACCCTTGGAGAGGACTGTAGAGTCTTATGTTGAAATTCTTTAGCTTGCTGATGGTGTCACCCATTACATGTAAGTGCTTAAGAAGCTTGGATGGAATTGGATCTTAAAGCAGTAAATTAAAAATAACCTGTGAGTAAATTGCTATTGATGTAACACCATTAACCTCAACTGGAATAGACATTCTGTTTATGGTGGTAAAAAGTTAAACGGTGATCCAAGTTTTAAAAATTTTCACAAATAACCAACACTTAATCTTACTTATATGTTTTGCATGAATTTATCATATTATTAGAACACTTAAATACAACAGTTTGTTTCAGGTATGGTTTATATGATATGTTGCAGGGCTGTTACAATTTACCTGTAAAAATAACACAAAGATTGCTAACTAAATAGATTAATAAAGTCCCCTTTTTATGTCTATCATCTTGATTAAGTTTGTTATATACCTCTGCAGAGGAAACTTCATTCTATCAAAATTATGTTGCCTTCCAAACGAAGGCAAGAAATACCAAAATTCTTAAACTTCGTAAAAACAAGTGTGTATTGACATCCCTTGAATCATTTTCAGTGTTTCCTGAAACTATGGCCTATAACATCAGCCAAACATGTTCAAGGACAAAGCCCTGGCAAATACATATCCAAGCCAGGGAACTCCGAAGTCAACCCCATCAAGCCAACCATCAATTTCAAGAACTCATTAGATTCAATTTCTGAGAATGGTGAATATGCATAACTCTTGGGAAACGACATTGTAAAATCCCAGCAGAATTGAGACCTGCTAGATAGCAAGCTCAGCTGCTAAAGTCTTGATTACTGTGTTGAAAACATATTATGAAAGAGTTATAGAGATACTGTTTATTGACATTATATAATGTATAAAGTCATAGGTATAACTTCATAATTCAATAATCCAACTCTGATCAGTCATATCTGATATTTTACGTATTACTTTTGATCAGTCATCATGCCAATTTCAAGTTCAAACTGTTGCTAATTTTAATTGGATAGTTCCAAATGGGAATTACAAATCTTGAATGGATAGCCGCAGTTGGAAAATACAAATCCTGAGAGATCATGAACAAATTATTACCTGATTTACAATCAACAAAATCGCTATTAATAAAGCCACTGAATAAGATCCAATTGTTCCACGAAAAGTAGCTTAATGTCTTGCTCTGACATGTTTATTTCTTTGTAAAACAGTGTAGATGTTACATTGTGTCTACCCTTGATTAATTATTTATAATATTAAATTTTAATAGTGTTTATATTTTTTCAGTGTTGCAAATAACTCTAATTGGTCCATATTTTCCAGCTTTTTCCAAGTTTTACAGGTCTAATTTATATTTGCCAATATTTATATTACCTTTCCAGACCCTCGGTGGAATGTCCCCAAAAACAACATTTCGAACATTGATCGTTCTAGGTCTCTCAAACCATCACCAAAAATTCATTGAATTTCCCATACAATCCTCAAATCTTGGAGGGGCACACATTCTATATCTGGCTCCTACCCACAAAATTCACGCTTCATATTGTTTACATTTTGTCACTGTTGCAAGTAACTCTAATTACTCATTATTTTTCCAAGTTTTCCAGGTTGCTGACATGTCCAAATTAATTTTCAAGTTTTACAGGTCCTGAATAATTTCCAACATTTTTTAAATACTCCTTTCCAGACCCTCGGTGGCATATTCTCCTAAACTACATTTTGAACATTGATTCTTTTTAGGTATAGAGGGGTTGGACTTCCCATGGAATTTGGGGAGCCTCTCAAACTATCACCAAAAGCTCATTGGATTTCACCAAAAACTCATTGGATTTCCCAGACATACCTTCTATATCTGACTCTCCCGGTTCACCCACAAGTTTCATATTTAACCACCAAAAAGATGCACTCACTGTTTGATTCTTAACCATACCTTTGCATGAAGAACCATCCCAGTCTGTGTGTTTGAAAGCAGTGGAAACAATTGATCATCTTTTCATTCATCATTTTTAGAATCAAGTTGGAAGTCTAGGTTGAAAGGACCAATGGCACACTCCCCTCTCTAACATTCAAACTTGTAACCAACTAGAAGCTGGGCAGGAGCCTCTGCCTTTTCTACTTGAAAGTGGGCAGCCAAAAATAAAACTAATCTAGGGCTTTGCCCTTGGATATACCTTATGGTGGATTCATGTTTGTAAGAAAACAATATCTTTAGAAATCAACAACAAAGTCCGTCTACTCTTTAAAACATTTGCAAAGTTTTGATCCCTCAAGTAATATTGCTAGAATTATTGCCAGAGTTCACAAAAATCATGAATAGAGACATTATAATACTGCCAAAAACATTGGTTAGACAATCAAATGGTCTCAAGTTGTACAGTCTAACTAATAAAGGAGCATTCTTGGTAAAAGAGAGGTCAGTTATGAAAAAGGCATTGTCCATTTCATTAAAATGGACAATCTATTTGTGATAATAGTAAATAACTTCTATATCTGGCTTTTACCCAAAAAATTCATATTTAACCACCAAAAAGATGCACTTACTGTTTGATTCTTAACTACACCTTCGCATGAAGAACCATCCCAATGTGTGTGTTTGAAAACAGTGCAAACAATTGATCATATTCTGATACATTGTATTTCAAATCGAGTTGGAAGTCTAGGTTGAAAGGACCAGACACAATTGCATTCCCCTCTCTAACATTCAAACTTGTAACCACCTCGATCTTGGGCAAGAGCTTGCGAAGGGGATTAGCCCAAAAAAAAAGCAATCTAGGGATTTGTCCTTGGATATACCTTATGGTGGATTCATGTTTGTACAAATACGATATCTTAAGAAATAAATAACAAAGTCCATCTACTCTTTCGAATGTTTGCAAAGTTTAGATCACTCAATGTATCATTGCTGGAATTACTGCCAGAATTCAAAAAAATCCCGAATTGAGACTTTATAATCCTGCCAAAAACATTGGCTGGACAATCAAAAGGCCTCAATTCATGCAGTCTAACTAATAAAGGAGCCTTCTTTGTAAAAGAGAGGTCAATTATGAAAAGGCCATCATTTGTTTCTTTAAAATGGGCAATCTATGTGAACTTGTGTAGATATATTACCAATATCAAAATAGTGTTGAATTTCCGTGACTTTGGGTCTAGGTTAGAGTCTTAAATCACTGACGCTACCAAACCAAGAATCTCAACCATAAACTACTTTGCACGGCGGAAAATATACAGCAGTAAATCACATATGCACAATATACACAATTTTAAACAAAATTGTATAATAATGTGCAATCCCAAATCTTCGTTATATTAAACCAAATCTAAATAATACAACAATCTATGGTATACAAGATACACTGACAAACACAATATCATATCTCATCCTGTCGATCCTTCGCTTCTGTACTGCTCATAGTATGCCTTAGTCCATCAAGGCATCTACACATCGAGACTCCAAGAGGGCTGCCACCTAACACTATTGCACGTCCTTCTGTAGAGTGTACACGGGCTGATCCAATCTGCTCTCTGGGTAGGCCTAATTCCCGAGCTCCAATTTGTGAGGTTAGCAACAACTTTTGTCCATCAAAGCGTTGCACTTCGGCACCTCCTTCCTTTGCACAACCTTCAGCTGCTATTCATCCTCCAAGATAGCTCGTATATGGCTATTTTGGGTAGCCAACACGCTACCCTCCAACAGTCCCATGGCTCCCAATCTCGTCATTGCTGAATCTACTCCTAGTATGATGCTTCGCCACCTCGGAAGGTAATACAATTGGCTTCAACGGACTGCTCACTAATCTGATCCAATATGGTGACCGCTTCCATACTGCTCATAGTATGCCTTAGTCCATCAAGGCATCTACACATCGAGACTCCAGGAGGGTTGCCACCTAACACTGTTGCACATCCTTCTATAGAGTGTACACAGGGTGATCCAATCTGCTCTCTGGGTAGGCCTAATTCCCGAGCTCCAATCTGTGAGGTTGGCAACAACTTTTGTCCATCAAAGCGTTGCACTTCAGCACCTCCTTCCTTCACCCAACCTTCAGCTACTATTCTTCCTCCAAGATAGCTCATCTATGGCTATTTTGGGTAGCCAACACGCTACCCTCCAACAGTACCATGGCTCCCAATCTCGTCACTGCTGAATCTACTCCTATTATGATGCTTCGCCACCTCGAAATGTAATACAATTGGCTTCAACAGACTACTCACTAATCTGATCCAATATGGTGATCGCTTGACCCAACACTCCTCCCAAACACGCTGCTATAAATTATGTTTGCCTTTGCAGTTTGTGACAATCCTGGTTAGGGTACGTTCCGCAACCCTAACTCAACCTAACAACCATCAAACAAGCCCCTTAAGAGTTGCGGCTCACCTTGGCAGGCATCCTCCCTTGCCATGCTGCCTCCTTAGGGTATGTATCAGCCCTTGACAACCCTAACGCATCACAGTTGTGTGTTATGGCCTACGGCCTAGCAAAATAGCCTTCCTGTAGTCGTTGCCTCCACAAAATGGTGCCCAAACAACCTTAAACAATAGTGTTTTGCCTCCTTTGAACCTCAACCTTGTTGTTTGCACCTTGCTACACTAATCCGCACTCAAGATTCTACCCTATGCAGATCTATTAGCCCAGAACCAGCCCTTGTCCACGATGTCTAAGGTAACCTCCTCTAGGCAGAAGCTTCTCCTCTTTACTGCAGCTTCTATGCTATACAAACACACCCAAACAGCCCTTAACACAAGCCCTAAGACAGTCCTTCAATCCACACGCAGTCACCTTCAGAACTGCAGCCCAATCACAGAAGTTCCTTCGTTGATCTTAGAGCTCTCCACATTGTCAAATGCTCCTTTGTTGCGGCCTTAGCTTCTTCTCTTCACCGAGTTTCTTTAGAGGATGTGTTGACAAATTTGGATGCTTAAATGACCTCAAGTCATCCTCAATTTATAGCGTTTAATGCTCCACGAATTCATTTGAAGATACCCATCTATTGGCACCATTTTACACCAAGCCGACATGACTTGGCAACCAATAATTACCTAGTCAACTTCAAAAATTCATTTCTCTCTAACGACAACTCGGATTCGAACGATTCTTGATGCGTTGGAATCATATCGTCGAGCACTATCATCCTCATCCATCACATGTCATATCTTCATCACAGTTTTGGCCCAAATCACAATGGGTGCAAAGCCCCTCACTTGGGTTCCAAGCCCACAAGCTGCCCTTGTGGTGCTTTGCCCTCCAAACCCTGAACCCTAGGGCTTGGTGTACCTCCCAAGCTACACAAATCAACATATAGATCAACATTCATTACAAAGAAGGCCTATATCACTATAGAATTTACATGCGATACAAAATCTTGTACAAATATGCACCAGATCTACAAAAATTTAGCATTAGATATGTCTTACAGATATTTCATCTTGTATCATTGAAAATATCAGGAAAAATAAAACTAAATGCAATTTATGTGTTTGTATGTGGCCCTAGACTATCGAAACTTCATCACACCTTCCATGCCTACATGCACTTAAAGAGCAACCTCGTTTGCACTCCAAGATATACCAAATGGTAACAAATCATAACAAGTAGTTTGGGAGTCCCTCTAACCTATCTTTGTATTTGTTCCTTTCTGCCACATATATATGAAGCATCATCTTCAAAGAGAGCATTGCATTTACCAACTATGTATGCAAAAGCTTGAATCTAAAGACCAATTCATCTTTAAATGCCCTATCTATTATGAAATCAACTCTTTTCAACATTACTTGTTTAGACACTATAATGGCCCCTGGCTTATCCATTTTCACACAATACAAGCACCAAAGATGTATCTACCTTGCTTCTTTGGTAGATGATGCTTCTCACACAAAAAAACTCCCAAGATGCGAATGTCGAATGTCTTCATGTTGCTAACTCTGTGTTAATAACCTCTTCTAACATTTGGATGGTTCCTATCATAAGAGGTAGCAGGAGGAAAATTCCACTGCCATGTTTAAGTACACACAACCAATGGAGAGCAGGACTTTGATTACACACTCCTCGACCTCGGATGTTAGAAGAGTTGATAGTTCATAGGTTTGTTGGTTAAGGGCTTCTTCCTTGATGTCTTCTGAAAATTGAAACCTAGTCCATTTTGTTTTTTGGGCTCTCTGGAGTTTGACGGTATATGTTTCAGCACTTCTCTTGTACTCTTTTATTTGTTTTGCAATTCTCACAAAGATGCTTTCACCCCCAATGCTTAGTCATTTTTGTAGTTTTTATAGTTCCATTTGCCATTTATAGCCACCAATTAACTTTTAACATTTGGAAGGTCAAATCAGATTAAGAGTGCAGGAGAACATTTTTCTATGAAGACCAAACATCAATGGAGGGGTGTACAAGATTTCTCTAGGATCCTTGTTAGCAACCAGCAAAGTGAGCCTTGGAAATGGAGCCTGATCTGGAAGATAAATGCTCCTCACAAGGCTGGAATACTACTTTGGTTGTTTTTTAACAACAAATTGTTGACTTAGGATACTACACAAGAGATCATGGCATATTATTGGCTTTTGCTCTCTCTGCAGACAAGATGAAGAAATTATTACACGCCTTCTATCTTGTCCCTTTGTAAAAGGGATATGGAGTTCTATAGGAAATTAACAAAAGGAAGAGGTATATGGGAAAGACTGTGTTCAGATGAGACCTTGCGAAACTGTCCAGATATTAAAGAAATTAGGAAATCACATCACTCCTTACCAGTGTTTGTTTGTTGGACAATTTCGTTGGCAAGAAATGCCATATGTTTTAAAGGAAAGAAATTTCCTTCAAAGATGGTGCTCTTCAACGTTCAAGCAGTCTATCAGCACTGGTCAAGTATACAAGCCCAGGAAGGGAAGGGCAATTTCAGATTTGGTGGTGGGCAAGGACAAGGCTTTAGGTTTTTTTTATGGTGCTTCCCAAGGCAATCCAAGTGTTAGAGCGGCAGGAGGAATTCTACACATCACAAATTCATAACAATCATTTTTTAATGTGATCATGGTGTAAACATGAACAACGAGGCACAATTAAGGATTGCAACAATTTTGATGCTTTTTGGCATTGGGGCAGGGTGTTAAATACATTCAAACTTTCAGAGATTCAAAATGGGTTGTATTCTAGCTGGAAGGATCTATCTCTTCTTAGAATTTGAACCTCCAAAGTGTTGTTTAGAGAATGATGGATTTGAAAGATTATTTCTAATATATTCCTTTATCTAATGTTAGGAAAGAACATGATGAGGAAGCAGACAGATTGTCCAAGAGTCTTATACTTAACAGTTAGAGTCTACATTTTATCTCATGTATGACTTAGAATAGGAGTAATCTGTAATCTCTTTTATGGATTGATTGCCCAAGGGAGGACGAAACCCATTATCCATTGTTTTGGTGCAACATTGGGTAAAGTTTGGGGTAGCTAGGGCAAAAAAACCAAATTGGGGGCTTCACTTTTATTAGTAGATGAGTACAACTAGTTATAGTAGAATAATTGGTACAATCTGCTATTTATTAATTAGGGTTGCCCTCATTGTTGCAAACATCCCTAGAATAAATTCAATTAATAGACAAACTTGCATTGAAGGATCATTGTAATTGCTATGATTTATGTGCAAGTATTGCTATTACTACACAATAAGAACTACTAGATTAGTTCTTATCTGAACTGTTGTGATGCATTGATGTGTTATATGATTTATGTTGATTGGACTAAAGAAGTAAGGGTTTTGCTTGTCGAGGTGCTAAGGCAAGCAGAGGGACCCACAAGACCACCACTTTAGCAGAGTAATAATTTATTTAACTATTTCCTAAAGTTGGACTTAGAAAAAAATTAAAAAATCCTATGTTAACTTGCAATTGAATCTCAGCCCTTCATCAAGATCTAATCTCAATTGTTGCGAGTGAAAGAGGGGCTTAGGTCGAAACTATAAGAGGCGAGCAAGTGGCTAGTCAGTTGAGCACAACCAATGTGTTAGATCAGCGAAAGAAGAGACAAGGACTTTAACGGATCACAGAACTTCAGCAACTAGAAAGGAGATCGACCGAGGATCGAGTTGCACTTACAGCCTCAACACAGCTATTCCACTTGCACGTGGGCACAGGAAGAGAGATCTATAACTCACACATGTTTGCAGATAGGCATATCTTTGTGGTCATACAGAAGATCAAGTGTGCAATAGGGAGATCAATTTATCTTGTTGTAAATTTTGTTAAGATTACCCATTTGCTAAAGATAATAAACGACACACAAAGTTGCAAGTTTTCCCCGGAGTTCGGGTTTCCTGGGTATATCTTGTGTTTTATGTGTTGATTGTGTTTATCTTCTAATCTATTTATTTTCGTTGTGCATGATAAGTTAGAAAACCCAGTGTATTTGTAATTTAAGTTTCTAGAATAGCACTTGTTTGTATTTATGGTTTTACACTTAGAAAATTGCAAATCAGTTACTAGGCTTTAAGGAAATCTAACATGGTATCAGAGCATAGCCTATGATTGTAGACCAAACACAGTTTTTATCTTTAGGAGCAGGTGTTGTGATTCAAAGGGAGCGAGTTAACCAAATCGATTTGGTTGCTAGGGTTTTTGGGCAATGCGCATTGTTTTTGGGCAGTGCAATTTGGCAGTGTGGCATATCAAGGTCTCAGATTTGAGGAGAGATTGGACGGTGCATCCAACTTTTGTTCATGGCATGAGAGGATAACAATGGTGCTAGAGGAGCAAGGGGTGTCGGAGTTTGTTGATAATGTCCCCGTTGCACTCACTGACCCTCAACAGTTGGCTCAGCATAACAAGAAGGATGTCAAGGCAAGAAGAATCATCTTGGAAGGAGTCAAAGACCACATTATCCCTCACCTGACTGGGAAGAAGAGGGCCAAAGCCATGTGGACAGCCATCATTGGCCTCTATTAGGGTACGAGCAAGGCCAGAAAGCTAGTTTTAAAGGACAAGCTCAGGATCATTAAAATATCCAAGTCTAATTTTGTGGTGTCTTACCTCACCAAGTTTACCCAAGTTTGGGAAGAATTTGTTGGTGTGGGTGAGACAATTCCAAATATAGATTTGGTGAATTTTACCCTATTGGGTTTCACCAAATCATGGCAAGCTTTCATGGATGGGATATGTGTCAGAGAAAAGCTTCCAAATTGGGAGCAAATATGGGGTGACTGTCACTAAGAGGAGATTCGCTGACAAGCATAATCTCGATCACGTGCTAAGACCAAGGAAGATGAAGAAAAATTTCCCTCGCCAGCAAGCTTAATCTCGATCACGTGTTAAGATCGAGGAAGATGAAGAAAAATTTCCCTAGCCAGCAAAGTGGTCAAGTCAAAGGTAAAAAATAACAGTAGTGGTGGGGAGTCGAATTCCAAGGGCGAGAAAAAGAAAAAGGATCTCAGTAAGATCAAGTGTTTTTCGTGCCACCAGTTTAGGCATTATGCTACTAAATGCCCTATCAGGAAGAAAGGGTCCAAGGAGGACCAAATAGCATCCTCTGCAAAGGTAGATGAGTTCTCTTCTCATTTCAAGGAGTTTTCACTCATTGCTTGCATGGCAAGCTCAGTGGCTATCAGTTTATGGTATGTGGACAGCAGTGTGTCCTGTCATATGACAAGAAACAAGAAATATTTCAGCAAACTATCAGAAAGGGACATGCAGTTCGACATTAAGATAGGAGATGATGGGAAGTACCAGGTCGAGGATATTGGCACAGTTCCATTTGAGAGAGATATGAAAACCCTTTGACATGTGTTTCCTCAGATATGTTCTTTACATACATGGGCTCAAGAACCTCATTTCAATTTCATCATTAGAGTAAGGAGTACGAGGTGATGTTTAGGCAGGGTAGGGTTTTTAATAAAATCCTCAAACTCCAAGGTGGCTAAGTAAATTGGGGTTAGGCACAAGAGCTTGTATAGATCGCAGTTTGAGACAACCGGAGCATTAACCAGCAAAGGGAGTCGCGACTCAACCAAGGAGCTTGGGGAGTTGTGGCATAGACGCATGGGGCATCTGCACCATAGTGCACTAAAGATTCTCAAGGAGATAGCGATAGGGTTGCCATAGTGCAGTGTGGATCAACATGAGGTGTGCAAGGGATGCACACTTAGCAAGTATGCCAAAATCTCATTTCCTAGCAAAGATAACAGGGCCAAGGTATCTTGGACCTTGTTCATTCAAATATTTGTGGTCCTTTCTCTACAGTATCCCTTAGTGGGCACAAGTATCATGTCACCATCATAGATGATCACTAGAGGAAGATGTGGATATTTTTCATGAAAAAGAAGGGTGAGGTCTTCTCAAAGTTTTCAGAGCACAAGGCCTTGGTTGAGAACCAAACTGGCAATAAACTCAAGGTGTTGAGGTTTGATAATGGTGGTGAGTACACTTGAAACACATTCAAGGAATTGTGTGCCAAGGAGGGCATCAAGAGGGAGCTGACTACAGGATATAACTCTCAGCAAAACAGGGTGCCTCCAATACAACGGTTTTCTTGCAAAACCAGAGCCCACATAGAGTGTTGGGGTGAGTTACATGAGAGGAGGCTTTCACTAGAAAGAAACTAGATGTGTCACATTTTTGGATATTTGGTAGCCTAGTGCACTGCCATGTACCAGAGGAGAAAAGGAAGAAATTGGAGCCCACAGTGGAGAAGGGCATCTTCGTGGGCTACAGCGAGACATCCAAAGTATACAAGTTGTATATCCTAGCATTCGGAAAAACAATCATCAAGAGATATGTGAAGTTTGAGGAGGATAGGGCTTTGAAAAAGTCCTTCTGCATGAGTTCACTACAGTACAAGAGGAGGAGGAGCAGGCTCCAAAGTAACATGTTCAGCCAACACCTCATACTATAATTGTACATGTTGATGGGCAAGTCTAGCAGCATAAAGACGAGGGGTCACGCAGTTGTAGGAGGATCCCACTCAAGCAGTGACTCCCAGCACAAGGAGAAGAAGAGTGAGATGGGCATATCAACTAATCCAGGAGGCACAGGAGCAAGTTGGTGCTCTTAGTACATCAATTCAACAAAGCAGATAGCCACAAAGGTACATGGGATACATGGCACTTATGATGTCGAGCCTTCCAGGTATGAGGAAGCAACCACTTAGCAGGTGTGGAGAGATGCCATGGTGGAGAAGTATGCCTCCATCATGAAGAATGATGTCTAGTAGGTGGTGTCGAGGCCAAAGGAAAAATTTGTGGTGGGATCTCCCCAGGTCTACAAGATCAAGCATGGGGATGAAGGGAGCATTGAGAAATATAAGGCAAGATTCGTGGCAAAGGGGTTCTTGCAAGTAGAGGGGGATCAATTATGACAATTCCTTTGCCCTAGTGGCCATATATTCAATTGTTAAAACTATTGCAACCATTGTAGCTCAGATGGGGTGGAAGATCCACTAGATCGACGATAAAACAACATTCCTCAATGGGGTGTTGAGGAGGAGATTTATATTGAGCAAAAGGAGGGATATGAGACATGCATCAAGTATATCGTGTCTGCAGACTCAAGAGAGCCTAGTATGAGCTCAAACAGGGTCCAAGGGCATGGTATGCTCAAATAGACAGTTACCTCCGGCGATTGGGCTTCACCAAGAGTGAAGCGGACCCCAACCTCTATTACATTGTTGTTGGAGGTGAGTTGCTTATTCTAGTGCGATATGTGGACGATTTGATTTTGAAGGGAATAAATAAGCTCATCTAAGAGTGCAAGAGAGATCTTGCAAGCAAGTTTGAGATGAAGAATATGGGGTTGATGCACTATTTCCTTGGGTTGGAGGTTTGGCAGAGTAATGGAGAGATCTTCTTGGGGCAAGGCAAGTACACCCTAAAGATTTTGAGGATATTTCACACACAAGATTGCAAGCCCGTGACCACACCTATAGTCACAAACTAGAGGAAGGTGGATACATCCAGATTGGACCGAGTAGATCCTCCACTTTACCGACAATTAACAGGATCATTGATGTATTTGGTAAACATTCGGTCAAACATATGTTTTGCAATTAACTCTTTGTGTCAATTTATGGTCGATCCTACCAGAGCACATTGGGTTGCTGCCAAGCACGTATTGAAATATCTCAAGGGGGCAGTAGAATACGGATTATGGCATAGACAGGTTGATGGGGTGAGTCTTGACGGCTTCACTAATGCAAATTGGGCAAGGAGATTCACAGACAGAAAGAACACATTGAGATGCACATTCATTGTTGGATTAGCAGTTGTTTGTTGGTTTAGCCAAAAGCAAAGATTAGTTGCACTAAGCTCAACCGAGGCTAAGTACATGACTGCTAATTCGACAAGGTGCAAAGTTATTTGGTTGAGAAAGCTTCTCGTGGGCTTATTTGGGAAAGAGTTGAAGCCCATCATGATCCACTATGACAATCAAAGTTGCATCAAGCTCTCTGAAAATCCAGTGTTTCACTATCGCTCAAAACACATAGACAAATGTTATCATCACGGCAGGAATATTGTTTAGAGAGGTATAGTTACACTTCAGTACGTACCAATATAGGAGCAAACAGCAAACATTATGACCAAGGCACTGCCAAGGAACAGATTTTCTTACCTCGAAGAGAAGTTGGGCATAGTGCAGAACACCTTCCTCTCCAAGAGAGTGTTGATTGGAGTAGAGAAGTAAGAGTTTCGCTTGCCTAGGTGCTAACGCTAGCAGGGGGACCCACAAGGCAGCCACTTTAGCAGAATATTAATTTATTTAACTATTTCCTAAAGTCGGACTTAGGAAATTTTTGAAAAATCCTAAGCTAACTTATGATTTAATCTCAGCCCTTCATCAAGATCTAATATCAATCGTTGAGAGTCAAGGAGGGGCTTAGGTCAAAATTATAAGAGGAGAGAGGAGAAAAAGTGAGTATATGGCCAGTCACTTGAGCACAAACAATGCGTCGAATTAGTGAAGGGAGAGACTAGGGTTTCAATAGCTTAAAAGAGCTTCAACAACTAAGGAGATCGAGTTCTTACAACGGGAAGAGAGATCTGCAACTCACAAATGTGTGCAGATGGGCAGATTTGCGCGATCGTATGGCAGATCGAGTGCGCGATAGGGAGATAGATTTATCTTGGAAGTTAACCAGTAGTTTTCCTGCGATGAACAGGAAGTTTTCCCTTGCTATAAATTTTTTGAAGATTGCCCTTTTTCTAAAGATAATAAAGAGTTGGAGTTGGAGTTTCTTGGTATATCTTGTGTTCTATGTGTTAAATGTGTTTGTCTTATGATCTATTTATTTACCTGTTGCGTTCTAAGTTAGAAAACTTAGTGTATTTGTAATTAAAGTTTTTGAACAACAATTATTTGTATTTCTTGTTTTACACTTACAAAATTGTGAATCAATTTCTGGATTTTAAGGAAATATAACAATTTACTATTCAATTGTATTGTTGTATGATGAATATTACCTTTGTCTATAATTTGCCTCGCAAACCCTAAAACCCAAGGGAAACAATTCCCTTGGGAGTCGGGACACTACACAGGTATGAGCAATTGAGTTGATGTCACTAACTCAAGGTCTTCATAGAAAGTTTCAATGGAGGACAAGCAATTTTGGGAAAAAGTCGATCAAACTATGGATGCTCAATGGAAGCAACACCAACAATTGATGACTTAGCTTTTTGCCCCACTTATGAATAATGCAAGCAGCAATCACCATGATCCTATTCAATTTAGTACCCCCAAACAAACTAGCACTAGAGTTAGATTGCAAGGATCAAACACCCATGACTCCCAAAGATTGAACAAGCACCTGAATCAGAGGATAAGGGCACACAACAAAAAGCGACTAGTCATGAGAAGTTGGAATAATTTTGGACTAATTTTTGGACACGCCTTTCAAATATCTGGTGCAGTAAAATTAATCATGGCGCTACAAGCAGCGAGATTCAAAATGAGTATTGGAATGATGATAAGTCTGAGCAAGAGTTATCTAATGAATAGAATATAGCCAGTAATGTTGTGTTTCCATGTTTAGGTTCATAAGAACCATGAGTTTGAATCCCATGGTATCTCAATGAAGGAAAAGGAAGAGGTTGAAATTTAAAACAATAAACAACCTGAGAAATGAAACAATGGGGGCAACCTTACTATAGGAAGCCATCAAGTCTCTCCAAGTCAAACCATTGATGGATTCTCAACAAATTCCTCTATTATAATCAACTCACCTACCGATCATTCTAGGATTGGAAGGTGTTCAGTGCCACATCATCAAAATTCCATCACACCTACCCTTAACTCAATTCCTTAGCTTGATTCAGCAGTTTAGGGAGTAAGTAACATGAACACATGTTTGGAAGTAGGCACAGCTTCAATCCATTTTAAAGACATAGACAAATCTAAAGCGACCTTAAAACAAGATGTCTTTTATAGAAGTAAAGACAACATTGGCAAAAAAACCATCTAAGGATTTTAAAACCACCCCTAATGGTGAGGTATCAGCTATTCAAGAGGAAGTTCTTGGTACAGAATTTGAGGCGGCCAACATTGTTATCATAATAGGAAGTCCTAGTGAAGCAAAACCACTTAAGCAGATAAATGAGAGGTGTGTTAATGATAAAAATGGCGCCATGTCCAACCCCACAAGTTGTGAAGATGTAGCAGCTGATTTCAACAAAGAACACAAAAATTGAAAAAGATAGTTTTGTTAACCCAACAAATTTGAGGCCTTGTAAAGAATTTGACAGAGGGCAATGTGACAAATATTTAACACAAATTATGTACTTAGAAGTAAACATAGAGAGACGCCCTTCTCTCATAACTGAGGTACAAGACAATTGGGATAAAGAAAGTAATTCTTCTTATATATCTTCAATTGATGAGTACCATGACCATGACATAGACCCTTGACTTCAGTATGCCTCCAAGACCTTGTCACTGCTCTTCTAGGCTCCTTATGTTGATCACCCTTTCCTGCACCGAACTGCACCAATACTGGACTCGGTCCCTAACTAATGGGCTTCTGTTTGTTCCTTCTTCCTTGGGCTTCTTCCTTGGGCTTCTCCTAGAGTCTCCTTCTCGGCCTACTTTTGGCACCTTTTGAACACCTCTAAATTCCATGATCGAACCCTTGTTTATGTTGTACTTGCATCTAGTCCCTTTCTTAGATAAGTTATCCAAGACTAAGATATGTCTAGACTCCTTTCAAATCAAGACCGAATTGTAGATGCACTTGTGAATGCCTTCCTTCACGCTGGAGGTAATATCGATCCTTTTCCTGAGATATGCGAGTATTGACCCAAAACAGTGACATACGAGGACCTTTCTTCCTTCGTTGATATGTCTTCTACTTCGCTCCAATTGTAGTCATGAAATGACCTTTGACCTACCTCAGAGATGCGAGGTAGATGCGAACCCCAAACACTGATGTATTACCCTTCGTTCTTGAATTAAACTGTCCCTTTTATATTCGCTGGAAAGTCACCCTTTTTCGCTTCTAATCACATAATTTATCTAAACTTGTTTGTGTTATATGAGGCCACAGTCCCTCCTTTATATAGGGACTCTCCTAGGCCGACATGATCTCTGCTAGAAGGCCGACTTTTCAAGGGAGTATAATTTCCACATTTGAGCCGACTTACTTGGAGCAATTAGCCAAGGTCTTGGAGCATACAAATTACACCAATATTTGTCCTTCACAAGTGTAACACTTCTTCATATACATGACTCTTAATTATATATATTTATGACAAGATGACAAACCCCTAAAGACATAAAGAATAAATCTTTAACCTTTAATAAAACTTCCTTGCTCATGAAACCCATGAGGCAAGTATTACAAAATACATTTTATAATCTTTGTCTTCTTCATTACATAAATTCATAATTACAAGTCATTATGAAGACCGAACCTAGTTACACTTTCCAACACTCCCTCTTAACTAGGGAGGTATTCCAAATGGTACATGGTCACTCTCAATCTGAAGAATCTCATAAGAAGAATCTGATTGGTAATCTCATCTGTATAGCATCATATCAACCAGCATTGTCACAGTGCAAGGCCTTGACTAACAACTCCATCTCTCCACGAGACCATCAGTTACAACGCTGGTGAGACCAATGATGAGTAGACACCCTCACCATTGTCTCTCTTGGATCATATCCCACTCGGGTTCATATAGGATATGTCCATCGGGACTTTCTTACTGTTGGATTCCCAGTCCTCAAAGAATATCCTTCCTTTCACAACTAATCTTTCCGTGGATACCCTAATACATCCCCAAAAGAATATAGAATACCAGATGATTACCCAATCCTGCATTATATCTTCCAGGTGAAGATAAAGAATGATGTGTCTATCTCTCCCTCTTAATTAGGACATATTCCACAAAGGAATGTACCTTAGATCTCTCTTGGCTTATGAATTACCGAGTTTCTTCCAAGTAAGAAACTTATTACCAGGCTCCCTCTTAATCAGGGACCTGCAGCAACAATGATGAAAACACCCAGTTGCTCATGAATTTCAATGTCATGAATTTCTTTGTTGTTGAGGAGTCTTCATCTTTGGGATCTCCACATAGGGCACAGATCATCCATCACTTTCATCCAAGAGTCATGTCTTCTATCAGAAAGTGATTCATCAATCTTCTAATCTAGTCTAGCTTCATGCCATGTTGTTTTCCTTCTAACCATACTTCTTCCAAGGATCTTTCATCCTGCCATATGGATGTCAACCTGTGGAAGACATATACTTCCCTTTGGCATCCCTGCATAAGCTCATCAAATCTTAATGAACTTTAAATCAAAAGTTACCTTAGTGATGATCTTTCACCATGACATCTTCTTGTAAGCATCGGCATCCTTTGTTTACAGATACAAATTGACACATCTCCTAAAGATATGTATTGTCAAGGGTCTCCATCTTTTCCAGACTTTCAAAGTCTACATATCTTCCCAGGAGATTTTCTAGTCAAGTCTTCTTGGTTTCCTTGAATGTTGACTGCTTCTTTCCATGGTTGTACTTCCCACGATCTCTTCCTTTTTCTTTCTCCGCACAATTTTATTTCATTCCCAGGAACTTCCATTGTGCAGTTCCTTGATAATGTATAATCACTTCATATTCCATATGAGGACATATTATGTTGATTTCATCTAGTGTAGATCATGCCTATTGACAACCTATGCACCGAAAGACTTTCTACTTTTCCTTGATCATACTTCTTCTCCCTGCAACCATATGACCTGTCTATATAGCATCCAGTGTTAGCATAAATATACATGTACCTCATTTTTCTTTCCTTTTGAGTCATCTTGCAACAAGCTTCCTTAAAATGAAAGAGTTTCATTCTCTTGACATGTTTCGTCAATATGTCATGATATTCTAATCCCAAAATTCTGCAAGTTGGAATTCTTGATGAAACCTTTTGCTTTCTTTCTAAACAGTGAATCCTAAGAGGATTCCATTAGAAAACACCAGCATCTGTTTCCATATTGATTAATGACTGATGAACCATGATCTAGATAACTACCTTCTAATAAATGTTATATATATACAATGAGGTTTCTGGGAGACATTTTATCTCATATCATAGATATCTCATAAATGTTTTTCAAGACATCCTCCTATGACAAGTACTCCTACTTTTGATGCTTTTATCATGATGCTAAAAATGATGCATCTATCTAATCTACAGTGCATCCTTAACATACTATTTAACAACCAACTCTTAAAAAGGAAGAAGATCTCAATCATAGTGGAGATCTTTCACTTCTTTCTTAGGCTTCTTTGAATCAAGTTATTATTTTTCTTCGGCAACATGGGCATCCTCCTTTTTCCTCTTGTTCTTATTAGATTTGGGACAATTCCTTTTATAGTGCCCAAGTTCATATCATTTGAAGCATTGGATTTTATCCATGTACCTTCTTTTGTTTTGAGGACCGAACTTACCAATTTTTCCTTTCCTTCTTAGCATAGTAGTATAGGCTTTATTTGATCCGGTATCGATTTTTGATCTAGTTTCTTTTGTCTTACATAAAGACCATAGATCCTGGAATGGCATTGCTTCTTTCTTCCCATAGATGCTTGAAGTGAAGCTTCCCCATTCCTTCAATAGAGCATTTAGTACCATAGTGAGTATTTCTCCATTAGACATTTCTTCCCCCAATTTCTACAGATGATTTCTTATTTCAAAAATCTTCATAAAATATGAAGTTATTCCTTCCTCTCTTGACATCTTCAACTTGTATAGTTCTTGTCTTAGAGAGTCCTTTATGGGTTATATAAGAATCCTTTTGGCTCTTATTTCTCCCATCATGTATTTGGCATGAGCTTGAGTATCTTCTTTTGAAGGTTCAACTATTGATCCTTTGACATAGTCCATTACTTCATTTTCAATCAAGTTTAAATCTGTCCTTATTTTCCATGCAAGAAATTTTGTAGTCCCAAACAGTTTGTTGCTTTCCTTGCAAAAAGTCATTTTGACAGATTTAGGTGAAGACATTAAGATACTTACTCTTGAGTAAATGCTTTCTCCTATCAGCTTCCTTGTTGATGATTGATGTAGATGACAGTAGGAGCTCCCTCTTAGATTGGTTTCATCGAGAGATGTAAAGAGAGCTAAATCACCTTGAATCCTTGATGATAATGATGATCAAGGATGATGACTTCAGCAAGGGGGCTTGATGATGTCTCCAACAATGTTGATTTGATTTCAACACCAAATAGTTGTTGATGGTGAGGGCTTCTACATGGTGTCCTTCTTGATGTATAGGTCCTTGTTCTTCTTGAGAAGGCTTTCTAATTTCTGCAAACTGCCTCTTTAGAACTGAAGATTGACTCTTCAATGTAGATTTATTTCTTTTGCTTTGATGTCTTCTAGAAAATTGATCCTTGATCTCTTGATACTTGTGTGTCTTCTTGTCAAATAGCCCTTTCTTGTCTCCACCACCTTAACTCTGATACCATGTTGAGAAATTAGGGCATTTAATTCAAATTTCTCTTCTTGATAATTACTTGTGATTCGTTATGCTTCTTTCACTTACATCTTATCTTAGTTAGCTTATTATGTCTTTCATCAAGTCAATTATCAAAACACAAGAGACACAAAGTTTTAGGCTCTTCAACCCAGAGTCAAAACCTCTCCCTCTTGGAGAGGAAAACCCTAAAGTGATTCTTCTTATATATCTTCAATTGATGAGTACCATGACCATGACACAGACTTGACTTTAGTATGCCTCCAAGACCTTGTCACTGCTCTTCTAGGCTCCTTATGTTGATCACCCTTTCTTGCACCGTACTCCACCAGTAATGAACTCGATCCGTAACTGATGAGCTTTTGTTCGTTCCTTCTTCCTTTGTCTTCTCCTAGAGTCTCCTTCTCGACCTACTTTTGGCACCTTTTAGACACCTTGAAATTCCAAGACCGAACCCTTGTTTATTTTGTACTTGCCTCTAGTTCCTTTCTTAAATAAGTTGTCCAAGACTAAGATATGTCTAGCCTCCTTTTAGATCAAGAACGAACTGTAGATGCACTTGAGAAGCCTTCCTTCACGTTGGAGATAACCTCGATCCTTTCCTGAGATATGCGAGAGATTTGACCCAAAACAGTGCCATATGAGGACCTTTCTTCCTTCTCTGATATGTCTTCTACTTCACTCCAATTGCAGCCCTAAAATGACCTTCGACCTACCTCAGAGATGTGAGGTAGATGCTGACCCAAAACAGTGATGTATTACCCTTCTTTCTTGTGCTGAATTGTCCCTTCTATCTTCACTGGAAAGTCGCCCTTTTTTGCTTCTAATCACGGAACTGATCCGAACTTGTTTGTGTTATGTGAAGCTGTAGTCCCTCCTTTATATAGGGATTGTCTCCCTCTCCTAGGGCAACATTATCTCTACTAGAAGGCTGACTTGTCAAGGGAGTATAATTTCCACATTTAGACAAGGTCTTGGAGCATACAAATTACATTAATATTTGTCCTTCACAAGTGTAACACTTTTTCATATACATGACTCTTAATTATATATATTTATGACAAGATGACAAACCCCTAAAAACATCAAGAAGAAGTCTTTGACCTATAATAACACTTCCTTGCTCATGAAACCCATGGGGCAAGTATTACAAAATACATTTTATTATCTTGTATTCTTCATTACATAAATTCATAATTACAAGTGATTATGAAGACCGAACCTAGTTACACTTTCCAACATTGGGGAGTTTGAGAAGACAATGGGTTTGGTTTCAACCACAGTAGGGAAATCTAGCAACTCGTGGCATTCAAAAGATTGATATGTCTACCCTAAATGGAAATTCATACAACTCAATCACAGCTTATGTTCACAGCAGTAGTGCGTTAAATGGAATCCAATCTATTCATGCATCATTTGTCAATTTAACATGTGCACTAGTAGATATTTAGTGGCTACCCCTAGCACTTGCATCAACAACACCTATGCTTTACACATCTCAATCAGGTTCCTCGTCAACTTTTACCAAATATAAGAGTAGGTCATTTGAACATCATGATCTTCAGGAGGCAACAAATCGAGAAATCGATGTCTAATGGTCTTGCTAGTGTATCTATTGGACCAACCTCCAACATTGATGACCACAAACGTCAGTCTAAATATATGATCCAACTATAGGCCAATCTAATGTGGCACACAAGAAAAAGAGTGGAGTCTCTAGGGGTAGTGGAAGCATGACAAGAGTTGAAATCACATAGGCCCGGTTCAAGTGCGCTTGGTAAAAATGAATGCATTCAAAAGCATAAGCCAAGGCCATTTCATCCATGTACTTCTATCAAAGGGATTAAAAGGGTTGCACCAAGACGTAGCATTGACTTGAGTCTAACTAGAAATATGGGATGAAGGTCTCAACTGGAACATATGGTAGTCATAGTGGCTGCTACAGAAAGTTCAATTCATCAGCCGACAAAAAGTGGAACTGCAAGGTTGAAGTATATTGTTCCCCAACCATTTGTTCTCACCACTGAAAAAATGGCTTCTACAAGGGTGCGACCTATCAATGTAGTAGTTAGTGACATGAACCAGATGTTAGTGAAAATGGCCACACATAATGTTTGCAATCCTTTGCCCTTTGAAAATCTACATCTACATGACCAGAAGGTGGATGCACCCAACCATACAAAGCTAGGGGAAGATGCACTGACATTTTTTCCTCAACTGCAAGTGCAAAATCAATCAGAGAATCTAGGGGCAAGTCTAGCAGTGCACCTTCTGGCATTATTTTCGGCTCTAGATGCAATAAGAGAGTTGAGAAGCGTAAACAGTTTTTTTTCAAAATTAGAGGCAAAATTGAAGGCAAAGCGAGCAAAGAAAAACCAATTGCAAGTCAAAACAAAGTAGCTACAAGAAGTTGAGATAAAGAAGCTTAGGAAAAATTTGACATTCAAAGTATCCCCATGCCCTCATTCCATCAAGAAGCAGCTCCACCAAAAGTTGAGCCAAAGAAGATACCTCTTACCCACCAAAATCTCCCAAGTTAGGGCGGAGAAGAAGCTATGCTGCTGTAGAAATTGAATATGAATAGAAGGTAGGATGCAAGGAAAGTGTGCAGTCTTCAGTTTTGAAAGCAAGGGAACAAATTTTGCAGCACCAGCATATGCAATTGCCTGAGGACAAGCAATATAGGGAAGGGGGGACTGTAATGTCCCCTATGGATTGATTGCCCAAGGGAAGACGAAAAAGCCTATGTAGGCTATAGTCATTGATGATGGGGGGAACCCATCATACAATGTTATGGAGCACCATTGGGTAAAATTTAGGGTAGCTGGGGCAAAAAGCCCTAATTGGGGGCTTAATTTGTAACCGTTCACATTAATTTAAGGATAGGAACCCCCACAAGGAAATATATAAATAAAGGACAGTTGGAATCATTTTATGATATGGAATGGATTAGATTATCTCTTTTTTTTCTTTGAGCCCTAGTCTCTGAGGGTTTTAATACCCCTTCTTCTTGATTCGTTTTGGTTGTGGTGATCCTACCCTAGCTAATCCCCCTTTTGGTTGTCTAGTTTCAGTGGAGGTGATCCAAACCTAGCCAGTCACTTCTTTCCCTGTTTTTGTGGCAGTGTATTCTCTTGGAACAACTCGAGTCTTTTCAGGCCAGCAAGGAATCCATTCTCTAGCTTTTCTGGGCAGCAAGATCTTCTCTCTGTGATCTGTCTAAGTTGCATCACGGCCTCAGTATTATTGGAAGGGCATGGCTGCAGGAGATCTTCTCTGTGGTAACAAAGCCATACAGGGGGCAGTGGGGCTTTTGAGGGGTTTTTTCACAAGGCTGCAAACCAAGGGCCACAGCTGGCCGCAGGGTTTGAAGAGGCGGATTTTCCCTCTCAGCAGGGTTTGTAGCTATTTAAGGACAGCAGCACCAATTCTGTCCTACCTAGCAATACCTACCCCTGGTTCATGCAGAGCATGAGGGATCCATGCTGCTTGCTTAGGTTTGGATTGGACACCACAAACTGCTCTCCAAGGCAGCCATTACACAGCAGCTAGGCCGCACACTGAAGTTGGGAGCAGCAAAGTGGCAACAGGGATTTTGTAAGAATAAATATAAAATCATTGAACTAGTATTAGTAGATGAGTACAGCTGGTTATGGTAAGAGTCTGCTACTGAATTAATTAGAGCTGCCCTCATTGTTGCAAACAGCCCTAGGATGAATTCACTTGTATTCAAGGATCATTGTAATTGCTACGATTTGTGGAAGGACTGTTATTACTACACGATCAGAACAGTGGATTGGTTGTTATCTGAACTGTTATGATGCATTGATGTGTTATATGATTTACTGCTCAACTGTATTGTTGTATGATCAATACTACCACTGTCTGGAATTTGTCTCGCAAACCCTAGAACCCTAAGGGCAAAAATTACCTTGCAACACTACAAAATCTTAAAATTAATTTCTCCTCTAGAACTATAAATACAAGGCAAGGTAAAGTCTTCCAACACACTAAAGCAGTTGAGCAAACTGAGCAATAATGAGAGATAGAGAGCAGGCAGCAAGGAAAGATATGTTTCCAGCAACACAGTCCTATACAACAGTTCCATACAGTAAGTGGTACGGAAGTTTATACAGCCATACATACAATGTCATACAGATCGTTGCACAAATATTTCTGTATAGATCTTTACAGTGGTACAGATAGGCCATATACGTTGTCCTGCGCAGTGCAGATCATCTAATAGTTCTGTTATTTTTGGATTTTTCCAACAGATTGTACAAGCGCAGGACACGGTGTTTTGGTATTTGTGCAGTGTTTTGTAAATTTTTTTTAAGAAATGAAAAGCTGATTTGATAAACTAATTGCCTATGTATATGTGAAACTAATTTTACTGCTTCCACTGTTTAATTTTTAGCTTGTGCAATTGATGCTAGGCTTGAAATCCAATTTCAGCATTAATTAGATAAGGACGTTAGTTACTTAGGGATTAAAATTCTCAGTCATCTTGTTCGTCCTCCCTGTATTTTACTTCCATCTCTGACACACTTTGAGGTGTTCACTGATTCCCCTTTCTTAGTTCAAATATGTTGTCACATTTACTTTGTTTTGACAGTGTATCATGTTCAACATAAAGTTTGTGTATGTATTAATTTTTTTAATAACTATTGTCTACATAGTCAGCTATTTTATTTCTTGTATTGGTGATTGGAGTTGCGTTTGCACTCCCACTAAGTTCTTGTTGAACTACTATTGTGATCAGTCACATTAGACATCAATAGAATTAGCTTATCTTTAACATTCATCTATTAATTCATTAGCTATCAGCCTAGCGCATTAACTCTATGGGTGCAAGCTCGTCATAGACCAAGTGAATGGGCCTCATGGTATTAATGCCACAGACCTCAATTGGAATCCTGGATACCCCCAGTGCACGTCGGCAGTCCAAGTGAACGGGACTCATGGTGTTAGTGCCACAGACCTCAATTGGGATCCTGGATAACCCCCAGTACATAATGTCAGACATTGCATGAAAAAATTGGGGGTTATAGTGGCAGCCCAGAGGATTCAACTGTGTCAGGTGGGTGCAATTCTGCTGCCTGGTTACTGATTCACCCAAACGATTCGTTTAGAATATTTAAAATAAAAAATAAAAAATAAACTCTGTGGGTGCAAACAAAATTTATTTTTATCCCTCCATATAAAATGTTAAATATATCATCATCATGATCCCCAAATTTTGTCTCACTATCCCTTCGAAAAAACAAATATCTTTGCCTGATACAAGACAAATTCAATTCGAATGATGCATGTAATAAATATTTGCTGACTCATTAACCTGTAATATTTCTCCATGAAAGACGGGCAGCTAATCTCGATCCTTCAACATACTAATATCTTGATCCCTCAACATACTAATATCTTGAACTGTCATCTTCAGAAAGTTGACTGCACAATGATTCCCGAGAATATTTTCAGCCTCAGAAAGTGACAATTATTGGCTGTTTATATTTCAGCAATTCCATATTCTGTAAAGCCCAACAGATACATGCTTCATGCTGGTCATCATGTTTTTTGATGGTTCAAGACATTTGTCTTCTAATGGACCCATTATAGAATTGGCTGTTTATATTTCAACATTTCCAAATTCTGGAAAGTTTGGCAGATACATACTCCCGGCTGGTCATCATGTTCATGATGTGTCTCAATATACACCACACATGAAAATGTATAAATTTTATGAGTTTGTGCCTTGCACATATTCATCCATCCCAGCATGTTATTGTCAAAAAACATCATCTAGCCAATCAAACTTTCATAGAATCTAATGGTCCTATGGCAGTTGAAGGCATTTGCTTTCTCGTGAGCCCATTTTCCTAACTGCATTTTCCACATCATATGGAACCAGGTCAGGAGATAACAGTGAGAAACTGTTTGACCCCGAAAATATAAGGAAACAAACTCCTTCCTCATATCTGGTTTTCAACTTATCCAAAGGCCATCCTGGAGATATACACGCTTCCTCAGAGTCAGAACCTCAAATAGCATGTCTTCATCACAAACTACAGCCATAAATTTTAAATTGAGTTCTATGTTTTAATCTTAGATTTTCCTTCTTCTTAAGAGGTTTTAAGGCTTAAGCTATCACAATCACGATATTTTCTTGTAACATATCTTCATGTAATCCAGAGCAAGAAAGTCTGCTTTGTATAGAAGCTGATGGTGACTAATAAAATATCTAGATGTCCTCCATAAGTGTGACATGTTGAAAATACAATTCCACGTAATATTAATCTGCTAACTTGAGTAGAGATCCAGTTCTAAATGCTTTTCAACAAAGTAGACTTTTTAGGAACATTTTAAAGGCACCTTTAATTTTCTCACGGTTTGGACATAATCAGTGGTCGAGTGGGGCTTGATTAAAGGGAATGCAACCCTTGACTGATGAATTATCTGCCAATGGTTACAGAATTCTAATTCTAATGGGTTTCCTCAAAAAGTATAAATCTAACTTGCAAATCAAATTCACAAATAGCATTAATTCCAGAGGGTTGTGACATACTCCAAAATCGAAATAGCCTAGGCCACTCTCCTAATAACCAGCCCTTACGAAAATCCAACTTGATCTTGGGAAAGAACATAACTAGTTAAACCCTATTTAGCTCTACTGTGAATGCCCTGAAGATAGGAGAAGCCCTATCCCATACAGGTATTGACCAATTGGAACATATTTTTTAAATATTTTTCAAACACAAAATTGTAACCTTTGAAACCAAATTGCCCACTCTCTTCCTTAGTTTTCAAGGATGCAGACATACACACGTATATAGTTCGACGGGAGTGTAGGACTAACTAATCAAATTCAATTCTCAAATAAAAATTTCAAAAAAATACCCCTAGGCAAGATAAACTACAGGTAATACAGGAAGATCATGGAAATAACTTGAGCCGATGACATTGTATGCCAATAGGTATAGTTTTCACAAGATTTTATCATTCCTCAAATTGTGCTTGGGACAGAAAACAAAGTTTCAGTGTAAACGTAGATGAGAACCTGCATTCCTGAGAGAAAAGCCTTGATATTAAAGATAAGACTAACAGGAAAAGAGTTGCATATAATCAAACATTGACCCCCAGCCCCTGCAAGGCTTTTAACGACTGTAATAATTAAAAGCTTAAGTGACTTGTACCTCCCATTTGTACTTGGTCATTGGAAACTCTACTGTTATATTGCAAATGACTTTATTGTTACTTCACATTACTCAAGGTTTATAGATTATCTATAAGATCCCTGCAATTACCCAGGCTATTTTTTACATAAATTGCAAATTTATTATACAAACTGTACAATGGCCTTTACATTGTTAATATGTGGTCTAGAATCCAGAATAGGCAAGTTACCTTGCCTCAGTGGTGGAAATCCAGAAGGGGTGATAGAACTTTGCTCTATTGTGATGTCATTACCACAGTTTTTTAAAGGCTTGAACTGTAAGGAGCTTCCATGATATGCGAGCTTTTAATGAAATGAATTTAGACATGTCATCCTGGATTTCACAAAAATTCTACAAGAATGTTTGAAGACACTCTTTGTAGGCTCATGTAATAAGTCTGTGTAAACATGATGTGATAGCACTTCATTGTTAGTTGTTTTTCAAATTCAAGTTATTTCTGATCAGTTGTGCCTGTTAACTTTAGGCCTTTCTACAAATCAACCATGTCTTCCAATTTATGTCTTCTAATCAGCAATGTCTGTTAATTTACAATTGTCAATTTCATGCCCAAAACTGTTGCTAATTTTGAATGGATAGTTCGAAATGGAAATTACAAATCCTGAGTGGATAGCCGCAGCTGGAAAATACATATTCTGAGAAACCATGAACAAATTATCTTCTGACTTACAATCAGCAAAATTGATTTGTAATAAAGCCACTGAAGAAGATAGTAGCATAATGTCTTGCACTGACGTGATTATTTCTTTGATAAATAGTGTAGATGTTACATGAACATTATGATGGCCATTGGCAATATCCAAGGGTTCAGACATTTATCAAGTCAGCATAGTTATAGTGTATTAACAAATAGACAAGTTCAATGTTTTATTTTTAAGTCAGTGGTTCTCTTTGCTGCAATGAAACAGCCCACCGCTATTTCTAACACTTGCTATGTATAAATAAAAGGCTGTCTAACTGATAAGGTTGAACAGTGAAGTAGATGAAATTCAAGTTTTCCATTAAGCCTTGCTCTCATGAAATGCCAAAATTTGAAATTTATTCTTTTTTTAATTATTTTTTCAAATGAATCATATCAAACTGGTCTAACTTATAATCCAGGGCTCTATGAGTACCAGGGTTTGAACCTGGGTCATTAACATGGCAATGTATCATTCCAACCACTCGGCCACTGGCCAACACTCTGAAAGTTATTCCTTGTAAATAATTGCTGTCTTTGTTGAATGACGATAGTGTAACTGTGGGTTCTGGTGCTCTGTTATGTGCAAACTGAAATATACATGTTTTTAAGCATTCATCCTGTGAAGTTCCAGTTTCTTCCATTACTTTACATTTCTTTCTTGCATCTGCTGAGTTATCTTGAAATTAGAAAGTGAGGGAAACAAAAAATACAGATTTTGATGTAAGAGTTACATTGACCACTTAAGAACCATTCATAACTCCTGCAAGGACCTCAATGCCTCAAGTTCAAGCATTGTTTATTTAAGTCCACAAACTTATGGAGACACTTGAAAATAGAAGGTGAGAGAGAAACAATCTCTTGAAATTTGAAAGCGAGAGAGAAACAAAAAGTACAGAATTTTGATGTAAGAGTTACATTGACCACTTGAGAACCATTCATTACTCCTGCAAGGACCTCAATGCCTCAAGTCCAAGCATTGTTTATTTACCTGTACTTCATTTGAACTACAATGTGGCAATTTATATCTTAACCCTGCACATTGACTGTTCAGACTAACAAGATAATATGTAAACGAGTCCACAAACTTAAGGAGAAACTTGAAAAAGAGGTGAGAGAGAAACAATCTCTTAAAATTAGAAAGTGAGAGTGAAACAAAAGGTACAGAATTTTGATGTAAGAGTTACATTGAACACTTAAGAGCTATTCATAACTCTTGCAAGGACCTCAATGCCTCAAGTTCAAGCATTGTTTGTTTACCTGTACTTCATTTGCACTGGTACAATTTTATCTATCATACATTTTGAAAAAATTCCACATGACAATAGCTTCTTCCATATCTTCGTATAGGTAAAACACTATAACTCAATTAAACGCATTAGAAACAGTAACAAAAATACCAACATAATTCACTCTTTTTAGGAATAGTTAGACTGTGAAATACAGGATTTTACTGGAAATTACTTAGAATCAATAAAATTTCTGACAAATGTATCGAGAATGCCTCAAACATAAGCCCTCCTAGCCATTTAGGTTTCCTTCTATGTAATTTTACATGACCTCAATTGCTGACATTGAAAATTACTCTAACCACTGATCTCAGTTATACCTAGTTTCCATGAACAACCTAAAGGTACTGATGCTACAGTTCATGAATACCACAAAAACAAAACCAATTTGGAATGTGTACTTTATCATGTATGCTTTAGTTGGTCTGATGTATGAAGATAGTGGGGCATAAATACAGCCCTTAAACTGTTATCGCATGTATACCAGCAATGCAAAGATAGGGTCGAACTTATATAACAGGTTTAGGAGTGTTTAATGAGATTGGTTAAACTCGTATTCGTTGCTGACCTCGATTATTTTAATATTTTAAGATGCATTATAAATTTTAACAGCTTATGGAACAATTTCTCATAGCTTATAAAAAGCTCTGCTATATGGTGTGTTAATCTCAATTCCAAGAGCTTATAAACGTGTTTCGGGATTGCCTGAAGCTGAAATTTTCAATGCTTGCAATGTATGTATGTATTGTTTATGTAGGGTTCTCTCACACATTATCAAAATGAACTGATCTTATATTTTCGATCCCATGAGCTTATCATTGTGATAGAGAATTTAGATGTTAAAGAGATTGCCTAAGGTTTAATTATGGTTAAAATGTATCATTTTTATATTACCTATGTAATGTGCCCACTGCCCAGCAATAGGGGAAAACATATCCATGAGAGGGATTAGAACATAGATTAGTCAAATATGGCAATATTTTTAGCCCTCGGGGAAAAGAATAATGAAAATACATTGAAGTAAAGGCGAGAATTTCAACACTAACCCCCTTTGCAAACTCTATTCTCAGAGCCTGACCACTGAGTACCAACCCTTGAAGGCTTCTCTTTGCAATCACTGCATCCTCCTCTTTCCTGAAGTTTATGAAAGCATAGCTACGGGCAGAATACACAGTGATATTCTCTATTTCCCCAAATCTGGAGAATTGCTCCGCCAATGCAGTTTCTGAAACATGCTGAGATACATTGCCAACCCAAAGGTTTCGAGAGGCCTGAATTGTGTCACTTTCTGTTTTCTGAGCTCCAAAAAGATGACTCTTTTCATCAAAACGAGGACCATGTACTCTGTCCTTTGCAAATGGTGTCCCCTGGAAACAGAATATTAAACGTTATCCCATTGTTTAAATAATACATATAACCAGCCACAGCAACTTTTTATTTTTGAAATATACAATTTCTGTGCCAAGAATATCTTCTTTAGATAGTGCTGGTGCAATGCTTGGGGATAATAATCGATGAACCTCGCAAATTCCAGCCCATTCGCAGTATACATGTTGTTCAAACTTCAATCCCAACACGAAAGACGGATGAAAGGAATGAAGCAATATAAAAGCACAGCATGGGCAGCATTTTTTTGGTTCACCAGTTTGAATCTAAGTACAGCATCAACAACAAGCATAAGGCACGCACAAACTTAAGGATGAATCCTAAAGTATACACAATACTGAAAAAATCACACACTTTCCATCTGGTATCTTCATTTTAGCACACAGCAGAGTAGAGATACCATCAGAAAACAGGTGCTACCCACATACAGACACCCAGCCACTTACATGCAGCACTAAGCTGACCCAAAAAAGGGATTTTTACATCATGGTCGGCAATGCCAGCATTGTAAAAGACCATAACAGGCCACATTGCCACATTAAAAAGAGCATGTATATTACATGATCAGATTGTATATAAACCAATTAACACCCAAAGCAGTTGGATCCATAATTGGAAAAAAGTGAGAAGGTTCTTCCAGTAGGCAAAGTATAATTCCTGCGAGAGTGTTTCCTGGAACCATGGGGTCACCTTGAGTAGTGGTGGTCCAGCGTGTGGCTGTACCAGAGATATTATATCAAATGATCTCATGACCCATCCACATATAAGCGGATCAATGTCCATGACATGCCCTTCAATTTTAGAAGTGCACGAGCTAGCCCAACCGATTGTCATCGATGTTGCAGGGCATTTGGCTAGTTGCATGCCAGCAGGTGCCCAGTTTGAATCACCTGGATGATGCACACTAGTCTTCTTCGGAAAATAAATACGAAAATATACATTCCAGCCATTTTGGATCAAAATTTAGGTTATTTTCATTTCTGTAAAACATCGTTATGCTTATGAAAAAAAATTGAAAGAATTTCCGGCGACCTGCCGAATTAGACCTCGACTGAGACATTAAATCCAAGAATACACTAATTATCTTGGCTCGAGCTATATTTCGGATATAATGTTAAGTCAATTTTAGTGGACATTATTATTATTGCGAAAAAAAAAAAAATTAACGGCGACTTGACAGTCTAAGAACGAGTTAAGGAGCACTATTTCACATAAGACCTAAAACGCAGTAAAACCCTAATTTTCTCAACGTGCCATATATTTCTAAGTAGTAAAAATTTAACCTAAACTTGCGGAACGGTGGCGCTAAACAACTTAACCTAAGCTTATTAGACGGGTGGAACTAAGGAGGTCTCTCAGCAAGCAACTTCAGTAACGAAGCTACGCCAAGCTCAACATCTTCTCGAAGACCATTTTGCAGACCTGCTGCAAAAGTAATGAACCTAATATTTACAAATCTAAGCTTTAAAAATATTTTTTCAATTACAGGATCTAGGGTTTGCATTAAGGACTGACCCATTTTACTCCGACGCCGCTCTTTTGATCCCTCGAGTTCGCAAACATGCTGAATCCTGAAGCGATTTCAACCCGCGGCGTCTCTGGCGACAAGAGAAATCCTTGACGTCAAAAATTTGCACAAATGGCACTGAAAAATCGGAAAAACGAAACAAAAATCATCAGTCTGATCAGCGCGATATAGGTGAGAATATCGACTGAATGGTTCTATCGATCTATCGATCCGCCCAGCGAATATTTGAAGGAGAAAAAACAAATCAAAATGGAAGACAGTGCGACGCTGCAGATAATAAGAGGGAGTGGATCGACGCTATGGATATACCGGCAAGGTAACCGACACCAGTCGGTCGTGTGATAAGGGCATGCAATTCCCAGGGGTGGGTCGCTTTTTTGTGAGCTTCTACGAGGTCTGGCAGATTTTATGGCCGGAATTGTCCGGAGTTTCTATATTTCGCCTATCGTTAGCTAAATCTACCCATATAGCATTGCAGTTCAGTATATGTGAGGATAGTAATGATAGGCATGGCGGAATATGCAATATTGTAATTTTCTATATTTATTTTTGCTTTTCATGCCGGGATAGGTAACAAATTAGAATTAGAGAATGTGCAACTTGACATTGCTAACAAAATAAAAAACTCCATTTAAATTGGCAAAAAAGTGACTATATTTATTTCTTACTCATTTTTTATCTTTTTCCACCCTTAAATATGGTGTTATTAAATATTATTTATGGAATTTAACTGCGTTAAGTAAGTCATTTATTTATGACTATTTTCATGAGAGGTAGACGCATGATTTTTGAATAATTCACTAGCACTCATTGCATCACCCTTCTCATGATTTTTTAATAATTCACTAGCACTCATTGCATCGGGTGAGCTCACAAGAGTGAAGAAGTGGGATTGAAACTAGTGAAATGAATCACATAGTGTCAATCATCACTTTCAAGGCTTGCACCCAGTAAATGTAGTTAGCTAACGATTGTGGACGTTTTCTCAATTACTTAAATTTAGTTTTTTGATTAAGGATTTGTATCAATTTGTAAGAGAATTCAAGTATTCAAGCTATTGAGATGGAAATTAGTGACCTTTTTTAGGCATTTAGGTAAGAAGAGGATAAAGTGTTTTTCTAGTGTTTTTGAGTATAAGATTATATTTTTATATTTCAATATGAATGGAGCTTAAGGATGTTTATAATACATTGTTGTTATATAAAAGAAAATAATTGAGAAATTGCTTATAATATAGTTGTAGAAAAGGTCTTTATGTTGGAAGAAAGCATTAAATATATTCATGTGGGAAGTGATGGGCGTGAGGATTTTATAATAAGTGGATATATAAGCACTTAATGGCCACTTTGCATTTGGACACAGTGAAATATATCCATGTGGGAAGAGATGGGCATGAGGATTTTATAATAAGTGGGTATATAACCACTTAATGGCCACTTTGCATTTGGACACAATTGACCTGGTTTGGATAAAAATTGGAAAAACAAACTATTAACAATTGGTCTTTACTTCTCTTTGGCAATTTCCCTAAAAGAGGAACCTCCCATGGAATAATCTAGGTAAGTGAGCTCTTACGAGGCCCTCTTAACATTTCAAATGTCTTGCTAATTCATAAATTATTGATCATCTCTTTCTAGGTCGCCCTTGTCGATGATAGAGAATTGGATCTAAATGGAAATGAGAATGAATATTCATTGATAGCAAGATGAATCAATTCTCCTCCATCAATGGACCAAGGCTCATTTTCTATCTAATGTCGAAGTTGGATCATATGTAGAAGTTAATAAAGGACTTTGTAACATGAAATATTTGGTTGCAACATAACCAACCTATTTTTATTGGATGGGATCAAACCATCCATTAAATGAATTTAAAGGATGTAAAGGAAATCATTTTATCCAAAGTTTTAAAACATGGTGATCTTGAGGGTGTCCAAGAAAACAAAATCAACTTAGCCCTATGGAGAAATGAACCTTCTATTTGATTCAATCACATGGATGAACTACGTCACCCATGTTTGCCTAGTTGTTTGCCCAACCTTATCGCCATAAAATTCCACTCAAAATTCAAACTATGGAGCATATTCCGGACTTTTCTTCTTCAAATCCTACCCAGAGAAATTTGCAAACAAGAATCCTTCATCATGTTAGCTTTTGATGTGACTTTAAGAGGTTATTTAGGGTGTGCAGGGATTGAAGGTCTCTTGAGAATGAATTGAGAAAATCAATAGAGTCTTCTCCACGAAACATTGGCACATCCATAAACAATAATCGTAAGTTTATGGCTCTGTTAAAGGCCCGCTACTGGTTCATGTTATGAATTTTAAAAAGTAGATAGTGGAGGGTCTCTCTTATTGTTTAATATATTTGAACAAGTTGTTCATAATCACAAAAGTATAATTCTTTTACACATTGGCTACTTAACATACCACTCTAGGATATTTCCTATTTTTTGTGGGCCTTCCATGTGTTTGCTTCGCCCACAACTACAAATTTTGCATCCTCATTGTTGATGCTCTTGTTACTAGAATGGATTTATATGGGGTTAGAAAGTGATATAGAATTAGCACTAATTTTCTCCCCTTCTAACCATAAGTAATTATCTGTAAAAGACCATTGTGAATAATGGAATTAACACATGGCCAATCATCTTTTTACTTATTGTTTCATCTTTGATGTTAACTTCGATGTAACAAGTGGAGAAATTGCCATTTTCTCATACAAGTTTTTCACCAGGTAGTTTTGAAATTATTATTTTATGATAATCATTGTAGGTATTACAAGGCTTACTAAGTATATCATGTAAACTTTCCATGCATTGCTAGCATCTGCAAATAGATATTCATATTTTAGCACTAACATGAACATTATAGGTGCATGGGGTTTTTGGTATCTCTAGGACTTGTTGATACCCTTAACAAGCCCCAAATCCTAGGGATTAGGTGTTCGAAAAAACAATTTATTTCCACACAAGACAAACACCTTAAGCAAGTATTCACACAATAAGATCAAAGATCAATATTGTTATACGAAATCTACGACTGCGGATAGAATTGTCTTCCCTAGACTGGGTGGCCTAGTCTAGAACAACAGAAGTACAAAGTAGCTATTATTTTCCTTAAAGTAAATGGATGATGGATCAAAGCCTAACTGTAATATGGCGTATGCTTCGCTCCTCTCTTGGCTTGAATGATCCAATCCTGGCTCCCGTCGCTAAAATTAGAACCTGCACAATCATAGAACACAAGCCAACGATCTACGGAATCTATGTAACATCATTTAAATACTTCATTCAATGTTCTTTCTTTTTCACAAAGTGCACCATTAATCACCTTAATGCATGGAAGGTTAACTCTTTACCATAGCAGCATGAGGGTAGAATTCTATCTCTAAAATCCAACCCCTAACTTGTGGATGGCCACAAATATATAGGTGAGGGGAGTAATTGGGAGTTCTTATCCAATTACCAATCAAGGGCTTCAGATCCACTCTTGATGGGAGGATGGGGTCAAAGGACAAGGGATGGAAACCCCAAGGTAGGATAGGATAGGATCTGAATGTTTTATCTGAGGTAAATGGTTGTAACAAATTTTAAAAGCTTCTAGAAAAATATGCTTTCGAAATTTCTCTCTTTTTCCCGAATTTATAAAACCAACTCAAGTGCAAAGGGGAGCAACCTGCAGGTGATCAACGCAGGCCACAATGGAGCAACTTGGAGGTGAACGTGGTCCAGTAGGAGGGCAGGGAGTGTTGGTTTTTAAAATGATTGAAACAAGGTGTTTTCAGACATAAACTCTAGGATATGGGAGTGTCATGCATAGGACTTTATGTTATGATGATGTAAAGGGGTGAAAGGATGTTGATTGATCCAGTTTGTAGGTTAACTGACCAGATGTGACAAAATTTCCTATAACATATTGCCCCCTAAAGCACAAAGTCAGGAAAGGTGACTGATGACTGAAGTGTTTTACCTTGTGACAAGTCAGGATTAAGAACAATTGGTAAGATCATCTTCTGTTACAATGCATTTACATCATGATATTTCTATTGAGGGAGGCATACCCATACTCAATACATAAGCTAACATGACATCTACAATGATCAAAAGATGTGTCCACTGGTGAAAAATGGTGGACCCATGACTCGATGACTGTCTATATGACCATATTCATCATACATTGTAATCTTGTATGTATCCCGAAACCGTAGCCCAGATGGATGAAACTAGATCTAGGGTTTTCTATATCGTTCACATGACCTTTCAATGTACAATTCTAACCATGTGAACCAATGAGCTGGAGTCAAACATGGTAGACACCATCTGATTACCGACTACTTATGCAAGTCATTAACATATGTGAGAGAAACCATCGATGATGTTAATGGCTCTCAAGATACTGCAGTACAATTTGTATGATATGAGTAAATGAGTTGATGTTGAACACCACACAGAATCTTTCAGTCGAAGGCCATTGATGTAAACCTATCACCGAGAGCGAGGAAACTTGTCATTGATGTATGCAAGCACCAAGGTACCGAGAGATGTTTCTAAGTCAACTTCCTGGATAATGAGTTGATGTCGACAGGAAGTGACCCATCACAGGATGACCTTGAGGTATCCCCCATCAACGACATGAAATAGGTATCATGATTTTGAGACATAGTGATGGTGATATGGAACTGGATCAGGAACGACAGACATGGAATGAAGGCTTAAGAGTATTGTAGCAAATATTGACTAAATGAATTCTCCTGAACACATCGCGTGACACTGAATAGAGTTGGCAGCATTGACCCAAAACTGAAAATGGAGGCTTTGAAAATAGTATGATAACCAAAAGAAAAGTGAATTACCCAACCCAACAGCCACGAAAATGAGGTGGATGAGTGTTTTGTTTAAGAGTGACTCGCTGCCATTAGCAAAACGAAGTTGCATGTTTTCCCAATTTCCCCAACCATATTGGTCAGCACATCTTTATTTTTTAACAAGCTTGAGGAGGACAACACATGCTTGATCTGTAAGTTCACCCTTTACATGAATCCCTCCAAGTATGTTTAACGAACCCTGAGAAGGAGTGGTTCGGCCTTGTGACGTTCAACAAGTCCATCGTTTTTTTATGTTTTAACGAGTCCAGCGAAGGTAAAACTCGACATATTTTTCATTTTTAGAGAGTTTGAAAAAGAAAACTCTAGATGTTCATTTTCGTAGGTAGTCCAGAAAATGGTTAAACTTTTACTGAGTAGACGTATTTTCATTTACTTTTACGAGTTCGAAAAGACAAGTGCTCAACAATATTTTCATATATTGGGAGTCTAAAAATATTTAAAATATGACTCCAGCGGGTTCCTTTTTCATGAGTTCATGGAGTATAAAAAAGAGATAAAAGTGTACTCCTCGGTCAAAATTATATGTGAAAACACGACAAAATCCGTTAAATATTTGCCGACCTACTCAAAACACCACAAAAAGGATCAAACTTACATGTTTCATGATAATAAAAAAAAGAAAAAATACTAGGTTAAAACATTAAATACGATAAAATAATGGAAAAAATGACCTTAAATAATGAAAATGGCTATTATCTTTTACCATTTGAAATTCACCTTCAACAGTGAGAGCTCTGAGCCCTTTATGCCCTCGATCTTCTGCAACTGATTGCAGTTAATCCGGTGGATCACTTTCAGTTTCATTAGTTCCAGGTAGGAGCTAAGACCTTTCTCTTTCGATTGATGGTTCCTTTTTGTGATTTCATGCAAGTTTTATTTATTTTCGAGAGCCCTGGGGTTCCAAAAATTCGCCCTAGGACCAACGCATTCCCCTCTTGTCAAAAGGTGTGTTGCACATGGGAAACATTTCACTGCAGACAAGGGTGCAACACTTTGTCATCCCTTCTATGGCAGCATTGGGTGCAATTCCTTAGCTAAAATTGCTATTTTTTATCAAAATTTGTTTAGTTTTTTGCATGAAAGGGATCCTAATGAGTGTCTTATTGATGTTACAGGTACTCATAAGCACAAAATTGCCTTTGTGTGGAGAGAAAGAGAACATGAAGAACATGAATTGAATGTAGAAAATGATCCTGCCACCATTAAGGCACTCAAAAACTATGGTTTGTTGAAATTCTTTTGGTTACCCGAGACAAGGCAACAGATGGAATTACTCAAGTTCCTAGTTCATTCATGGGATGTACAGGCACAGACATTCAGGTTAGGGAAACATCTGTTAGAGATCAAAGTGGAAGATATATACTTTCTAACAATTTTATCCATGAGGGGTGCCCCCATCTCTCTCCTAGGAGGGAGAAGTGGAGGAGAGTTAGTAAAGAATTATATTTCCACTCATTGTAGACCTCAAGCACAACTGACCAGAGATGGGAAAATTAACATTAGAGATGTGACTTGTCTGCTTCTGATAACAATCCTTTTCATTATTGTTAGATTGGTCAGTAGCTCGACACTTCACGTAGTTAGCAGATCATACATATTGTACGGTCTAGAGTGTCTAGAGTCGGCAGTCTTCAACTGGAGCAAGGGGGTATTGGTCAACATGAAGGAACAACTAACCAAAGGAAAAGAAGGAAAACCGAAAAACTTTGGATATGGTTCAATTTTCATTTCTTTTGCCATGGAGCGGATTCCATTATTACAGCCTCAACAGATCACGCTCAAGCCTATTGATATGAGGGTTCCATGAATGAGGAGGTGGATAGACCTTATGGCACGACATGCAGGTCCATCAGCGGTCAGTTTCACACCAACCTTATTTAGATGGTTGTGTAGACAGTTGATTATGATTGAGGATTACTTGTACGCAGGAGCGGATTTCCGTGATGACCTTGAGCTCGTACTTCCTAAGGGAGAGAAATCAGGTGCTATGGGTAAGACATTTTAACCATTTATAAAAAAATTTAAGAAGTTTTAATTTTTAATTTTTATTTTTGGATGTTTCCGGGACTAAATTATTGATTTGTTTCTTGCAGATGTTGGACCTATTCGACCTATAGGAGCTTCATATTTCTGTCCTGTAGGAGAGCCACAGGACACTGCAGTACCAGCACCGGTAGTCGCAGTAGGATGGGATGCATTGTAGGATATTGATGTAGCAGTGACCCTGACAAAGGTGGAGCGCCACTTGGAGGGGCTGACACACGGGATTGTTGAGACCATGGTCGATGAGATCTTATGCGACTTCAACGATATACTATCGGAGTGCCTGGTCGTATTGGTCGACTACTGCGTAAGATGGCTCGTGCAATAACACATTATCATGAACATTATTAGTCTACTGAGGTTCATATTCATGTCTGCATATAGTTTTTGACGTAGGTCGTATGGCCACATGTGTCCGAGACACAAATTTTGTAAAACCAAAACTTTATATATATACACACACACACACATATATATATACCTTCATTGTTTCTACGTTTCTATTGTTGTTTTCAATTTATGTCATGTGTATTGAAAATTGTTTAGATTCTTTGCAAATGTCTATCCAAAACATAATTAGCAAGTGCATCCGCCAGTGTGTTTAGATTTCTAGAAATATGTTCATATTGGATGAAATTGAAATGTCTTTGATCTGGATTTATGCAGGAACGCAACAGAATACACATATAACCATAAATAAAAATACGCGGCAGAAATAACACTTCATTTCATTAATATCAAAGAACTGAAAATTGCTTACAGACATAATGGAAATAAACTAGCTATGGCACTGGTAGCTTATCTCTGAGAAGAGATGTGGCAGCTAAAAGTATCTGACCTCTATTATAATGAGGCTTCGAGGGCCTATTTATTATTAGAAACAATGGAAAACCCTAAACATCCAAAACCCTAACCCTAGGAGATGAAGCGTCAAAATTATGGGCCCTGTTTGGGTAAATTGGTGTTTCAATTTCCCGGGGACGTAACTTTGGCATACGATCTTCGTTTGACGTGCACCATACCTCGTTAGAAAGATCTATCCGACGACTACAAATTTTTATGTGAGAAAAATCAGTCCATGGACCCATGTTACTCCTTTTTCCCAAAAAAGGTCTTTTAGGGCCTCAAAACGACTCTGAAAGTTCATGACCCAAAAAAATGCTAAAAATAGTAAGTTGTGTCGAAACTGAAAAACTAAAAGAGACAATGGTGGGGCCCTAAGTGGAATAGGTGAGTAGCCACCAATATCCACCTGGATCATTCCTCCCCCCTTAGGAAGCAATGGTCCCCATTGCGTTGAGCTCCTCCATGAGATGAGGAAACTTCTACTCAACTTGGTCCTTGGTGAACCACTTGCCTTGGTGCAGGAGTTGGCCAGCTTTGACAACCCGATACAGTTGGATCTTTTGTTGGCGAGTGTTCTTGATTTGCATGTCCATGATACAAGTTGTGGTGGCCTGTTCCATGCAGTTTGAGTTTAACTCTGTTGGTGTGAGTTGTTCTGTAATGTCAGAGGTGTCTAGTAGAGGTGGGAAGTAGGGACGAAAGCGGTCCACATTGAATACTAGGTGCGAACCAAGGAATGGTGGAATACTAAGCTCAAAGGCATTGTTCCCTGCAGCCTTGGTGATGTTGTACGACCCATATCAGAGCGGACGAAGCTTGAGGTGGGGTCTAGTGAGGCACTCCTTCTACAAATGTAGCCACACTTTGTCGCCCACCTGGAAGTTGTGTGGCACCTAATGTTCATCATGTCGTTGCTTGTACTTAGCATTGGCTTTGTCCAATATGTCATGAACCTTTTGGCAGATGTGCTAAATGCGCTCGATGAAGTTGTTATATTTGTCAGCTTCAGACTGCACATGAGCCGAATTGGCTTGAGTAGCCGCAAATGGCATGGCTATGTCAATGGGACATAGTGGCTGGAATCCCAAGCCCACCTGAAAGGGGCTATGGCCGGTTGAGATGTGGAGAGCCCGGTTATAACTCTGTTAGGGGAGGCTCTCATCCCATGTGCATGGATGCTTTGAATTTTACATGCGCAGAATGTGTACAATCATCCTGTTGACGACCTCTGTCTGGCCATCAGTTTGGGGATGGAAAGCTGTGGACTTGGTGAGCTTGGCGTCCAACATTGACCAGAGGCTGGACCAAAATGTCCTAAGGAACTTGATGTCCTAATCTGATATGATAGGTGGTGGGATCCCAAAGTGCACCCACACTCGTTCAAAGAAGAGTTTAGCAGTGGCTTATGCTGTGATATTCTTCTTGCAGGCCGCCATAATGGCCATCTTCGAGAATCTGTCGACGACCGTGAAAACACAGTCGTTTCTGTTAGTGTCAGTCTAGTCATACTGCCATCAGTGATCAAATTTACTCTTTGCATTTGCATATTAGGAGTCCCATAATAATCAATTTCACCATTCCGCCAGGTCATAGATTCATTGATGGTAGTAATTTTTATCAGTTCTCCCTCATGAGGTACTTGCTGATTTTCCTTTCTATGGTCTTTGGTCATTAGTCACTTTAATTCTCAAAATCATGTCAGGAGGTCATAAGATGGGTCTCATTAGTTTCTAGGGTCTCACCATGGTCAAATTAGCGAGTCAAGTATCAATAATATCAGCAAGGTCACGAGGATGCCAATAAGCTCAAAGTCACAGCACCAGAAATAAAATCAAAGAGACATTTATATTCATCTTGATGTAATTTTCACCTCAAAACCATGTTTTGAGGTGAAAACGTGATATTTTGCCTTTACTATCATTTATTATGTAATTTCATATCAGCATATGTAATAAGTCACAATTCAGAAGCTATCATCTCCACAAAAGTAATGTTCCTGCCTTCAGAGAAGTTTTCCGCAGCATGTTCAGCGCCAGATCATCTTCAAAGCAAATCCATCAGAAAAAGCCCGGAAAGAACTTTCCAACAGTATACTACACTCTCAAAACTGACTTCTGAATTGAATTTTATGCTTAAGTGAAGTAAAAGCCCTCTATTCCCTAAGTCCCCCCTATTTCCCTTTTTTTTTTTCCTTTTAACTTTATGTTTAAAGGTTTTGATTTTCCCTTTAAAAATCTCTTTCCCCCCCCCTCCGATTATAAAATCGCATTATAAATTACTTTTTAAAAATATATATGCGATTTTATTATTAAACCACTTCCCCTCCATTACCCATTGGACTTTATAATAAAAAGTTCCATATTATAAAGCCCCCGCCCCTTTAACCACTTCCCCTTTTTCCTTCCCCGCCAATCATATAATAAAACTTTATAATATAAAGTTTCAAATCGCAATCGCAAAAGTTTTCAAGTCGCAATCGCAACTTTTATATGGTATGTTCCGATCGGTCCATCGCAAAACTTGCGATGCGATTGATCGCGTCGACCTCCGATTGATCCCTCCGATCCCCGATCCCCCGATCGCAAGTCTCCTCCCGATCCCTCGATCGCAGTCTTCTCCGATTGTACGATCGCGACATCCCCCGATTGAAACCTCTGATCGCTCATCCCACCGTTGATTACCCCCGCTGATCGGACGGCCCACAATAAATCGCAACACTCCCATCGCAACTCCCGATCGCTTTTCCCCTCCGATTGATCGCATCGCAAGTTTTGCGATTGCGATTACTCCCCGATCCCGATCTTCGATTGCGATTACATTGTTATTTCATACACCCGCCCTCATCCCCGATTGCGATTGCGATTAAACCCTGGTCCCACCATACGGTTCCTCCGCCCATTCATTACAAAACGAATTTTCCTTTTATAAGGGTTTAAATTTCATTTGTTTTGTTGTGTGTTATATATCACTCCGCCGGTTCATTCCGATTGCGATTACTGTTATATGATATCTCTCCGCTCTTGCTCCGACTCCGATTGCGATTTATATGCGGGTCCCGCCTCCTCTCCCTTCCTTTTCCCATCTAAAATACATTTTTCCCTTCACAAAGTATGGAATTTCATTTTGTCTTCTTTCAACGACAGTTTATTAAAAAGTCAGAGAATAGTGGAAAGTAAAGGAAAAGTTGGCTGGCAATGAGTTTAAAATAAAGATGGTTACAACAGCAGCAAAATAGGAGATCTGTTCACCAGATTACCTATTTTCGTTTATGCAGCCTAAACAGCAAAATCTTCAAAGCATAAAATGTGATGCTGTCCCTTACTTTAAGGGGCAAATTGTTGTATTACTTTCTATGATTGTATTTCAGCTGTTAGAACAACTCCCTTTTATGTGGATCTGTGTTCCCACATTTCAGCCTATTTATTGTAATTGTAAATCATTTGTAAGCAGTCTGAAAGTTTAGAGAAAGTAGGGGAATAGTGTGGAAGAACATCTATGCGCTACATTGTACAGTTTGACAGGAATCAATAAAGAGATGCAGCTCTGATTTGTGGGATCCATGTGGTATGAGATTTAGCATTTGTTTTCCTCCTTTGTTTCATATGTGAATTGTTATGTTTTCCATTCATCCATAAGCATTTATTTTTGAATGCTTTCAAGATAGAAAGGTAGAATTCATATTTAAATGCTCTGCCTTGGGAAATCATTCATACTCTGTGTGTTTTCTTCTGTTTGAAAAGGATCCATTCGCTGTGCCCTTTTCAGCTCCTCACCAGTCTCTCCATCCCATCTTTATTAAATTTTAATTGCTAAGTTTCTTGCCTATCTTGCCCCATGAAATATCCTGTGTCCTGATTTAATTCCTGGTTTCAACTGCCTCTTATATCCCGCACATCCCTGAAAATTTATTCATTCATTCTATTAAACCTTTTCCATCATTTTATCTAGCCTAATATCAGTCCATTTATTGTGTTCCATTGAATATTCTTTTACGGAGAGAGCCCTCTCCTGTCCTTGTAGGGCTAGCTACAAGGCTGAGCGTGGTTTAGTTTGTTACCCTGTTTTGCCTTTGCAGCCTGAGGTCCAATTCAAGTGCTAAAATTTTCCATGCTTAGTAGAAGGAAGGCTCGACATGTAATCCATGGAGATGGATTCCCAAGGTCGACTAGGTGTAGGTAGTGGAGTATAAAGGCCTTACTTCTTGATGGTCGGTTTGGCAATGGCGCAAGCCGTGCAGGATCTGATGTACTTCTTGACATCATGTCGAAGGTTTGACCAATAGAAATGCGTCTGAAATAATGCCACTATTTTCTCGACCCCGAAATGCCTAGCGACTCGACTGTCGTGTGCTTCCCATATCATCTTGGCACGCTCGCTCGAAGGAACACAAAGGTGTCCCAGGTGACATAACAGTGCATCTTACAAGTGAAAATTTGGAACTTGCGTACCCCCCAAGAGTGCCTTGTATGTGTGGCTGAATTTTGGATTGCTCTTGTAGAGAAGTCACCAATCAGAAGTCTCGTGCCCACAAGAGTTGAGAACAGTGGTTAGCGCCACGATCGGTGGTCGGCAGAGGCAGTCTGCAACATTATTGGTGCTACCCTTCTTGTACTTGATGTTCAAATGAAATTGTTTGCAGATATGTGGACCACTTCTGATGGCGATCGTTCTACAACTTCCCTTGTGTATGTATGAACTTCAGGGGTCAGTGGTATGTGTGGATGATTGTTTCCTTCCCCAAAATGCAATGCTTCCATTGTCGACAAGCCTGCACAATGGAATACATTTTTTTGTCATAACTGGGATACTTGCGGACTGTGTCAGACAATGTCTCACTGTGATATGCCATTGGATGCCCCTATTGAGTAAGAACTGCCTCAATAGCATATTCAGAGGCATCTGTCTCGATCTCAAATGGTTGTTGCAAGTCTGGTAAAGTGAGCATTGGGGCAGAACAAAGGCGACATTTCAATTCTAGAAATATGTGTGTTTAGATTTCTAGAAATATTTTCATATCAGATGAAATCGAAATGTCTTTGATCCGGATTTATGCAAGAATGCAACATAATACACATATAACCATAAATACAAAGATGCGGCGGAAATAACACTTCATTTCATTAATAGCAAATAATTGAAATTTGCTTACAGACAGAATGGAAATAAACTAGCTAAGGCGTTGGTAGCTTATCTCTGAGAAGAGATGTGGTGGCTACAGGCCTATGACCTCGGTTACAATGAGGCTCGAGGGCCTATTATTATTTAGAAACAATGGAAAACCCTAAACATCCAAAACCCTAACCCTAGGAGATGAAGCGCCAAAACTATGGGCCCCGTTTGAGTAAATTGGTGTTTCAATTTCCCGGGGACGTAGCTTTGGCATACGATCTTCGTTTGACGCACACCATACCTCATTAGAAATATCTATCCGAGGACTAGAATTTTTGATGTGAGAAACATTGATCCATGGACCCATACTACTCTTTGTTTTCCCAAAAAACGTCTTTTAGGGCCTCAAAATGGCTCCGAAAGTTCAGGACCCGAAAAACTGCTAAAAATAGTAAATTGTGCCGAAACTGAAAAACTGAAAGAGACAATGGTGGGGCCCCAAGTGGAATAGGCGGGTGGCCACCAATCTCCACCTGGATCATTCCTCCCCCCTTGGGAAGCAATGGTCCCCATTGCATTGAGCTCCTCCATGAGATGAGGAAACTTCTGCTGAACTTGGTCCCTGGTGAACCACTTGCCTTAGTGCAAGAGTTGGCCAGCTTTGACAACTCGATATAGTTGGATCTGTTGTTGGCGAATGTTCTCGATTTTCATGTCCATGATACAATCTGTGGTGCCCTGTTCCATGTAGTCTAGGTTTAACTCTGTTGGTGTGAGTTGTTCTGCAATGTCAGAGGTGTCTAGTAGAGGTGGGAAGTAGGGACGAAGGCGGTCCACACTAAATACTAGGTGCAGACCAAGGAATGGTGGAATACTGAACTTGAAGGCATTATTCCCTACAACCTTGGTGATGGTGTATGACCCATATCGGAGCGGGCAAAGCTTGCGGTGGGGTCCAGTGAGGCGCTCCTTCTGCAAATGTAGCCACACTTTGTCGCCCACCAGAAGTTGTGTGGCACTCGATGTTGATCATGTTGTTGCTTGTACTTAGCATTGTCTTTGTCCAATATGTCATGAACCTGTTGGCGAATGTGCTGAATGCGCTCAATGAAGCTGTTCTATTTGTCAGCTTCAGACTGGACATGAGCCGAATTGGACTGAGTAGTCGCAAATGGCATGGCTACATCAATGGGACATAGTGGCTGGAATCCCAAGCCCACCTGAAAGGTGTTGTGACCGGTTGAGCTGTGGAGAGCCCTGTTATAACTGTGTTGTACATAGGGGAGGCTCTCATCCCATGTGCGTGGATGCTTTGAATTGTACATGCGCAAAATGTGTACAATCATCCTATTTACAACCTCTATCTGGCCATCAGTTTGGGGATGGAAAGCTGTGGACTCGGTGAGCTTGGTGTCCAGCATTGACCAGAGGCTGCACCAAAATGTGTTTAGGAACCTGGTGTCCTGATCTGAGATGATAGGCGGTGGGATCCCAAAGTGCACCCACACTCGTTCAAAGAAGAGTTTAACAGTGGCTTCTACTGTGATATTATTCTTGCAGGCCGCCATAATGGCCATCTTCGAGAATCTGTCGACGACCCTAAAAACACAATCGTTTCCATGCTTAGTAGAAGGAAGACTCGACATTTAATCTATGGAGATGGATTCCCAAGGTCGAGTAGGGGTAGTAGCGGAGTATAGAGGGCTTGCTTCTTGATGGTCGGTTTGGCAATGGCGCAAGCAGTGCAGGATCTGATGCACTTCCCGACATCCTGTTGAAGGTTCGGCCAATAGAAATAGTTTTGTAGTATTGCCACTGTTTTCTCGACCCGAAATGCCCAGTGACTCGACTGTAGTGTGCTTCCCATATCATCTTGGCATGCTCGCTCAAAGGAACACAAAGGTGTCCTAGGTGACATAACAACACATCTTGCAGGTGAAAATTTGGAACTTGTGTACCCCCCAAGAATGCCTTGTATGTGGCGGGAAAATAAACTCATGTAGAGAAGCTGCCATTAAGAAGTCTCATGCCCATAAGAGTTGAGAACGGTGGTTAGCGCCACGATCGGTGGTCAGCTAAGGCAATCTGCAACATTATTGGTGCTACCCTTCTTGTACTTGATGTTCAAATGAAATTGTTGCATATATGTGACCCACTTCTAATGGCGATCGTTCTGCAACTTCCATGGTGTCTGTATGAACTACAGGGGTTAGTGGTCTATGTGGACGATTATTTCCTTTCCCAAAATGTAATGCTTCCATGGTCGATAAGCCTACACATTGAAATACATTTCTTTGTCATAACTGGGATACTTGCGGACTGTGTTGGACAATTTCTCACTGTGATATGCCACCGGATGCCCCTGTTGAGTAAGAAATGCCCCAATAGCATAATCAGAGGCATCTGTATCGATCTAAAATGGTTATTGCAAGTCTTTTAAAGTGAGCACTGGGGCAGAACAAAGGCGACATTTCAATTCTACAAACACCTTATGTTGAGATTCCAACTAAAAGAAATTTACTTTCGCTCCTCCCTTGGTGACTTGAATCAAGGGCCAAGTGATATGAGAGAATCCCAACATGAACCTGCGGTAAAAATTAGCAAGACCCATAAAGTTTCGAAGCTATCTTAGAGTGGTTGGGGCTGGCCAATCCTGAATGACTTGGATCTTGGTTGGATCCACATACACACCCCTTTCATCAATAATGTATCCTAGATATTAAACCTGGGTCATGCCAAAAGTGCACTTCTCCAAATTGGCACACAACTTGTGTTGCCGCAGTGTTTGGAGGACTTGTCGGATGTGGTGGAGGTGCTCTTCCCAAGTTTGGCTGAAGATCAAAATGTCATCCAAGTACACCACTACAAATGAGTTGGTGAATGGCCGCAAGATGTCGTCCATCAACCTCATGAAGGTTGCGGGAGCATTCGTCAACCCGAAAGGCATGAACAACCATTCGAAAAGGCCTTCCTTGGCTTTGAAGGCAGTCTTCCACAAATTAGAGGGTTCAATTGGTACCTGGTGATACCCATACTTCAAGCCGATCTTGCTAAAATATTTCGCCCCTTTAAGTTGGTCCAGAAGGTCATCAATTCGTGGGATCGGGTACCCATTCTGGACAATGATCTTGTTCAACGCCCAATAGTCAATACAGAGTCTCCAAGTCCCATCCTTCTTCTATACCAACACAATTGGGCTCCCACAGGGCGATGAACTATGCCAGATGTGACCTTTCTGCAGCAACTCCTGAATCTGCCTCTTGATTTCATCGTTTTTTAGAAAAGAGCCCCGATAGATCGATCCATTGGGTAGCGGCACACCTGGGGTTAGAGCAATGGGGTGCTTGACCTGACAGTGTAGAGGAACCCCTGTGGGTGAGGTGAAGATGTCCTCGTACTCCTCCACAATCTTGTCCATTTGTTGTTGTCGTGCAGAGGAGCCCTATCTGGAGGTCGTGGCCATAATATTCTTCTTGCCCTGGGGCAGATCATCAGAAAAACAAATTTCCTTGTTTTGGAAATGATCTTACTGCATTGTTTTGTTGTAACCAAAGAGATAGCGATAGGTGGTGGTAACTCTGGTATCCTGTACAACTTATTTCCCAAAGTAACAATAACAGCGCGAGGCCGAGACTCATACACAGCATGTCGCTTCCACAAGTATGGTTGGCCTAATAATACATCACAAGCATCAAGAGGAGAAATGTCACATAATACCTCATCTGTGAAGGGCTTGATGCTGTAGGGGAGGTGACACTGCTAGCTGAAACGAAGATCTTGTTCTTGGTGAAACCACCCTATGGTCTATGGTTGTGGGTGTGATGTGGTCGGCAAGCCCAACCGCTTCACGACATCTGCTGAAATGAGGTTATTTTTGCTCCCATTGTCAACAATGAACTATAGTGGGGAACCCTTTACCCACATCTAGGAGTGGAAGAGATGCTCCTCCTCCTCTGGATATTTTGATTCCTCCTTCTGGATCTTCGCAGTGGCAACAGTGACGTTGGGCTCCGCATCAATAATCTATTTCCCTTTGTCAGGTTCTGATTCAGAGTCGGAGCATGCATTTGATTCGGAAGCCCTCATCTTGGGCACCAGTGACTGCTTGGCCCAACACTCACTTGTGTTGTGAGTGGAGCTCTTATGGAACTCACACCACTTTCCTGTGTCCTTCTTTGGCTTCGCGGTGTTGTTCTTTTCTTGCGGTTTTGGTAGGTTGTCTTGGGCCTCCATGCCTTGGCTCTGTCCTTTGTTCTACGGTTTGGGGGCACCTTTCCCTTGCTTTTGATTCGCAGATCCAAAGTCTTGCTTCTTCTATTTGAATTTCTACTCAATCTTGGCAGCATATCGGTATGTCGTACCAAGCGAGTAGATGTCAAGGAACTCCATTTCCTCCTGAATGTATCTATGCAGAAAACTGCGATACTTTAGCACCAAATTTTTCTCTGAATATTTGATACCCAACTTTGTGCATAGGGTATGGAACATATTCGTCAGCTCATGCACATCTTGATCCCTTTGTTGTCGCAGCATGGTCCATTGTATGTACTTGTCCTCATAGCTCCCCATGGAATAGTATTGTTCCTTGATGGCATCTCGGAAAGAATTCCAAGTGGGTATGGCTGAGAACAGAGAGTGTTTTGTCTCGTCCTTTTTTCTCACAGTAGGTTTCCCACCAATCCTTGATATGGGGGGTAGATTTGAGGAGTGCAAAAATGATCTTCTCCCCTTTGGAAAAGTCATGAACCAAGAAATATAATTCTAATAGATTGAACCATATATCTACGACATTTGCATCTATTTGGCCCTCAAATATGGGAATGTCAAAGTTTACTTGTACCTTAAAGGGAGTCGCGCCTCTAGAGTGGCTGTTGGATGCAAATGCGCCGCCGATGGGCATTCGTTGAAGGATATGGGCAAAGTTATCCATCATCGCATTCCTTTGTTTTTCGAGGACCTCCTCGAGCAATATTTTTATAGGATCTCCTGCTCCCTCATCTTTCTTTTTGTCCACCATGGGTGGCCGTCGGGTTTTGTGACGCTGATCTTGCAAAGGTTCAACCAGATCGAGCCCCAACTCCTTATACCCCTACCTCGTTTGGGACATGCAAATAAGGATCGAGAAAAAGCAGACCGCTTTGATACCACTGATATGGATTTATGCAAGAATGCAACAAAATACACATATAACCATAAATACAAAGATGCAGCGGAAATAACACTTCATTTCATTAATATCAAAGAACTGAAATTTGCTTACAAACAGAAAGGAAATAAACTAGCTAGGGCGTTGGTAGCTTATCTCTGAGAAGAGATCTGGTGGCTACAGACCTATGACCTCTGTTACAATGAGGCTCAAGGGCCTATTTATTATTTAGAAAAAATGGAAAACCCTAAACATCCAAAACCCTAACCCTAGGAGATGAAGTGCCAAAACTATGGGCCCCGTTTGGGTAAATTGGTGTTTCAATTTCCTGGGGATGTAACTTTGACATACGATCTCCGTTTTACGTGCACCATACCTCGTTAAAAATATCTATCCGAGGACTACAACTTTTTATGTGAGCAACATCAATCCATGGACCCATGTTGCTCCCGGTTTTCCCAAAAAACATCGTTTAGGGCCTCAAAACAGCTATGGAAGTTCAAGACCCGAAAAAATGCTAAAAATAGTAAGTTTTGCTGAAACATAAATAATTATTTTATTGTTGCAATTAAAATACAAATTTACCCTCTAGCATATACGCAAAATCCATCATGAACTGGCAGAACTTCAGATAACTTAAGGGTCAAAGTGTGCAATATTACACCCAAGAATTTAGAAAAAGAGCTCTTATGTTAGGTGTTGATTTGAATTCACAAGACACATTGTTGAAGTATATAGGGGGTTTACATATCTACCTAAGGCATATTATCCTTATGTTCAATCCCACTATCATAAATGAGGGTTGTGTGCAAGCCACCCACCTTAAGGTAAGAGGGAAAAATATTCCAGAAGACGGTAAAAATAATCCATTTAAGGGTGGAGAGAAAGGAAAGGGAAAGACAAATGAATCTGTTAAAAAGGAAGGAGATAAAATGACATGCAAACATTGTTCCAAAGAGGGTCACAATGAAGACCATCATTGGAAGCTTCATCCAAAGATGAGGCCCAAAAAATTCAACAATAAAGGAAAACAAAAAACAGTTGCAATTTCAAATCTGACTGGGGTGATGAAACTAAAATTACAACCATGGGTATGAAGGGAAAAGAATCCATTGCTAGCAGTAGTTCATCAAATTGTCACACTATTATTCCAAATTAAGAAACAATAATTGAATTATTCCATGTGAGGGTTATATCAAAACATACAAAAATCGACACACTATTTGATAGTGGATCTCAAGCAAACTTGATATTTGAAGATTTAGTCAAGAACATTAATATTGAAACCATTCCTCATCACAAACCATATCCATTGGATTGGATATGCAAGAACACAATTTTGCAGGTTACAAGAAAGTGTATTCTTCGGTTTTCAATCACATTAAACTTCATTGACGAAGTTGAATTAGATGTTGTACCGCTTGATATTTCAGGAATTGTTTTGGGTAGTCCTTACCTCTATGATAGACAATTTATCTTCTATCTCTATGAAAACAAGTACCACTTGTTCAAAAATTGTGTGGAGTATATTGTGAGAGCTCATCGCAAGAAACTAAATCTTTCAATAGTTAATGCAGGGAAAATGAAAAGACTAGTGAATTCAAGCCATAATTTTATGCTTCTTATGATTAAACCAAAGAATGATGTTGATTATGAAGCATTCCAAGGTTGTAATCCAAAGTTTAAATCTGATTTGATTAAAGTGGTTAATCAAAATAATGAGATGTCTCAGGAGCCAAAGGGGTTACTTCCCAAGAGGGTAATCCAGCATGAGATATAGTTGCAACAAGATTGTCCTCTTCCTAACATTGGCATGTATAGGATATCAGTGATGGAGAGTGCTGAAATCAAAAAGCAAATCCAAGAGTTGTTGGACAAAGGGATCATCCGACCAAGTACTTCGCCATGCGGGTCACCTATTGTGTTGGTTCCAAAGAAGGATGGAACATGGCGCGTGTGCATAGATTTCCGTGCATTGAACAAGATTACAGTAAAGAACCATTACCCAATTCCTAGAATAGATTTTTTACTTGATCAATTGAAAGATGCAAAGTATTTTACTAAGTTGGACTTAAGGAATGGCTACCATCAAATTAGAATTGCTGAAGGTGACATTTAGAAGACGACATTCAAAACAAAGCAAGGTTTGTTTGAATGGCTTGTTATGCCTTTTGGTTTATGTAATGCTCTTGCTACCTTCATGTGTGTGATGAATGATGCTTTAAGGCTATTTCTTGATGATTTTGTCATCGTCTACTTAGATGATATCTTAATTTTCAGTAAATCATTTGATGAACATATCATGCATGTAAGAGAAGTACTTGATGTCTTAAGGAAAGAACATTTTTTTTTTTAAGATGTGAAAATGTGAATTTGGTAAAACTTCTTTGGTGTACTTGGGGCATATTGTTGGAGGAGGTGAGTTGAGGATAGACCCCTCTAATGTTGAGGTCATTATGAATTGGCCAACACCCAAGACAGTCGTTGAGGTAAGAAGTTTTTTGGGAGCAACCCAATATTTGAGGAAGTTTATTGCTAACTTCTATTTTATCGCAACGCCTTTGCATGCATTGACTAGGTCTTCTAGTGGGGAGGCAAGCAACAAAAAGAATTTGATGCTTTGAAAGAAAAGATTAGTTCAGCCCCAGTACTTGCATTACTGGACTTGAGACAGTCCTTTGAGATTTAAACTGATGCAAGTGATTATGCCATGGGCGCAATCCTTATGAAACATGGTAAACCCATTTCATTTCATTCAGAAACTTTCAATGGCTCGGTGTTTAACGATCCTAATTATGACAAGAAGCTTTATGCATTGGTTCAAAGTGTGGAAAATTGGAATCACTACTTGATGGGAAAGGAAACCATCATACACACTGACCACCAACCGTTGCAAACTTTCAATCACAAACTAAGTTGCAATAATCAAGGCAATTCTGATGGATGGGTTTCTTACATAAATTCCACTTGGTCATCAGGTATGAGAAAGGTATTTACAACAAAATTGTTAATATGCTTTATAGGCTTATTATTAGTGCAACTACTTTACTCATGCCTAATTCTGTTTTGCATTAAATTTATGATGAGAAATATGCATGTGATAATTACTTTCAAGATGTTTATGCAAGCTTGAGTCAAGGAAACTAAGTAAAGGAATTGGATTACCATGTACATAATAACTTGTTTTATCATTTTGGTATGTTTTGTATTCCACAGGGGGAGAGAGTGAATGTCATAAGGGAAGCACACACATCTCTTATTGTTGGAAATTTCAATGTAAGAAAAACAACGACACATCTTCAGAGGCATTATTATTAACCTCGTATGCTTGAAAGTGTGTCATGTTTCATTAAAGGTTTTTCATTATGTGCAGTAAGTAAGCCTAGAAATAGGAAGTTAGGATTGTACACACCACTTCCTGTACCTTCATGTCCATGGGAGAGTGTTTCTATGGATTTTGTAGGACTTTTTCCTTTGTAAAAAAGAGTTCATGATTATTTGTATGTAGTTGTGGATAGGTTCAATAATATGTGTATACTAATTCCATGCAAAAAGAAAATCATAGCTGAACAAATATCTCACTTATTCTTTCAGCATGTTTGGGTTCATTTTGGTTTGCCCACATCCATTGTTAGTGATCGAGATTCTCGATTTGTTGGGATTTTTTGATGCAACCATAAGGTCACAATTAACCAAAACATCAACACATGCAAGGTTAGCGGAATTACCCCACATGTTCCCCCCTTAACTTGACCTCTTTATCAATTTAAATCAAACACATGCAGAAGTTTTAACCATGGTTGATAACTCCTTATAATAATCTTTACCTTTTTACATTGTCGCCCTTTGCCTTACCTTATTTTGTGCATGGCTTCACATTATACAAACATCACGGACCTATGGGTTATGGTCCACATAACTCCTTTATTGCACATAGCAGTTATTTAACTTCGGATTTAAATATAACATACATACTTGTGCGATCAACTACGCTTCACTTTATAAACGATTACACATAACCTTAACCCTCTTCACATATATGTGGAACTTCCTAAGCTATAGGGTCCACAACGCCTTGAACCAATCACAACACACTGCAAGTCGCAGAACATAACAATTAACATCCGCACTAAACCTTACAATTAACAATGCGAAATTCCGCTGAAATACTCACTGTAGATCTTCGCCAGATCTAACGGTCTTACTTTACCTCATATCTTATTGCCATCGCTCGCCCACAAGTTTCATCCTTTTTCAATCACGATAAACCATAAATATTGAGAAGTGCGCTATTGCGCAGTGCTGACACGTCGCATCGCATCGCATCCATCCTTACTCGCATCGCATCACAAACAAAATTCTTATCTCACAAACCTTTAACTTAACTTATAAAATCGCTGATTTGCAATGTTACGCCACACTGACACGCATCCTCGTCTGCAACTCTCCAACTTTACCTTGTTTTGTAATCTTTGTCGTTTAATTTGTTGCCTTCATTTATGCCCGCACTTGATCTTTGTCGTTGATTCTTAAATCTTCGTTTATGCAATTTAATCTTGTTTGTCCATTCACATCTCTGGAATTTCTAAGTGTTCTCTTCCTTCATTGCTTTCTCTGCTTTATGCTCCTCTGCTGCTCTGTTTTCTTTTGTGACTCCTCCTTAGTTTATTCGGAATACTTCAAGTCTATCTCTCCTGAGCTTATCTTTGTTTGTTATTCATTTCACCGTCTCGAACTTGAATACAAAATACTCTCTGTATTATTCCCCTTCTTCCGGATTTCGTAATTCGTTCTTTATTTGACCTGTGCACACATCTATTAGATCCAGATTGAAATCACACAGATTCTACCCAGTTGTTTAAGTCCGTTATCAATCATAAAGATTTATACATTCAATTTGAATTCATTCATCATGGTTTATCACACATAAACCATAAATTCACAATTACATATCACTCGACACGTAAAAGGAATGACACACACATCATAATGAGTTCAATTTCTTCATTCATTAAAAAAATGTACAGATACAAATAAAAACCTGTTTTACAATCTAACTTTGGCCTGATCTACCTTTACATGGCCCTTTTCTCTTCCTCTCTCTCTATATATGCCCGTAGGCTTACAAAATCAAATCTCCTATCTAAGAATATTCATTTTTTCCATTTTTGTGCCATTGAGGCTTTACAATTATATACAAAAGGTTTTGTAACCAATTTTGGTTCAAATCCATAGGTTACTCAACAAAATCCTAAAAATCCTCTAAGTCCTCAATTTTTTCCTAAAATCTCTTCTTTATCCTTTGAGGATCTCAAATTTCAACTAAATCCTAAGGATCCTCCATAAATCATGAACTACTTTCTAATCTAAGATTCACAATATTTCATAATATCTCAATCCTCACCAATCACTCATCAATCACTCATGTTCTCCTACATTTGAGAACATTTACAAATATGCCTTTCGATATTTAATTAAATCCTATTCTAAATGTCTCACCTAAATCACTCAAAATATTGAAAATTATCTAAATTAAATACTTAGGAAAAACACTCTTTTTAAAAACACAAGACCCCCTAGATTCTACTAAATGGACACATTTTCGGAACCATGATGCTCATGCATCAGACTCCCAAGGTAGAAAATATTCATGATCTCCAGATCATGTGCTTCCAATATTTGTCCTCTTGGATCCCATACTTTGTTATGTAGTTTGTCTTTGGATGTTGTTGTTGTTGTTCTCCAGGTCTCCATACTTTATGTCGCATTGCCCCACTAGCTATTCTTTCACAGTTTGTTGTTGTCTTTCTCTTATCGCTGATTTTCTTTCTTGTTGTTGTCTTCTTCTGAGACACCTTCATCATCAATATTATTATTCTTTCAATCCCTATGTCCAGTTTATCTTTTGACTGGTACTCTCTCTGCTAATTGTTGTTGCACTCTGTCCACTCATCCTCAAACTGTTGTTTGTTATCTTTTCTTTGAAGTTGTTGGATTCTCACTACCGCCCTTACATCCTTACCCTCTTGTTGCTTCTGAACTTCTATCTCATCTCCAAAAAACCTCTATTTAATATTTGAAAATTTAATTTCACACAGTAAACTACTTTTCGACTCCCTGAATGCAATAACATTTTCTTCCAATTGTTTATTACAATCCCATTCTCCTTCATCGTTATTGTCTTTGAAGACAAAAATTTGTTCATTCTTACCTTCAAAAGATAAGATGTCCTCCATCTCCTTTATTACAGCCTCATTTATATCTTATTCATCACTTGCAAATACATCATATACTTGACAATTTAAACTCACCTCAGTCTCCTTAGATGTTATAAACATCTCTTCTCCTTTGGCTATAATTTCCTCTTCACTTTTAGGCTCTCTCAACAACTCTTATAGTACTCTAATCTCTTCTTTGCACTTAAAAAGTATAAATACATCTTTGGCCTTTCTCATAACAGTCTCCAACAACTATTCTTCTTTTTGGCTGCTCATGACAGTCAAGCATTTCACAATATCTTCATCTTGTCCTTCTTTCACATCTTCATTTTCTTCATCAAAGAAAATACCATGCTCAGTTTTACAAAAGTAACCTTCTTTTGCTTGCTTTTTGATACCAATATAAGCCAAACTTCCTATGCTTACAACTCTATCAGTATGTTAAAAAACAATATCTTCCTTCAATTGTGTATGAATTTCTTCACGAGTGTTACACCATTTTTTGGTCATCTAACCTATTATCATTAGATGGACCCAAGTACACCATGTAAGACCAATTTTACCCTAAGTAAAATTGCCTTCACTATGTTAAATAACTTAATAAACCACATTTATTAGGTTGTTTATGGTCTAAACAGGAAACCCCAAAAGGAAATATTAAACAAACCTATATTTGTTTGATTTTCCTCATGGAATAATTAATTAAACCATACTTTAATTATTATTCCCAGTCATGTTTAACCCAAAAACAAAGAAATCAATTAGATAAACCTTTATTTATCTTATTGTTTTCTAGGAATAATTATTTAAATCTTATTTAGATAATATTCCTTGTTAAATATGACCAAATCACCCACAAATAATTAAATAAATCATTATTTATTTGATTATCTGTCAACCACTTCCTTAAAAAGATAAATAAATCATTTATTTATTTATTTTTGACAAATAAAAGGATTTGACCCAAGTCAAATACTTTTTCCCTCCAACAAATATAATAAAATATTCCATAAAATGTGGATCTAGATTTGGTTAACATTATTTTAATCATGCACCAATATCTAGAATGACCCAATATTTTGTTATAAATAGGAGGGTTTTTCCTACCATTCTTCACCTTTTGTTGCCTATTAGATCACTCTGGATCTATACACTAGGTCACATTTTTCTACATTATTTTGCTGTGTGAGCTCCCTTTGAGTTCTATCTTTGTCTGGGTTTTCTACACCAATAAGAGAGAGAGATTCTAGATATGAAGTGCTGAGGACTTCCAAGAACCCATCCCATTGAGGAGAATTGCATACGCCTTCTTGTTTTCCTCCCAAGTGCCCTTAATACAAAAATTCTTTCAAAAATTGTTCTTGTCTTGTCTATTGGATATATGGAGTAAACCCTTCTTTTTACTGCTTAATGTCTTTCTATGCATAGATCTGGTTTTTTGCAGCTCTTTTCTTGATCAACTAATTGCAGATCTGAAGATATTGGCAGCCACTTTTGATGTTAGGGTAGTTATGCGTAGCTAAAGTGGTCTTTTTTCGTACACTTCGACAAAGGATTCATACTAACAACGAGACTTGACTGTCTCATCCTTCTTCTTTAAAACGGAATTCAGATTCTATCTCTCTGCTTCCTTTTCTTCAAAAATTCCCAAAGATTTTCCATCATCATGTATTACACCTGCAACCATACAAAATTTATTAATTTAAAAATCATTAGGCCCAATTGCCCCAACTGATGTTTCAGTCATCACTGCTCCATCTTCAAGTTCAAAAGAAACTTGTTCATATCCACCAACTTCATTTTGCTATAGCTCAACTCCTTCGAGCTTCTCTATTCTCAATTGAACATTCATTATCTGCTCAAGCTTCCTCAGCTCCTTTATTAGCTGCATATTCACCTGTTGATTTCTCTTCTCTTGTAGCCTATGCCACTTCACTTTTTTTCTCATAATCCAACCATAACTCTGGTCTGAATTATTTCTCTGCAACATATCCATCAACAATGTAATTTGGAAATTTATCTCAACTTTCTCTCTGTCAATCTCTTCTTGACTTATCTTCCTTTCCATTGCATTTTCTTTGGCATATTTCTTCTCTCTTATTCTGTTGTGGCTTCTCTCTAAACCCCTGCTATGACTATCAGTAGTCATTCTTCTGTGTCTTCTGAACTGCATCTATTCACTTGTGAAATGCATCTATTCACTTGTGAACTGCACTAAGCCTTTCCTTCTCAGCAAGTCTCCATTCCTGCTGCAAGTACCTCACCAAGCCTTCTCTCCTTGATCTTTTGGTAACACTGGTTCTCTATCTTTGGAACCTCTATTTGAGTAACTCCTTTTCTCCTTGGCTTCTGCAATTCTACTTTCTTCCAATCTTCAACTGGAACATTCAGGTTCTTTGCCACATTCTTCAGAGTATCCACTTTACTCTGCCTTCAAGAACACAATTCGTTCTTCTTTTATTTACAACTTTCCTCTTGTTGTTTTTGCTGAGATATTTCTCCTTTGTCTGCAACCTGCAAAACTAAAACCAGAGTTAAATAAAACAATACCAGCATGATTTCATAAGCAGTCTGCTTCCACTCTTCACATTCGAATAGATCTCCATTCTCCTCAAGAAAACAATCATCCCTTTGTCAGCTTTCACTGTCTGACTTTTCCCTTACATTTGTCTCCACCTTTTCAGATTTATAATCTGACTCTTCTTCTCTAATTCACAATCACGCTGAATCTCACTCTACTCTGTTATCAATGTCTTCTATATAATTTAACTTTGTCATCTTCATCAAAACTCTGCTTGTTCTGATTTTCCTCCAAAAGAGCTTTTACTCCGCTCTGATACCAAATTGATGCAACCATAAGGTCGCAATTAACCAAAACATCAACACATGCAAGGCTAGCGGAATTACCCCACATGTTCCCCCCTTCCCTTGACCTCTTTATAAATTTAAATCAAACGCATGTGGAAGTTTTAACCATGGTTGATAACTCCTTATAATAACCTTTACCTTTTTATATTGTTGCCCTTTGTATTACCTTATTTCGTGCATGGCTTTACATTATACAAACATCACGGACCTATGGGTTATGGTCCACATAACTCCTTTATTGCACATAGTAGTTATTTAACTTCGGAGTTAAATATAACATACATACTTGTGCGATTAACAATGCTTCACTTTATAAAAGATTACACATAACCTTAACCCTCTTCACATATATGCGTAACTTCCTAAGCTGTAGGATCTGCAACGCCTTGCACCAATCACAGCGCATCGCAAGTCACATAATATAACAATTAACATCTGCACTAAACCTTACAATTACCGATGCGAAATTGCGCTGAAATCCTTATCGTAGATCTTTGCCAGATCTAACTGTCTTACTTTACCTCTTATCTTATCGCCATCGTTCGCCCGCAAGTTTCATCCTTTTTTCTGATCACTATAAACCATAAATCTTGCGAAGTGCGCTATTGCGCAGTGTTGACACATCGCATCGCATCCATCCTTCCTTACTCGCATCGCATCACAAACAAAATTCTTATCTCGTGAACCCTTAACTTAACTTCTAAAATCGCCGATGTGCGATGTTGCACCACATTGACACGCGTCCTTGTTTGCAACTCTCCAACTTTACCTTGTTGTGTAATATTTTCCGTTTAATTTCTTGCCTTCATTTATGCCTGCACTTGATCTCCGTCGTTGATTCTTAAATCTTCGTTTCTACGATTTAATCTTGTTGGTCCATTCACCTCTCTGGAATTTCTAAGTTTTCTCTGCCCTCGTTTCTTTCTCTGCTTTATGCCGCTTTGCTACTCTGTTTTCTTCCGCAACTCCTCCTTAGTTTATTCAGAATACTTAAAGTCTATCTCTCCTAAGCTTATCTTTTTTTGTTATTCATTTCACTGTCTCGAACTTGAATACAAAATACTCTCTGTATTATTCCCCTTCTTCCAGATTTCGTAATTCGTTCTTTATTTGAACTGTGCACACATCTATTAGATCCAGACTGGAATCACATGGATTCTACCTTGATTTTTAAGTCCATTATCACTCAGAAAGACTTATACATTCAATTTGAATTCATTCATCATGGTTTATCACACAAAAACCATAAATTCACAATTACGGATCACTTAGCACGTAAAAGGAATGACACACATAGTCATAATGAATTCAATTTCTTCATTCATTAAACAAATGTATAGATACAAATAAAAACCTATTTTACAATCTAAATTTGGCCTGATCTTCCTTTACATGGCCCTTTTCTCTTCCTCTCTCTCTATATATGCCCATAGGCTTACAAAATCAAATCTGCTATCTAAGAATGTTAATTTTTTCCCTTTTTGTGTCTTTGAGGCTTTACAATTATATACAAAATGTTCTGTAACCAATTTTGGTTCAAATCCATAGGTTACTCAACAAAATCCTAAAAATCCTCCAAGTCCTCAATTTGTTCCTAAAATCTCTTCTTTATCCCCTGAGGATCTCAAATTTCAACTAAATCCTAAGGATCCTCCATAAATCATGAACTACTTTCTAATCTAAGATTCACAATATTTCATAATATCTCAATCCTCACCAATCACTCATCAATCACTCATCAATCACTCATGTTCTCCTACATTTGAGAACATTTACAAATATGCCTTTCAATATTTAATTAAATCCCATTTTAAATGTCTCACCTAAATCACTCAAAATATTGAAAATTATCTTAATTAAATACTTAGGAAAACCACTCTTTTGAAAAACACAAGACCCCATAGATTCTACTAAATGTGCACATTTTCATAGCTATGATGCTCCTGCATCATTTTTTGGTCAAGTTTGTGGGACTTGATGGACACCAAGTTGAAGAAGAGTACAACCTTTCATCCGCAAATAGATTTTCAAATGGAGGTGGTCAATCGAACAATCATACATCTTCTTTGAGGATACTGCAACAAGCATCCTAAGTTGTGGGATGAAAACTTGCACTACATTCATTATGCTTACAACTGTGCAAAACACTCCTCTACACAAACATCGTCATTTGAGGCATGTCTTGGATACTTTCCTAGATCGCCATTGGATTTAATTTTTGGGAAGGATGTTGCTATTGATGGCCATAGCGACATAGACAAAGCCAAGAAGTTCATAGAACAAATCCAATTGATACATCAAACAATTAAATATAAGCTTGAAAAGAGCCAAGGCAAGTACAAAGCAAGGCACGACAAAACATCGTGTAGATCATAAGTTCCAAGTTGGTGACGAAGTTTGGCTTCACATTAACAAAGCGAGGTTTCAAGGGGAGGGTAAAAAACTGAAACCAATTAGTTATGGTCCTTTTAGAATTTTGGAAAATATTGGTGAAAATTCCTTCAAGTTAGATTTGCCTTCATACATGAAAATTTACTCGGTTGTTAATGTTGAGAACTTGAGGTTGTATGAGCCTCCATTGATTGAAGATTAAGGAGAACAGGTTCAGATTCATTCTATTGAAGACTTTTCTCCTTAATACCTTTATGAGCTTCAGCAAGACACCATTGTTGAAAAAAAAAAAGGACATCAAAAAGAGGGAGTGTCGACTACCTTCGTGCGGGGCTCAAAGGCACAAATCCTTCTAAGGCCAAATGGATCGAGATTGGAAAGGTGAGGGAACTGTACCCTCATCTTCTAGAACAACTGAAAGTGATCTTTTGGGGTCCAAAAGATTATAGTGGGGAGGAGTGATCAGGTGCTCAAAATTATGCTCAAAAATCAAAGTTGTCGGATGAGTGTGGAACTTTAATGACTCCATAGATCTCGTCGTTCTAAATCTGGTGCAAATCGTTTTGTGGAAAACCAACACCGTATACTCCGAGAAATGCGTTCTGTCCAATTTTTCAAACAGATAAAATTTTGAAAAAAATTTGTAGGGACAACCCAGTCAACAGTCTGTTCTGCTGACTGGGCATGCACAGTGGCAAGTTGACTTGGTCAGAGGGTTTTCTCTGTCGAATGGGGTTATTCCAGGTGGAATATCATCATTATTTTATTGGTTGGGCATGTGGCCAACCACATGCTGCCATGTGGCCCAACCAGAGGCCGCCACATGGCAGCATAGGAGACCACAAAATATTTGGTTAAGACTGAATGGAGCAAGCGGGGGTCGAGCCAGTGGCAACAGAGCAAACAAAAACCAGCCTTATCGTCACGCCCTGCACCATGGTTCTCAATAACTTATGGTTTCATAATGGTTTTATTATATAATACGTGGCACATTGGGGGAGGTGGTCGAGGTCTAGCCCCAACCCTGCTCACCGTCGAAGGCGGGACCATGGGCGAGAGGCTAGCCCCGCACCCCTGCTCGTAACCATAACTGTAACAAATTACATTAACCACCGGGAATGTGACCACACTAGCTGAGACTGCTAGTCGGATCCTTAACCATTGGAGAAAACCGTCAGCATTAACCACGACTCTGGCATATGTGCCTAGAACCAGAGTTAAGTCTGGTGGTTAGCCTAACCATCGGCGCATATTTTAAAAACATTTTAATTGAACCATATTGTATATGGTTAGAAATCCTGCTTTTAGGCCTCCTTGGGAAAATTAGCACAATGAAAATTTCGCCCGATTTTCGGCAAAATCAACGCTCAGTTAGCTGGATTTCAGGCAGATTTGTAGGATGGTGTCGGATTTTGAGGAATTTGTGGAAAAAATAGTGGAGAAACTAGGGTAAGTCATAACTTCTCTATTTTTTGGCCAAATTCGATGTAGAAAGAGGCTACATAAGCATCTTTGGGGATTCTGGAGCTAATGGAGCAGGTTTCAGAGCTGTTTGAGCATTGTAAACATATTTAATCACAATTTTTAGCATAATAAAAGAGGGCCAAACCATTAAAAGCTTTACCAAGGAGACGTAGCCAAGGCGTGGTGAACTCCTTCATCATATTGTGCTGTGTGAGTGTTTATGGTGATGTTCATATCTGATATATGTTGTTGTTCAATGTTTTATTAATGTTAATTTGCTCATGAAATTCTTATAATAGCGCATAATAAATCATGTTAAACTTGAAATTAACCTCATCATCCTCAAGAACTTTATTTAAACTCTGAATTGGATCTTCGTATAGCAAAACTAATATTCCCATTCAGATTAGAATCAGAGGTAAAAGAGGTGATTTGGTCGATGGCAACAAGAGGAAAGGCTATCATACATAAGTAAGTTGAAACGACCACAACCATGGCTTAAACCCACGTGCGACCCAATAGAAGATTATAATCAAGAGGTTCGTCAATAACTTCTACTTATTTAATACAGTCTTGCCCCCTAATTCCACTTGTAAGGAATTCAAGATACCACAAGGCTTGTATATTATTCCATTAAAAGCTTTCAATGTGGTGGATGACTAACTCAGTCAAGGAGAACTAATTTTCTTACATCAAGACATAGACATGGTGCAGGTCAAGGTTCCCTTGTCCATAATAGAATGATGAATGTTTTTATCGCGGACGACAACCTAGATCATAAAGGCTAATTGAGCTGGAAGTCGAGGGGAATTATTCTCGTGGTTAAAAATGACAAGGTTGGAATATAAAGGATCCACACATCCGATAACTGAAAGAAAATCCTTTTTTTGAGAGGGAAAAATTTGCAACACATTGAGGGTCGACATAGTTGATGGGGACTGAGCTAAGTCCTTAGCTATGTTGTAATTTTGAGCAGCCCTGGTGTGAGGGTGAAAGCAGACATATGAACAACGCCCTTTGGAGGTTTAATAGTTAACTCCGTAGGAATCGAAGGTGGAGAATGATTAGATGGAGGTGATGTCGAACTGGTAGGTTGATCAGTAGCCTGACCATTTAGGAGATTCACATTACCATAATCCTTGTTGCGAGTAGCCACCATAACATCATATCTATGCTTTGAGGAAGAAATAATTAAAACCAAGTTAGAGGAATATGGGTCTTGAGCAACCAGATGGGTCTCCTCATTGGGAAACGAGTCGGTAAACACGGCGAGAGAAGTGGAGGATTTCAGAAAATGATTCACTTATGCGCGTTGAGGATAGTCATGAGTAAAGTGCTCCTCGTTGCAAATCAAGCATGGGTAGAGAGGCTTTCATTTCTCATCAGAGGATTGATTTGTTTGTTTATCCTGCGGTGAAGAATCTTTCTTTTTTTTGCCTTTCCCTTTATTATAGCTTCCTGGTTGTTGTTGAGATTTTCCTTTATCAGATGAAATGACATTTATCTTAGAAGAAGAAGCCGCAGGAGGATTGGGTGAAGAATTTTAGGGAGAAATAGTGAGAGTAGCACCAGATGGTTCGCTCACTATCTACGAACTGGCAGAACCAATGATGCCATCAGTGACATGAGATTCTTTACCAGTAGTGGAAAGAACAATGTTCAAATGTCTCAGAGCATCTGGTATCTTTTCATAAAGCGTGCCATATTGGGTATAGATGAGATCCAAATACTGAGCACGAGCACTTGCTCTTCAGTCACGGATCTACCTTTTGCCACATCCTCTGTGATAGATGGAAACAATGATTTAATGAACCATTCTACTAGCAATTGATCTGAAATAAAGGTCTTAACAAACCAGCGACGACATCACCACAATGTGATATGAAATGTGAGTGGATTTAGATTGTTTAAATTTGGTGAGAAGTTCCATTCCAGTTTCATATCGGATGGGTAACTGGAAATTCACGAGGAAGGTGGTAGCTAAGGAACTAAAATTGTTAAACGAATCTCTAGGTAATTCAATGTACCATTTAGTTGTGGTACGTGTAAGAGTACATTGGAAAAGATGTAATCGTATGGAATCATCATTAAGGGAGTTCGAAGAACACCATAGATGATACATCATGACATGAGTCGATGGGTCTTCTCAAAGATTCCCATTTAATTTTGGGATATCGGAGGGAAATTTGGTAGGACTTATTGGCCACCAAGGTGAATGAGAGATGGGATAGTTCGTAAGTCGAGTTAAATTTATCAATTTGAGAGTCACCACAAAAGGTAATTGTTCCGGTGAAGGATAGGTTGGATAAGAAGGAATTGCCTGAGCAACAAGTACTTGCGTTCCCGGATAAGGAAGGTTCTGATAAGGACAAACTTGGGCACCAGAATAAGGAGGACTCTAGTAACCAACATATGCATAACCTTGTTCACTAGCTCCAGGATAACCCTGCAAAGGCTGGAATGGTTGGGTTTGGATGTATTTTCCTTGAAAATGCACTTGAGGAATACCTTGATATGGTCTATAATATTGCCCCACAGGATTTTGCATCATCCCATCATAAGGTGGGTTAGATTGGGACTACCCCATACTATACACATTTTGTCCTATTGAAACTTGAGGAGTACCTTGTCTATAACACCCTCTTCCCACATCTACACAAGTAACTGAACAACCAAGGTAAACATGTGACGAGAGGATACTAGGATCATACTCAACCTCCTATATGACTTTAAGGAAGTGGAATCGACAAAAAATCTTCACATAAACCTTTTAAACCAACAATAACACCCCCATGAGCCAACCTAACCATTCAGGAATCTTGCCCCTGGATCCCACTAACCTATTTAGCTTCTGGACCTTTGGATGCATGGACAAGCCTCGAAGCCAGCGTCTATGACGCTCTAGATGCATGCATAAGCCCACATGCTAGCATCCAGGGACTAATTACTCAGTGTTGTGCCAGCGTCCCCGGGATTTGAGCCACTTTTTCAGGCTCATAACCCAGTGCACTGCCCAGAATTTCATAACGTTTTCATAGAGGAATTATAATGACCAAATAGTGATACATTTACAAAAATATCCATGAGGACTATATTGGACCCCTACTAGCCATGATGGGAATTTCGTCAAACATGTCACAAACATGAAAGCTACAGGTATAAACAGCAAAATAGAGCATAGGGGTCTCATACTTATTTGAGAATCGATAAGAAGCATTTCTCCCCTACATCATTAGTTGCAATACCATCTATTTGACCATAGAGACGTTACACATTCATTTACAAGTAAAAACATGGGGAGAGCCATACATCATCATTGTTAAAATACATGCTCATAACCAACATAATAACAACAAAAATACCGTGGATACAACAACAATAAAATCCACATATAAACGAGTACATTTATACAACGAATACCAAGGGAATGAATTGATCATTAATGAATGTAGAAACCAACTGAATATGGGACTTCCATGTTCCACCCGACCATAGATTGGTTGAGCCAAATATCTCTTCATCCAATCATATTCGTGCCATATTCCAATCATGAATGTGGGATCTCATGAAACACATCAATCGCAACTAATCTAGGGCTTCCAGAGGCCAAACTGCCTCAACCCTCAACCAATGATTCCACCTCATGGTCAGACATCACAACCATCAATGATTGGTCTCTACCCAAGATGTTCCAAGGCTCCAAAGTGTTTGTTCCAACCATCACAACCATCAATGATTGGTCCCTACCCAAGAACTAATAACTCAACCCACAACTAAAGGAACATGATAACCAACCAAAAAACAAGCAATGAAATTGAACCTGCAGCACCATGGCTATTCAGGAAATGGAAAGGCTAGGAAAATCCACTGTCAATCCAAGAAATCATCCATGCCAATGACATATCATGACCAAAAAACCACATGCATACACCATGCATGCCAAAACTAGTGAGGAAAACATACATGAAACTTGATACCTGCAATAAAAAATTGTTGTAGTTGCAGATCCCGATGTCCTCTTGCAATTTACTGCTCTTCCTTTTCCTTCTTGCTTCAAATCACCAAGTATACCACACCCTTCAAGAGTGCTCCATGAAAACTCTAAGTGTCCAAGAGTATGAGAGTGAGAGAGAGAGAGAGAGAACTCCAAAAACTCACTGACAAAAGGTACCAACTTATCCTCATAAGCCTTTTTATAGATGAGGCCTCTATTTTCTTCATTTTCCTCCTTACATGCAACCTCTGACCTTTCACCTCCCTTTTCTCCTAATTTCCATTATATTCCTAAATAAATGTGGCAAAAATACTCTTTGCCTCTTTAATGTCTTAACCATTGCCTTTTCCAATTTCCATAGCCATAATAAACCATGTGAACACCCACACTAGGATGTTTTGCCCAACATTCAGCTTGGAATATGTGTCCCATCAAACTTGGTTATTATTTTAACTTTATACATGGAATTTTCACTAGGGTTGTTACAGAACCCTCCCCTTTGGGGGATATCATCCTTAGTGTTCAATCACACATATACCTCATCAACATCGTTGAAAAGAAAAAATACTGCCTGTTGTATCTTAAGAATCCCTCAGTTGTGAATGGAATGAGTTCTTAAGACATTTTAAAAGTGTGTCAAAAAATGATTTTATCATGAGGTCTTTTTTTGATCCCTCTGGAGACTAGTTTTCTAAAATCCTTAATGATCTGGAATAATAAAATATTTCATAATGCCATTCACTATTGATATCTGAATGAAAAGAAGAACTACAGGGGAAACTCAAATTAATATGTTGAAAACACAAAATCTACCACTTTTAAGTTTTAAAGGAAATTCATGGAGAGAGAGGAAACTCAAAACAATATGTTGTAAACATAGAATCTATTACTTTAAAGTTTCATTAGGAGTTTGTGAAGAGAGAAGAAACTCAAAATAATATGCTGTAAACACATAATCTATTACTTTTAAGTTTCAGAGAGAATTTTTGAATGGAGAAGAGATGGAGTGAAGGAGCGAAAATTAAGGTTATTTAACTCTTACTCAAATATGTAATCAAGAGACCAACTGTTACATTACTTCATTTCATTCAAAGAAGAAGGGACACAAAATGGTACAAGAAACACGAATCACCATCAACATTTGCAGGAAAATTTCTGCTTCTTTCATTTAATCATCAGAAAAAATAAGTACAAAATGTAATCCCCAAGAGCTCCGGAACTCGGAACCCTCCTTCCCTCTTTATCTCTTCCTTAAATACAAACAACAACAGTTTGTAATTGCTCGAGCTTCTTGAAACTCCTAAACTGCCTAAAATACTAAACTACTTATTACATTGCAATCGAGGACACCATTGTAGCTTCGACCTTAACAAAGAAAACAAAATACACTTGCAATATAATCCTTTTTCTGAGTCTTATTGTTGTTGATGTATCTCCTTTCGTTTCAGCTGTGATGTCCTAACAGTTCTACATAAACGCATTTCCATCTGACTCTGCCCATGCTTTTGCGCTTCAAACAATGTCATCATGTCACCTGCTACCAGACTCTGCCTCTTTTTCATGTGCCTGTTGTGTTTAGTCTTCTCTTCTCCTTTGCTCTGTCTCAGGTCACTTACCCGAGTCTCTCTGCCCGCGTTCAAACTTTCTTCCATTATCAAGGTGTTTCAATGTCTTTACATTATAATCCTCTTTTCTTCCTCCGATGCAATTTAACACAAGAAATGCCTTGCCTCTGGATTTGAAAACCTTTGGAGTTCACTTTTGAAACCACATCGTATCCGCCCGCAAATCACAAATCGGCAGATTTGTTATGAGACATGGAAGGTAAGTGTTAAAATGCACGATGTGCGAAGTGTGACAGGCAGAAGGTGACGTGGAAAGCAGAGGTGGGGCTAATCACAATCGCAAATTGGAAAATTTGTTATGAGACATGGAAGGTAAGTGTTAAAATGTGCGATGTGTGAAGTGTGACGGGTAGAAGGTGACGTGGCAAGCAGAGGTGCGGCCAATCGCAAATCACAATCGGCGATATGGAGCTTTACTGCACTTCGCACTTTTGCGATCATAACATATTCCTTTAGCACCTTTCCTCCAAACCTTGCGGTGTGCGATATGCGATCACATCGCATCGCAATATCGCAAGTTTAACCATATTACAAACTCGTATCCTTTACCAAATGCGATATGCGATACGATCTCCGCCATCCATCTCTCCATTCCAGTTCTATGCTTTGATCCTAACCACCAATTTTTCACTTTGCGCCTCCTCCAAAACTCTTAAGTTTTTAAGGGAAATGCCCCATTTCTCCGCCTTCGGGAAATTAGTTTATTTGCTCCACGGTGTAACCCTCCTGAGCTTATCCGGTGTTCTACCACGCTAGTCTCTCATGAGCTTGTGAATAAGCCTGAATTGACCCTTGCTGCGCACTTTTCTTCTTTGCTGCTCCTCTGGCTTAGATTGCGCTTGCAATGATGTTGTTGCTTCCCTGACTTTGGTTCCAGTGCACATGTGATGATGAATCCTCGTTGTGCTTGCGGTTATCCTTTTGAGCATATTGCAGGTATTCTTAACATTCCAACAAATGTTACTCAGCAACCTTGAATTGCTCAGGAGCTCTCTTCACTTTTAGCTGAGTCAAATTATGCTACAACATCTGGCTCCAATTGGGGACAACACTTTGGTAGCAAAGTGCTGAGAACTTGTAGATCAATAGCCTTTATTGGGCATGGAGTCAAAGAAAAATTGTAGATTAGTAGCTTTTATTGGGCATGGAGTCAAAGAGCACTTGTAGATCAGTAGTAGTTATTGGGCATGGATTCAATCCAAAATGTGAGTTGGTCCAGTATCAAATCCTCCCGAAACCTGCTACACTTTGGACTTCTTCCTTTATTCTTAAGCTGAAAATACCGAACTAGAAATACTACAACTAAAACTGCTCAACTTCTGAGCTTATTTATGCACAACTCCTACATTTGTATTCATGTATGAAGTCAATAAGGTGAATTCAACATTCCAATGGCACCAATCCAACATCTGTGTATTAGACTTAATGCCCCCATACTGTGGAAATTTGAAAATCAAAATAGGGATGTACAATGAAAATTTTCTAGATACAAAGCTTTGCACATACCCTTTCATAAATGCTTGTCGCTGAAAAAAGAAAGTTGTCATATAGTCAGCCACTGGATCATATAACTGATGAGACCAATTTTCAGCTGCCTCCTTTTCTTGAACATCTTGTTGATGTAGACTTCTTTGAACAGGGCAACTTCCTTCATTGTTTGACTCCTCAATTTGAGGTTCTATGTGAGAAGATTGATTGTTGTTTTCTGTTGATAACCATTTAGGCCGGAAAGGTAAATCTAAGCTTCGTTCCTCATAATGTTGATGTTCTTCATATAATGCCACTTCTTGACAAAAATCTTCCCCCTCCTACAAACACACCTGAGAAGCTCCATTAGTTTCTCCCCTATTCACAAAATCATTAAAATTATGAAAATTGTAATGATCTTCCAGGATTTCAGCGTGTAGTTCAACTGTTGCAATGAATTTCTAACCAGAATCCTCATAATTCTTGAATTCTTGCGTTTCAGCAATACAAGAATCCCCTGACCCCTTTTGAAAATCCTTATTCATCTCTGAATTTGCATTCTCTTGTAAATAAATTCCAATGTTTTCTTGACAAGCCCTCTTGTCTTCAACGAAACTTGTTCTTTCAACATGACAGGAGAAATTTCTACAAGCCCACACATTATCCTCGATTTCCTGTGCATAAAGAAACATCAACTCTAGAGTGCAAGGCTTTCTCTCATTGAGATAAAAATCCAAGACAACAGAAAGAGCCCTCAAATAGTAAACCATAGTTGCAGCTTCAAGAGGCCGAATCTCTTTTGGAATGCTGAAATATTTTCTTCGAAACCTCCTATTAAACTTAGCGATTTATTCATTGCTCTGCCTCTAGATAGAATATAATTCCAAAAGGTGTTTTTCATATGACTTATTCTCGCCCCAATATCTAAGAAATATATCTTGAAAACATTGCGAGGAACTAATTGAACGTTCTTTCAAACACTCTAACCATTGTTGAGCAACCTGCTTTAATGAATGAAAAAACATCCTTAAAGCCACGTCTTCATAAATAATTTGAAATTTGTCCAGAAAGTACTCAAATTCCAACATATGTTGTTCAACTGAAATATCTTCCTCCTCTCCAGAAAAACTTGGCAAAAATTTGAATCCTTTTGAAGGATATCGATGGAGGATTGTGAGCAGCACCAAGGGTTTGAAAATCACCTTGGTTCCAAGCTAGAAAGAAGCAGATTTATTATGAGGTAGAATGTTATCACCCAAAGATGATGAATCCTCACCTTTATGCCCAGATTGTGACAAATTACCTTCAGGAATATTAATGCAATAGTCATCTCTCCTTTCATATTTAGGAGATAAATTTGTGTCAATATCAATAATACAATTGAAAGAAAAATCTTCTCTCTCCAATAAAGAATGTGCATTTTGGGCCTTATAATCTTCTGAGAAAATAAAGCAAGAGAAAATAGACCACCAAACTGATAGTGAAAAATAAAACTTCCTTTAAAATATTCAAACTCCGATATCTATATTTTCCACAGTGCTTTCTCATTTTCTTGCCCGTAGAATTCCTCATCTAATGAAACCTTCATCAGTGGAGTCGCTAGGTGAATAATACACAACCAAATTTGTATCTAAACCTTGTTCACCATCAAGAAATAGATTTGAATACCCAGGGAAAAATAACTTTGTTTCTTCGTCCCTGCCAATGACGCCAAAAAATATTGTATCTTAAGAGACAATCCCTCGATTGTGAAAGGAATCAGTGCTTAAGACATTTTAAAAGTGTGTCACATAAATGATTTTATCATGAGTTATTTGTTCTAGCCCTCGGGAGACTAGTTTTCTAAAACCCTTAATGATATGGAATAATAAAATATTTTATAATGCCATTCACTGCTGATATCTGAATGAAAAGAAGAACTACAGGGGAAACTCAAAGTAATATGCTGAAAACACATAATCTACCACTCTTTAGTTTCAGAGGAAAATCATGGAGAGAGAGGAAACTCGAAATAATATGCTATAAACACATAATCTATTACTTTAAAATTTCATCAGGAGTTTGTGAAGAGAGGAGAAACTCAAAATAATATGCTGTAAACACAAAATATATTACTTTTAAGTTTCAAAGAGAATTTGTGAAGGAGTGCAAATTAAGGTTATTTAACTCTTACTCATAGATGTAATTAAGAGACTTGCTGCTACATTACTTCACTTCATTCAAAGAGGAAGGGACACAAAATGGTACAAGAAACACGAATCACCATCAACAGTTGCAGGAAACTTACTACTTATTTCATTTACCCATCAGAAAAAGAAGTACAAAATGTAATCCCCAAGAGCTCCAGTACTCGGAACTCTCCTTCCCTCTTTATCTCTTCCTTAATTACAAACAACAGCAGTTTGTAACTGCTCGAGCTTCTTGAAACTACTAAACTGTTAAACTACTTATTACATTGCAATTTAGGACACCATTGTAGCTTCGATCTTAACAAAGAAAACAAAATACACTTGGAATATAATCCTTTTGCTGAGTCTGATTTGTTGTTGATGTGTTTCCTTCTGTTACGGCTGTGATGTCCTAACAATTATGCATAAATGTATTTCCACCTGACTCTGCCCATGCTTTTGCGTTTCGAATGCTATCATCATGTCACTTGCTACCTGAGTCTACCTCTTCTACGCGTGCCTGCTTTATTTAGTCTTCTCTTCTCCTTTGCTCTGCGTTTGGTCACTTACTCGAGTCTCTCTGCCCAAATTCAAACTTTCTTCCATTATCAAGGCGTTTCACCGTCTTTATGTTATAATCCTGCTTTCTTCCTTCGATGTGATTTAACACAATAAATGCCTTACCTCTGGATTTGAAAACCTTTGGAGTTCACTTTTGAAACCGCATCACATCCACCCCCAAATCACAAATCGGCGGATTTTTTATGAGACATGGAAGGTAAGTGTTAAAATGTGCGATGTGTGAAGTGCAACGAGCAGAAGGTGACGTGGCAAGCAGAGGTGGAGCCAATCGTAATTGAAAATTGACAGATTTGTTATGAGACATGGAAGGTAAGTGTTAAAATGTTCGATGTGTGAAGTGCGACGGGCGGAAGGTGACGTGGCAAGCAGAGGTGGGGCCAATTTCAAATCACAATCGGTGAAATAGAGCTTTACCGCACTTTGTCGATCATAGCATATTCCTTTAGCGCCTTTCCTCTAAACCTTGTGATGTGCAATATGCGATCGCATCGCATCGCAATATCGCAAGTTTAACCATATTACAAACTTGTATCCTTTACCAAATGCGATATGCGATACGATCTCCGCCGTCCATCTCTTCATTCCAGTTTTGTGCTTTGATCCTGACCATCTCTTTTTCCCTTTGCGCCTCCTCCAAAACTCTTAAGTTTTTAAGGGAAATGCACAATTTCTCCACCTTTTGGAAATTAGTTTGTTTGCTCCATGGTGTAACCCTTTTGATCTTATCCGATGTTCTGTCACGCTAGTATCTCTCAAGCTTGCGAATGAGCCCGAATTGACCCTTGCTATGCGCTTTTCTTCTTTTCTTCTCCTCTGGCTTAGATTGCGCTTCCAATGTTGTTGTTGCTTCCCTGACTTTGGTTCCAGTGCACATGTGATGATGAATCCTCGTTGCGCTTGTGGTTATCCTTTTGAATATATTATAGGTCTTCTTGAAATTCTAACAACTGTTCCTCAACAACCTTGAATTTCTCAGGACCTATCTTGACTTTTAGATGAGTCAAATTATGCTACAACACTACCCATCGAGCTTTATGACATAGCTCGATGCAGTATTTATAATGATCACCCTGTTGAAAAGAAAACCAACATGACATCACAACAAAATGACAACTATAATGACATGGCACCCATACTGCTTATTGGAGCTTTAAAAAATAGCTCATGGCGGTATTTACATCCATATACCCATACATCACATCAAAACATATATCAAAACATTACCAAGGCATATGCTAAACATATAGTGACATCACATCAAAGCTTCTTTGCCTCAACTGGAAAACAAGGAAAGATACATAGCTTGCATTTGATCCGCCATCTCCCATGTAGCTTCATCGGGACCAAAGTGCTTCCATTGCACTTTAACTTGATCAATTGCTCTATTCCATAGCATGAGTGTCTTTTTCTGCAAAATGCACTATGGTTCCGGTAGGAATTCTCCTTCTAGATCCACCTGCAATACAGAACGAGTAATAACATGACCAACATATTTAACATACTTCTTAAGCAATGATATATGAAAAACATCATTGAATTTCACTGTGGAAGGAAGTGCAAGTCGATAGGACATTGGTACGATCCTCTCAATGATCCTGAAGGGTCCACAAAACCTCGGTGCCATCTTGGCACATGATCCAATCTGTAAGGAGCTCTTCTTGGGCTTGATGTGCAAGTACACCTGTTCCCCAACCTGAAACTCCTTAAAAAACCAGTCCCTGTCTGCATAAATCTTCTTCCTATCATGTGTTTCTTTCAAGTTCTTCTTGAGCACCCGCATTTCCTATTCCATTTCTGCCAACATATCTAGTCCAATCAGTATCTTGTTAACCAGATCACTCCAATTGATGGTAGTGTTGCAATTCCACCCATACAATGCCTCAAATGGACTCATCCTCAATAACTCCTGATACCCGTTGTTGTAGGTGAACTCTACCAGTGGAAGATACTCTTCGCACTTGCGCTATTGATGCATCACATACATCCTCAACATATCCTACAATATATTGTTGACCCTCTCGGTCTGTCCATTTGTTTGCGGGTGATAAGTTGTGTTGAAGGCCAACTCGATGGCAAACCTGTAAACAAATCCTTCCAAAACTTGGAAGCGAACTTTGCATCCATGTCTGACACAATATTCTTTGGAACACCATGCAATCTGACTATGTATCTGATGAACACCTATTCTATATCGCTAGTTGAGTATGTAGTATTCATTGGAATGAAGTGTGCAACCTTTGTCAACATGTCCACGAAAACCATGATATCTAGCTGTCCTGGGCAAACCTGTGATGAAGTCCATGGAAATGATCTCCCATTTCCACTTCCGAATCACAATCAGCTGTAGCAGTCCACCTGGATGATTACACTCTGCCTTAACCTTATGACAATCCAAACATCTGGCTACAAACTTTGCCACAACCTTCTTTAGATTCAACCAATAATAGAACCTCTTCACTGCAGTCAATATCTTCTAGTAGACTAGGTGAGCCGAATATGGTTTCACATGAAACTCCCTCAAGATAACCTTCTTGAGCTCACTGTTATCTGACACATATATATTGTCTCTAAATCTGACCAATCCATCTGTCGTGAGACGATAGTCCAAATCCAGTACACCTGCACTTATACCTGTACTACAACCTGTACCTGTACTACAAATTGTACCACCACATGTATCTGTACCTGTACCTGTACCTGTACCACTACCTATACCCTGTTGCAACTTGTGCACAATCTCCATATATATGTGATCCCATTGACCTGCCTACAAAATCCTATCCTATAAATCTGTCCCATACGAGCTCATAGCTGTTATGTGGTTTAATTGTACCCGCTTGCTAAGAGTATCTGTGACCCTGTTCTCCTTTCCCTTAATGTACCTGATCTCGAGGTCAAACTCAATGATTGTGGCCAACCATCTAGCCTTCCTGATGTTCATATTTGGCTGGTCAAACAAGTACCTCAACCCAATGTGTTCACTCATTAGTACAAACCTCCTGCCAAGAAGATAGTGCCTCCACATCTTCAGTGCATGAATGATCGCTGCTAGCTAAAGATCATGTGTCGGGTAGTTCTACTCGTGCTCATTTAGTTTTTGTGACTCATAGCATACCACCTTTCCATCCTGCATAAGGACTCCACGAAGTCCTCTCTCGCATACATCTGTACATACTACAAACGCCTTGTCCATATCTAAAATCTTTAACACTAGAGCATGTGTCAACAACTTCTTAAGCTACTGAAAACTGGCCTCACACTCCTCTGTCCAATTAAAATTCTTACCTTTCCTCTGCAATGATGTAATAGGACAAGCAATTTATGATAATTTCTTAATGAACATCCTATAATAACCTGCCAATCTCATGAATGATCTCACCTCATCTACATTCTTACGAGCTACCCACTCCATGATGGGCCTTGTCTTTTCTGAATCTACTGCAATGCCCTCCTTGGAGACAACATGTACCAAGTAGTGTACCTCAGTTTGGAAGAAAATGCATTTGTTGAGCTTAGCATACAACTGATGCTCCCTCAACAATCTCAACACTGTTGCCAAATGTTCGACATCCTCTTCCTCGTTTTTAGAATATACCAATATGTCATTAATGAACACAATAACAAACTTATCCAAATAAGGACGCAACACATTGTTCATCAAACACATAAATGTAGTTGGGGCATTATTCAAACCGAATGGAACTACAACAAACTCATAATTCCCGTGCTTAGTCCTGAATGTGGTCTTGTAGATGTCATATTCTTTGATGTGTACTTGATGATATTCCGATCTTAAGTCGATCTTAGAGAACACTGTTGCTCCCTTCAGTTGATCAAATGAATCATCAATCATCGGTAATGGGTATGTGTTCTTGATGGTTACTTTTCAACTGCCTGTAGCCAATGCTCAATCTGAGAGTGCCATCTTTCTTCTTCACGAACAACATCGATACACCCCATGGTGATACACTTGGCCTAATGTACCCTTTGTCAAGCATCTATTTCAACTGCAACTTTAATTCTACCAACTCAAGTGTGCTCATCCTGTAAGGTGCCTTTGATGCCAGAGCTGCCCCTGGCATCAACTCAATAGAAAATTATACCTCCCGGTGAGGTGGAAACTCTGAAATATTTGCGGGAAATACATCTTGAAACTGTTGTAGAGCTAGATACTTGTTCAACACATCTGCTTCCTCAACTTCCTTACCTTTGTCACTAGAGATGTGAACTGCAAATAGTACACACCCTTTCCTACAACTGCGCTTGGTATGCATAACTGTCACCATCCTAACTGATGTGGCTTTCTTCTTTCCCTGTAAGACTCTTGGTTCCCCATTGTCATCCAAGAATTCAATAGCTTTGTTATAGAAACCTACCTTGGTCCTGTGAAGGTATAACCAATCCATCACCAATAACATAGTGTATGAACCCAATGGCAATGTGTTCAAGTGCACTATTGTAGGCATGCCAATTAACTCAAATGCACATGCTCTTGCCAAATGGTGAATTCTCTTGTTGGTACTTGTATCCAACTACAATAACCAAGACTATGCATGCACTTCTCTATTCAAACCACCCTTATCCACCAAGTCAGGACTAACACAACTATAATTAGATCTAGGGTCAATCAAAATAGAAATAACTTGATCACAAAGCTTACCGTCCATCTCAATGATAGATGCCTCATGTCTGCTTGCCTATTGTCCATTGCTGCATATATCCTGGGAATATTATGTCCAACATCTCCCACTTTCTGTGCCTCCTGTGCACTGTAGACTTGTGTACTACTACCCTAATGTTTTGGACAATCTCTCCTACAATGATCTTTGCCAGAAGTCCAACGTTATATAGGCTTCCAACCTTCATCCTTATTCTGCTCCTCAAATCGAAATCCTTGTCCTCTCCCAGATGCATTGAACATCTTAGGTGGGGCAAAATTCTCCTTGTTACCTTTATCACAAGGCCTTACTCACTTCTTGTCCCATTTCCCTTATTCTTACCATTACCTTTTTAGTCTGGCTTTGCCTTCTATCTGCACTTCGATTGCTCTTAACAATGCTTGAGTTTTCAGATGACCTGCTCTAATGACTTAGGCTCATCAAACTCAATCCTATATCATAATGCTATCAACATCCCACTAATAAATCTCTAAATATTCGCCTTCTCCTCCTTGAGATAAGGCACATATCTCAGTAACTCCACGATCCTGCTAGTATACTCATCATTTGTCATGGAACCCATATTCAGCTCATAAAACTCCTTTGCCCCATCGTCGTAGTATCTTTATAATATATACTTATTCTGGAATAGCCTCTCGAACTCACTCCAAGTCAACTCCTCCTCATAAATATCTCTGACATTCTTCACATCTTCCCACCAAATATATGCTCTATCTCTGAGGCTGAATGCAGTTATCTTGGCTTTCATATTTTATGAGTAATCATGCAACCTGAAAAACATCTTTATACCAAACAACCATGCCTCCGCATCCTGTGGTTTCTTCATCTCTCCATCAAATGTAGGTAGTTTTGCCTTCTTAAACTCATCCGAAAAATAGCTCTTGTCGCTCCTCTTGTAAGGATGATAATGATGATGATCATGATGTCTGTTAGAACCAGAACTAGAATGATACCTGTGCTTCTCACCTGTCCTATCTAGAGTGTCCAAAATTCTGCCATCCCTAACCATGTCATCTCTATCCGAACTATTACTGTCGAGAGACCTACTGCCATATGCTCCATTGGTCCCATCCTCCTGCCCATAGTTGATCCAAAGTGGCCCTTGTTTTTGTAACTATGACAAGCTTTGAAGGATGGTTGCATTAATCTTTGCTTAATTTTCCTGTGCCTGCATGAGTATTACACTGTCTACCTTGCAACTCCTTATTTCTTCCTTTAAAATCCTCAGTGTGTCTGCTAAGTCAGACGAGTGCCCAACACCATGTTGCTCATATGACTCATAGGGAGAATCTCCGTAGCCTATCATTCTTCTATTCATATTTGATTTCTTCCAACAAGGTTAAATATGTTAGCTAAAACAAATCATAAATAACCAACGTACCTTAGCATAATTCAGGTAGGATATCTCATCTGCAAGATCAACCAATCAACGTAATAAATGTATAGATATAATCATAACAACATATAGACTTATAGCATATGGTAAATTAGTGTATAAACACCATTCTAGTTGGAGTCTAGTCATCAATGCATAATGATACCAAATACACACCATTACCTAATGCATGACAACCTCAACCATACTTGACCACATGTATCCATCTGACATGTATAACCAAGCATGAATGACCAATGCATATTCAACATATAGCATCACATAAGCAAGAATACACGAACAACACTTAAGCATGACCAATATGTAACCTAGCATAAACATGAAATGCATGTACAACATGTAGCAACATGTAAGCAACCGTGCACTAATAATACACAAGCATGAACAACACACAACCAGTCATACACTCATGACAACATGTTGACAACAACACCATTGGTACTTACATGGAAACACCACTGCTACCATGGAAAACACAACACGAATTCAACAATCACATACACCCTAGGTATGAGAAACACATATGCAACTAACAGACAAGCATGACCAACACACCGCCCATCCAGTCCAAGGGTTGAACCATGCTCTGATACCACTTTGTAACACCCTCTTCCCACATCTACCCAAGTAACCAGCCAACTAGGGTAAACACGTGATTAGAGGCTACTATGATCAGAATCAATCTCCTAGATGACATTAAGGAAGTGGAATTGACGGAAACTCTTCACACAGACCTTATACACTAATAATAACACGCCTAGGAGCTAACCCAACCATTCAGGCATCCTACCCCTGGGTCCCACTGACCCATTTTTCTTCTGGACCTCTGGACGCATGCACAGGCCTGCAAGCCAGCATCTATGAGGCTCTCAATGCATGCATAAGCCCACATACTAGCGTCCAGGGACTAAATTACTCAATGTTGTGCCAACGTCCCTGGGATTTGAGCCAATTTTTCAGGCTCAGAACCCAGTGCACTGCAAAGAATTTCATAACAACTACAGGGATGAATTATAATGACCACACAATGATACATTTACAAAAACATCCATGAGGACTAAACTGGACCCCTACTAGCCACAACATGCATTTCGTCAAACATGTCACAAACATGAAATCTACAAGTATAAACAATAGAACGAAGCATAGGGGTCCCATACTTATCTGAGAATCACTAAGAATCAATGATCCCCTACATCATTAACTTCAATGCCATCTATTTGACCATAGAGACATTGTGCATTCATTTACAAGTAAAAACATGGGGAGATTCATACATCATCACCGCTAAAATACATGCTCATAACCAGCATAATAACAACAGAATACCATGGATACAACGACAATAAAATCCATATATAAACCAGTACATTTATACATAAAATACCAAGGGAATGAATTGTATAATCTAGCCAAATATGGGACTTCTACGTTCCACTCGACCATAGATTGGCTGAGCCAAATCTCTCTTCAGTCAATCATCCCCATGCCATATTCCAAGCATGAATTTTGGATCTCATAAAACACATTAATCAAAACCAATCAAGGCTTCCAGAGGCCAAGCCACCTCAAACCTCAACCGGTGATTCCACCTCATGGTCAGACATCACAACCATTGTAGATTGGTATCTACCCAAGCTCTTCTAGGGTTCCAGAGTGTTTGTTCAACCAAGGATTCTAGGACCAGTAACTCAAACCCAATTGTTACAGGGCTGCCAGAACATTTTTCGAACCAGGGCTCCTAGGACTAGTAACTCAACCCACCAAGGGCTTCTAGAGCGTTTCTCCAACCAAGGCTTCCAGGACTAGTAACTTAACCCATAATTATCCGCTTGGCTTCTAGAGCATTTGTCCAACTAAGGCTTCAAAAAACTAATAAATCAACCCACAACTAAAGGAACATGAGAACCATCCACAAAAAAAAGCAATGAAAATGAACCCACAACACCATGGCTATCCAGGAAATGGAAAGACTAGGAAAATCCATTATCAATCCAAGAAATCCTCCATGCAAATGATAGATCATGGCTAAGAAACCACATGCATACACCATGCATGCCAAAACTAGTGAGGAAAACATACATGCACCTTGGTACTTGCAATCAAAACCCGTTGTAGTTATTGATCCCAATTTCCTCTTGTGCTTTCCTACTCTTCCTTTGCCTTCTTGCTTCAAATCACCAAGTATGCCACACCCTCCAAGAGTGTTGTTAACACTGGAAAATCGTACAAGTAGAAGACGACATTATTTAATGTCAAGCAGAAGGATTTATAGGGTTGGAAGACATTAAAGAATCTAGAAATTATTTAAAAATCTCTAAGGTCTGAGGAAAAATCAAATTTGAGCAAGTCATAAATGCTTTTGCACGCATAATCCTTTGTGAAGAGCGCCTTTTTACCCGAAATGCGCGCAATCCTAGGAGTGGCGAAAGTCACTTTCTGGGACCACACAAAAGCAAACTCTGGGACAGTGATTCCTCACTTGAAGTCGCCGAAAGACAACCACGAAAGCCTCCTTAGACATCAAGGGAGCACACAATGGAATATTTGTGGCACACAAATGAATCATCCCCCCCTCTTGGGTCACCATCCACAATATACCAAGAAAGGGAAGGAGGATTTGAATTCTCCTATATAAGGCCACCATGAGATGAAGAATTGGAGAACACATTGTTATGCTAGCCAGAATTGCCCAAGCAATACTAGCAGTGTGTGATCTGGAGTTGAAGATAGAGGGGACTCAATTGTTGGCCATCCAACAAGTTCAGTACACCACAGGAGAGAGAGGGATACTTTGCACCGAGGAAAGCTTGGAAGTAAAAACATCCTTGCATCGGGACTTAGAACCCATGTTCTAGGGGCCCTTTGGCAAGAGGGTTAAAATTTCATCCTCATTTCCTACCAGCACTCAATAAGAGGGGTCGAAGAGCCACCGTTTGGATTATTATAGTTGTTTGAATCTATTCAGAGCTTTTGTTTATTTGTTTTAGTTTAGTTTAGTTTTAGTTTATATATGCACGCTATTTCTCTATCTAGTATGTTTATGATTCTAGCTTGTTCCACTAACTTTCTTGACTCCACTTATTTTTATGCCTGTGACCAATAACTTAAGTGGGTAAACCACACCCCTTAAGTTGGTGTGATTTCGTACATACATGCACCAAACACACTAAAACAGGACTGGCGACTCCACTAACTTTTATTACCAAGTTTATGTGGTTGTGCCTCTTTTTTGCAGAGACCCCTGTCTGTGATGTGGAGTGGAGCTGGATTTCCCCCTTTTTCTCTTGCAGTCCATAGTTCATCCTAAGTGGCAGAATAAAGCAAAACAACTCCAAAAATTACTTTTGCAGGAATTTGCGCGCTTTTCCCTCCCACAAACGCTCCCAGGGCGCGCGTTCAGAGCTGACCTGCGCGCAAACATCGCGCATGTTTCAGCCTTTTGCGTGCAAAAGACAGAAAGAGAAATTTCTCCCACATTTCTATCTTTTCCTGCTTGTAAAGTGCTTAGCAGCCCATAATACAATTGCCAACACTATTTGAGGTACCCCACAGCTTGCTAAAGCTCACTCTTAGTTGCTTTTTGTAGGCTTAGTGTCAGTTTTATTTCAAGTTGATTTTTGCAAATTTCACACGTAGTTTAAGTAGGGGGGCAAAAAACTTGCATTCCAAAAAATGTTATGTTTTGCAAATTTAGGTACCAACACACCTAGACAACTAGCCAAAGTAAGTGGCCCAAGTCCATGCATGCCTAGTTAGTTTCTTTTTTCTAGTGTAAAATTTATTAGTTTAGTTCAATTTTTGCACCCTCCGGTGATCCCAGGCAAGCATATGAAGACTCTTTATTCACAACTCGCCATCTCCCTTTAGTTGATCACATAGATTAACTAGGAAAAATAGAAAGCGACCCATATTCGCACATGTTTTTCTTTTGAGCAAGGAACAATACAACATAGTTTAATAGGGGATTTTGAAAAGGATCATCACATATCCAAATGTTCAAACTATGTGCTTGTCCACTTTTTGCTCACACACATCCACCCACTAAGCAAAGCAAAGACACCTAAAAATAACTTAACCAAACTCACTAAATTCTCCCCACAGGGGCCACAAAATAATTTATAGCTTAACTTAGGATCAAAGGGGTAGGCATCTAATAAGTTGCCTTGATCATTCTTCATCTTGAAACATAGAAGTTAATTGTTTAGGGAGCTTTAAATCCACCTATCAACCCAAAAAAAAGAAAACCTGAGCACGACAAAGACTCATTTCAGAGGGGGTTAGGCTTAGGCACAGTGCGGGTAGGTATCAGTCAGGGCTACCTGACTTGGCTGATACTCGGTATTGTTAGCCGACTTACCAAAAATACCAAGACTCGAACGCTCACATGGGACGGTGGTACTTAGTGGCCAAATCTAGGGCATCCTTTCCCTATAGGTGACGGTGCAGGCAAGCGCTAGACCCTCTACCCTTACCTTGGTGGATTTTCTTCGGCTAACTGAGGGCGTCTCCAGCTCTTACGGGACGTTGTGCCAGCACTCGCAAGATATATTCTCAAGGCCCAGTTACATTTGAGTGTGTGAGGACGAATATGTCTTCTAGGATTTCGAGTATCATACACAAACAAACAAAAACCACTTTTTTGATTACTTGATCACATAAGATTAATTTAAAGGGAAAATTTATTTTATTTTCGCTTTGTTTTATGTATGTGACCAGAAATTTTCTTTGATCATAGACTCTATCCTCTCAATTTTTTCTAAAACCAAACCTAGTCGACACCATAACAGACCCAACAGGATCTCATTGATCTAGGCGTCTTTTGGACCTCCCCCCATTACCGGGAGGGGTTCCAGGTCTTTCTCCATTCAGGCGTCAAGGACAGAATGCTGCCACCATTATTGGGGCATCCTTAGTTGGGAACCCTGGTCGGTCTCCCAACACCACACCACACACCACCCCTCCCACGACCCTTCGGGGCAGAGGAGTGCGACCCATTCGGGAAGCCAGTCGAATACACAGCAGGGTACGTCAGAGACCAACCCTCTTCCTAACCAAAACTTTGTGTTTTCACACATTGCAATGTCGTCAATCTCCCAGTCACCTTTCTTAGCTTCGTTGAATCTACTCGACTTAACCAAGCTGACAAATGACCCCATCGCACATAACACTACATGGCCTCCTATGCGCACGAAGCTCCCTTCGGATATTCCAAAGTTTGAAGTAAAGCAAGCGGAAGACCCAGGTAATCATGTCATGACCTTCCACCTGTGGCGCTCATCGAACAGTATCATTGACGACACTATTCGATTGAGAATATTTCAACGCACTCTGACAGGAGTAGCTGGGAAATGGTACATGGAGCAACCCTTTGCTTCACATGGAACCTTTTGTGCCCTCACCACTGCACTCCTAACATATTTTCAGTTACCCATTCACCATGATTCCAGAATGGAATTATTGCCACATTTTAGAAAAGCCCCCACCGTCCATATCTGGGACCATCTCCATGAATGGAGGCGGCGTCGTAGTTTATGTAAAGCAAAACTCGACGACCGGGTCCGTTTAGATTTGTTCCTGAAAACTCTCACGACAAATATTTCAAAGGATGTGGCGCAAAAAGGCCCACATTCGAAGAGGATGCCATCAACAAAGCCCAACATCTTGAGCTGATTTACACGTAGTCAGGATATATTTACAATATCCTGCCCAACGCCCCGTGCCTGCAAACTTATCAAGAATTTCTAGGTGCGTCGAACTCTGCACACGGACTAATTGGGTTATTGACCCAAGGTTACCTAGGCAGCAGCAGTCAAAACCCCGGTTACACGTACAGTTCTACCCAGGACGTACCTCAAACCGGTTTTCAAAGTCATCACATGCCTTAGCAAAATTCGACCAATAGGGCGCAAGCGTATCATCAGGGAGGACCCTATCCTCCATCTCATGGGACCCAATATGTAGAGAGAAACACTGACAAAAGAGCTCCCCTCCAACAGCCAGGTGCAAACCAAGGACAACGTTATGGTCAGTCCCCAGCACAAGACCCGCCTATCCAGACCAATGCATAGGTGAACTTTGTGCAGCCTTCCCAAAACCAACCTCACCAATATAACCAGGAGAACTACCCTCCTAATGTGGTGAAGAAAAAATAAAAAAACAAGCCAAAAGGGAATCCTCGACAGGGGGCAACAACCAACAATGCCCACAGCGATCCCAAGCTGGAGGCAAATCCAACTGGAATTAGAGCGAGGAGCCAAGCAATGCCCAACGACAGAGCAAAAGGCCACCTCTCCGAACAAACCCTTCTTGCTCGATATGTGGTGAGTACGGACATTATACTCACCACTGTCCCGATCTCGCTGAGTTGAAGAAGATATAGATTAATCGAGGACAAGGAGGATCTTCCCAGCAACCAGCTGTGATGTAGGATTCTTTCCCCCATCAATTGATGGTAAGAACTCAGTAGCAAAACCCAGACAAATCGGGGAAAAGTAGCCACGAAATCTACATGACTGACAAAGAGATGTTTTTCCAAACATGAAATCGTAATTACGACACCCCGCCAGACACCAATATGTCAGGGGCAAGTACCAGTGCACTGAATTCACCTTTGACCATTTCAAATATGCCTATCGAACCATTACCAAAAATTGCGAAGGGACCCAATAAGCGAGCAGGAAACTACTCCAAAGCAGCCCATAATTATAGTATTGTGGATGATTTAGCACAATCTCTTGTTGTTATGTCAGCTTTGGAAGTATTGCAGTCATGCGCAAAACAACGAAAAGACTTACTTTCCGCGTCAGGCACCATCAACCCTGCTGATAGATGCCTAATGGCTTTTGACTCAGACAAAGCCACCCCCAGGCTTCCTTCCATGGTCACCTTCCAGATACCAGTGTCGGTCCAGAATATAACAATTCACTGATGTGTCATTGATGAGGGTGCATCATGTCAAAAAAAAATGGAAAAATTTAGGGTCTCCTGAACTAAAACCCTCAGTCATCACGCTCAGAGCATATGACGATCATCCTTCAACCCCCGTCGGCCTCTACCAAAACGTCCTGGTCTGCTTAACCGGAAAGACGATCCACATAGACATTGAAGTCTTGGATGCTCACTTGGATTATAATATACTCCTTGGGCAAAGTTATATGTACACAATGTCAGCCATAGCTTCCTCCGTCTTCCGCATTATGATGTTGCCCCATGAAGACCGCATCATTACTATAAACCAATTGATGCATAGCAAGAAGCGACCCCTAAAAAACACTGATGTGATTCTACCCTATGTAGATACATCCTTGGATGCGCTTTCGCAGTACCAATAATATGGCCCTGGCTAGTTCAAACCGTCGTCCGTTCTAGGGTTATTCCTAAAAGATCCTCCCATTATACTTGAGTCATCACCTGATGTCATAGGGGCTCCGGTGTGCATGATGTCCACATCAAGCGCCGAAGCTAGTCAGGACACAGACACGAGCAGTAATGGCACTGAGTCATCGGCCACGATAGCCTCTCTAGCCTACGCCACTTCCCAAACCCCTTTCCTCTACCCCCCAACTAGTTTCATCTCCTAGCAGGTTTTGGCAACACTGGTGTTAACAAACATATCATTGGCAATACTAGTTTTATACCTCATTCCCCCTAAGGGAACATGAACCACTCACATCACTGCCACAGGATTGAAGCCCCTCAGTCCCAAGGAAGCCCCACCCATCCAAGAAACAGTCGAAACCACCCCTGCAAAGGAAATTTCCATTGAAAAACCGATGATTACAGCTACGAAAACTGAGAAGAGAGGAAAGAATATCGTGACTCCCGCCATACAACGGGAATCACTAGTTTGCGCCATATGCGACGTAATAGGTCACCGTACGCATATTTTCCCAGAGCTGGATGAATTAAAACCACTCCTTGGCTCTGAGACAAACATCGCGACACTGCGTTCCTGTAAAAAGGAACCTACCACCAAAGGTAAAGGCAAAGCATTGCGTACTAATCACGCATGCGCTATCTGCAACAACTATGGGCGCTATACTCATCATTGCCCAGAGATCCCGCGATATAGGGATGCCTTACATGCCATCAAGCGATCCAATCAAGAGGATCCCCCCACCCAATCTGTTAGGGATGAACCTCGTATCATCTTGTACCTACAGGAAGACCAAAGGGCACCATACAGATCCCCAGTCATACCCCCTCTTGTTATACGCTGCACACTGTGCGATGAACATGGTCACTTCCTCGAAGAATGCGGAACCCTAGAACTCATCCATAGATGGTATCCTATACAACATGTTTTCTATGTTGGATTGAGGGCAAAACAATTCACATGTCCTTTGTGTGCCGACAATCACCTTTTGGAGAATTGTCACTATATCCCCCGATTCAGGCTAGCCCTCGCTAGTTTTCTCTCAGCCATAGTCCGCCTCTCCTAAGAAGATGACATGGACGCGGAATCCACAGACAACTCCATAACCCAAGAGGATGTGACGAGCATATCCATCATGTTATTGTCAGTTTAAAAGCGACCAATCCGAAGACACCCAGTCATCCCAAACCACTCTCTACAGAGAAGACCAACATGCGCATTATGCAAAATGCCCAATCATGTGGTCGCCACTTGCCCTGATTTAGCAGCATTACGATGCTGGTTCCCTACCAGACCTCAAACTGAGCACGAAGGGAGCCCCATATCTAGGCTATTTTTCCTAATATGTCAAGGCAATCACTATGAGTAACATTGTACCTATATCCCTTGATTTCGCCCTACCATCGATATGATTATACCATAGAGAAGAAAGAGGATGACCTCCATGAGTGGTATAAAAGATACACCACCTCCAGGTCAACAACCCCACACCCACACGAGCGTGATGGGCAAGCTAGGAAAACACACCAATCAAGCATGACCCAGGCCAAGCCTAGGTTAACATGTGGACTATGTGACCTGAATGACCACCGAGTCAACCAGTGCAGAGAACCAAATCCCCTTGCAAATTGTTTTCACATAGTCTCTTCTCTCCCTCGGAAACTTCTCTCTAACTAAGAGAAGATCATGCATACCTATTGTCGGATTTGTTCACACTTTCACCATACGATTAAATGTGTGCACCTCCCCAAGCTAAGAGCGATAAGATCATCATTGAGTCTACACTCCCCCAAAGAGTCAGACATACCTAAGCCAACAACATGGAAGTGGAAGTAGAAGACCACCTCTTCTACAACAGATCCTTTCCAAGCATCCATATCTGGGACGTTGAGTAGTGTTGATTCCCATAAAATCTACCCCGTTGGCATAGTGATACCATGCACTATCTGCACTGGCCAAAATCACACACCAAAGGTATGCCTGCTAATGGAAACATTCAGGCACCGCTACAGCAGGCACAATTTCCACCCACAGAAAATTGACCATCGTAGCGAGGAACCCAACCTTGCGCTCACGCAAAACCCCATCATAGAGATTCTTCCTTTACCAAACGGCAATGACACGATTCACCATATACGATTTGTATCATCGCATACCGGAAATAGGATTGTAGCTGCCCCCATGTCCCAGGATTTCCACCTTATTCCTGTCGCAAAAGATCAAGGTACTTTGCGCTTTTGCATTAAGTTCCGCAAGATCCCAAATTTGCATGCCGCTATCGAACTCCTTGATGATACCCAGCCTCTAGAACAACGCCTAGTACAACTAGAGCTTGTCAACGAAAGCTAACGACAATCACTACAACACAACGAGGCCCATAAGAAGCGAGCAAAAGCATCATTCAACCGCCACATCAAACCTCGCCCATTCACCGAGGGAGAACTAGTCCTCCGCTATGATGTCGCAAAAGAAGCCCTAGAGCCAGGAAAGTTTGAAACCTTGTGGAAAGGACCCTACATCATCAAACATTGCCTCTGACAGGGGGCATACATATTGATGGAACTGGACGGGACATGCATCGGAAACCCCGTCAACGGCCTTTACCTCAAGAAATTCTACCCATAAGGGCCAAGATGGCCCTTCTCTAGAGTGAACATACACAAACCCGACCACTAATTTTTTTTTACTAAAAGACTTATTAAACACGCTCAAATTGTCGCCATGGATCACCAACCTGAACCTTATTTCGAATTTGCTGATGGAGCATCAATATGGTCTCAAAGCTTAGCCGCAGTTGCTTGGGTCATCTACCACCCTGACCGATCGCCACTCTGCTCAAACGACGTGTGCATCGGTTCAATAACAAACAATTAGGTAGAATATAACGCCATCATTGGACTTATGTGTGATGCCCTCCATTAAGGCATACACCATATGCATGTCTACCTCTATTCCTAGTTAGTAGTGTCGCAGTTAAACCAAACATTTGAGACAAGAGATACACATCTATTTAAAAAAAATTTGTGTGAAAAAAGATTAAGCAGACAATTTGACTATATTACATTCACACATGTACGAAGGAGTCAAAACCAAGCAGCTTATCTCATAGCCAACAATATCCTAAACTGGAATGTATCTCGGATTAAAAAAAAAAAAAAAGGAAAAAAAAAGAAAAAAAAAGAAAAAGAAAAAGAAAAAAGAAAAAGAATATATATATATATATCCATCAGCATAACATCATCCATAAACCAAAACAGGTGACACAACATGTAGAGCCACAAAAAATATCTCTCATATATATATATATATATATCACAATGTATGTGTATGAGTACAAAAATAGTGTTGCTGACCCATCGGCCAACCCAAAGATACACAAAATTCGTAAAAAATAGGGAAGCATCCTCATAATGGGTGCTTTACCCATGTACAAGTATAGTCTAGGGGGTTTCCCCCTCGGGAGGGGCACCTGGATGCACAACTACTCCCGGTACCACCACTGGAGCCACCGTCACAACTAAGACTGCCTCCCGACGTAAAATAGGCCGATAATCCCGCTCTCGGGCCATCCTCATCTCTAGCCAGACCTCCTCGAGGTCATCCATAAAACCCCGAGAAGGCATTCCCTAGTTCAAGTGGTCCAGTCAAACCTAGGCATCCTCTAGAACTGATACCCGAGTAGTCAGCTCCGCAATACGGGCCTCCGCCGTATCTGCATGTGCCGCCTCTGTATCAGCACAAGCTCACTTGACTGCACCCTCAGCGACGGCCGAGCTGCTGCCCTTCCGTAAAGGGCTAGTGCCACCACTAGGTCCTCCAACAACATCTCCTCCTGGCCCACCCCTAGGTCTCCATAGAGGACCATGGCCAACCAATCGAGCCACGCGACGACCTACCTCGCCAACATCTGCAAAGAGTAGCCAAAACTATGTCAGTATCACCATCAAAACACATAAACACATATATACTCAAATAAATGCATAAAACATAAAAAATGTACCTATTGGCCCCTAAGCATAACTAGGAGGGAGATCTGGATCCCCCCGGAAGTCCATCCCCACATATGGAAATGGCAAGAACGTCTAGGGGTTCACCTCGAACCAGGCCTCTGTCATGGCGTTCCAGTAATGCCCCACCATGCCCCCACCACCTCGTGGCATCATCAGAGCCCACCTCCTCATGCGAGGCTCCCGTGGCTCCCCAGGAGGCACCGCCACCACTGGTCTCAGCAACACCACCTTGTCGTACATAATGCTGCACAAAATGTTGGCATACGCAAACAACTTCGATCCATTGTAGACCTTGCTGAGCTGCGTCACCATCCCTTCATATCAAAAATGGGAAAAATCATAGAAGTGCCCAGACCTCAACCGGCGCAAGACTCCAACCTGCGAGCCTAATGCCAATGCGGAGCCGACGACCCTGCGAGTCACACAATCACTGCCAGAGCACATCGCTCTGCTAGATTTATCACTGATGCAATGCTGATGCACACCTCCGTAAGAGGCGCCCCACCACAATGTCATCTTTGAAGCCTTTCCAAATCCACCCTCCCGGAAGGGAGTGGATACCTCAGTGCCTCACCATAAGGCAATAACCCGATCTTAGGACGGATGACTAGGTTCATCCCACGCAACACAAACATGTTGCGCCTCCTGTGCCAATGCCGGATCAAGTAACGAAGCGATCGGTCCTACAACCAAAGAAGCTCGTTCTCCGCAAACTGCAACAACCCCCATTGCGCCAGCTGATGGCACACCCCAACATCAGCAGCCAATGAATTTTGAAGCTCGGGCCAATCCTGTCCCTCCATAGCAACCTGTCGTCTAAACAAGTACCCATCAGTTATTTAAAAAAAAAAAAAAAAAAAACCCGAAAATTTTCTTGCCTTGACCTTTTGCGCGTCCATCCCTTAGACAGGTGCGCTTAGGGCATGCCTGTATTTTCCACATGCGTGCTTAAGGCGCACCAAAGAAGGGGAACAGAGCTCTTAGAGCACGCTTATCCCTGGAAAATGCGCATAGAGGGCGCGCTTTTTCGCTGATCGCCCACACAATATACGACAAAAAACACTCAAAATCCGTACAAACCAAGTCTGTACAGATCCCGACACCATCAAACTGAAAAAATTAAAGTGCAGGACGTCATGGAGGTTACCTGGGCATGATATCGCTAATCCCTGGTGCTCTGGATGACCGCAACGGCAAGAACTGCTACGCAGAAGCCTCTGACCTCTCAAGAACTCAACAAGTACAAATGAATTGAATTAGGGCCATATTCAACTATATATCGCCCTTTTCAAAAACTTTGGAGGACCATAAAGAGAGATTAGAAGGTCCGTCCTCCTAACCGTAAGCTGCACCGTGATCAACACTCCATAACGAACAAATGCGATGCCACACAATCGCACTCCCGAAAAATTAAATTTTCAGCGCCGACAGGTATGCCCTCTCTCATCTTCGTTTTTAAAGCTCACGACTTTCAATAATATTTGTTAAAGAAGATTCTTTCACTTGAGGTAGTTGTTTTTGCATGAAAAGCTGGCAAACCATTCACATCTCCATCTACTGAAAGTTCCAGAGCAGGTATCATTCTACTCCTAGCATGATAGCGTCCTATTAAAATATGCATTTCTCGACATCATTTCTCCATAAGAAATCAACCATAGGTTCCACATATCCGACCGTGTTTATCATCACCCCACCCTGCACATGATAAACATCCTCGTTGGTCGGTAGAGCCTCCCCTCCATGGCGCTCGTCACCCACAGTAGATCATATATCACAACAAAAGCAATGCCATGGCCATACCACTTTAGTCCAGGAAGCACCTCATGCCCATACATCCACTAACATAATCCCATCTGCGATAATTTTTCATCCGCTTCATCAACCCCACACATGAGACCAACCAATGGGGCCCCCACCCTCAGTAAAACACCTTCCTCACAACATCAGTGAGTGAACACTTTCATGTTTTGGGGCACCAATATCTATGTTTTGTACAAACCAAACCCCATTATTTTATTCTTTTGGTAAGTGTACAAAGACCTCAAACAGTGCACTATGTCCCCCACCCTCTCATTCATATTTTTATCCCATGGTAGCAGTCCCTGAACATGCTTGGTCAGAGTATCACACCCCCACACATAAGCCACCATGACACTCATAACTAATCTTTACCCACTCTGGAAGTCCTACAGACTCCAGTGATTTCCCCATCATAAATAACTATGACTACCAGCAAGCTGCTTAGTACATTCCGACCTTGGGCCAATGAATCCCCAGCCTCAGTTTTCAGTCATCCCTTGCCAACATGCCTATGTTAAACTCATCACATCCAGGTCCCTGACCCCTCATATCAGCAACCCCTCGTTCGGCTGAGGCTTCCTTTTTGTCTACTTCAACACCTATTTTCCAAAAAGGAAGTGGTACCTTGAATTACCCCTCTCCATAAAATCGGAATCCTCGGGTGGCACTGTGGGAGACATCATTTCCCACAGATGTCATAGATCCTCCTGACATTCGACTACAACAAAAGCTTTCATGTTAAGATGGTATCGTACCTTACAACCATTGCACTTTGATCAAATTTGTCAAAGACTCGTGCCTTCATAAGCGTCTCTTTTAGCAATGCTTACACAGAAAGGTCCTAGTCAGTGCCTATGCGTACAATGCACAACTATGTGCCATACCAAGTTTACGCATATCGGTACCACATTCCACATATTGTCAAAGAAAAAACGCCCCGGAGGGCGTTAGTAGTCATCGTCAGCAACCACTAGATCACTACCATATCAGTGACACAGACAGAACATATATCTGTCAAATAGATTTGTTTAACTAGCCACAACATCATGACCATGGGACATGCCTACCTCATAGAAAATTTGTATATATATTGTATTATATTTGCTTGCAGGTGTCCCATAGGACATGGTCATTCTTCGAACCAGTGCAGGGTGTTTCCAATTTCGAGCTTCACGTAGGTCTCTCTCTCTCTACGCACGATATACAGAAAATAAACTATAATGTATTTTTGCTATACAGTTCTTCCTAGACCTCACACATTAGGGGGCAACTGTTAACACTGGAAAATCGTACAAGCAGAAGAAGACATTATTTAATGTCAAGCAGAAAGATTTATAGGGCTGGAAGACATTACAAAATCTGGGAAGTATTTAAAAATATCTAAGGTCTAAGGAAAAATAAAATTTGAGCAAGTCCTAAATGCTTTTGCATGCATAATCCTTCGTGAAGAGCACCTTTGCGCGCCTTTTGACCCGAAATGCGCACAATCCTGGGAGTGGCGAAAGTCACTTTTCAGAACCACAAAAAAGCACACTCTAGGACAATGATTCCTCACTTGAAGCCGCCTAAGGACAACCACCAAAGCCTCCTTAGACCTCAAGGGAGCACACAATGGAATATTTGTGGCACACAAAGGAATATTTTGGGTCACCATCCAAAATGTACCAAGAGAGGGAAGGAGGATTTGAATTCTCCTATATAAGGCCACCATGAGATGAAGAATTGGAGAACACATTGTTATGCTAGCCATAGTTGCCTAAGAAATACAAACAGTGTGTGATCCGGAGCTGAAGATAGATGGGACTCAATTGTTGGCCATCCAACAAGTTCAGTCCACCACAGTAGATAGAGGGAGACTTTTCACCGAGGCAAGTGTTGGTGTCCAAGTAAGAATGATTTATCCACCCTAATCCGACATTAATTTTATCAATCCAGGAGTGTATCCTTTCAAGGCAACACGCAAGGTATATGCAAGAACAAACACATAATCCGTCTTAACCAAGGGTTTATAATTAAGATTCAAAACATTGCGGTGAGATTAAATCAAATACTGAACTTCAAAACAATCTTAACAGTAAAGAATAATAACAACAACCATAACAAAGAAACAATTCACACACTTATAGGCACAACACCTGATCAGAAGAGCGGGCCCAGCTCTCTGATTAGGGCTGCGTTAGTCACGAAGACACTTAGAACAACAAAACCAATAATAATTTCTTAATCTGTAAGATGTGATTACAGTATCCCTCTGGGAACCCCCATTTACAGGAACAATATCCATTTTATACACAGCGCAGGAGAATAACAGATCTCCCTGGAACGTGGTAATCGCGCATTTAGAAATACACATCAGTTGAAACAACACAAACATCAGATGTCCAGGATAGAACAAGGGGCCAAGAATAGGCCCAGGGAATCGTGGCTCCAGCTGGACGATCTTCCTAATAGCTGACCGTTACCAAATCTGTTGCAAAACGCTGGGGTGAGGGTTCCTGTTCTCCAAACTGCAGTCAAGCACATATCTTAGTGCCACAAATAGGTAAGACTCCGTGACTTTACTTCATTAATTAAAATATTCCAATTGGACAAGTTAGGGGTATTTACCTCATGAGTTTAGCATAGCAAATGTAGGTGATTAAACACAAAAGGGTAAAAAAGGATGATAAAAATGGTCAGAAAGGTAGCCAGATTTGGTGCCCAACATCTCCCCCCAACTAGCCTTCTGCATATCCTCATGCAGTCCACCACTTCCGTAGGTCTGGGTTCTGCAAATTGTGAGCTTCCTGAAGCCCGGGAAGATCATACTCTAAAGCCATATCTGTCCCTAGAACTTTAAATCCATCAGAAATGAGAAGTTCCTTCCACCAATATGCTGGAGTGTAAACATCTGCAGGCAACCAAATAACAGGATACTGAAACGGAAGCTCCATCCACCGGATCCCACATGTTTGAACACATGCCACATATCTGGGTACTTTGGTGAGTACTCGTGCGAAGTTGGGTGCCCCAAAAGGCTCTTTGTTCCGGACAGCTGTCAGTGACATCATCCACCTTCTCTGACAACAATCAGGGGCTTCTTTTTGAAAAAAAGTTAATTGATTGACACAAAGTTCGAGGCACCACCTTTGTGTCCTCAGCATCCTATCTCTGTTCCCCTCAAATTTTAAAAATGTATGGTGTTTATTGAACATTGTATCTGACCTCTCATGTTCTCCTCTTACTATAAATGGCTTTGTAACTTGATTAGACTCAAAAGTGTTACAAGCCTTCTACCAATGGACTTGATTGAAAGCATAAGAGATGAGGGCCCTCAAACGGATGTCCCCTACATACGGAACTGGGTTAAAATCTCTGTCTAGACGTAACAAATACCCATGCAGGTAAAACTCACACATCAGATGTTGAGTTGGCACATCATGATTCCTCATGATTTGGAGGAATTTTACACCATGTTCTATTTCATAACTGACCTCGTTTTGGATGCTTTCCATGCAGAATAAAAGAAAACGTTCATGCAAGAATAAAGAATAACAAGAAGCAGGGGGACGACATGCCATCACCTCTTGCACTAAATTGAACATCTGTTCCTTATCATCTTTCAGTTCGGCCACTTGTTTTTCTAGCTGCTCCATCTTGAGCTACTGCTTCGCATGCCTTAATCTCATAACATCTATGCGCTCCACATATCCGAAGACGGTTGTGGAGGATCTCTCCTCAGTTCTTTTGATCTCATTCTTATACTGAGCCGTAGTAGACTTACATGTCTGTAATTCGGCCATTAAGGCATACTCTCTAGCTTCGAACAGTTGTTCAATCGGGTCTGTTTCGGATTCTGCTTCAACCCCGACGACTTTGGATTTCCTGGCTCGCCGCTTGTACTTGTTGATTCATTTCTGCATCTTGTGCACTTTCCTTCTCAAATCCCTTACCTCCATCTTGAGCCGCATTATTTCCTTAAACTACTATTGGTATCTCTGTTTGATGGGAAGTCTTCGTTGTCCACACAGCTCTGCCCCTTCTTTCTTGACCTGTGTTTCTTCTGCCTTGGCAACTGGAGGTAAATCCCTCGGGACTGCCTCTGTCGGGCCAACGGTTGGTCCGACCTCCTCTGCCTTTTCTTCTTCTATTATTTCTTGCTTAACTCTTTTCACGCCTAAGTGCTCCATTAGTTCATTCGTCGGGACCGCTCCGCTTGGTCCCTCCTCTTCACAAATGGCCATTCTCTCATCATGTACATTCTCCGCGACCAGTGGTGACCCGGTAAGATGCTCCCCTGCTGATATGCCTATTGGGGCCTCTTCCGGTCGTGGCCTTTGTTTTAAATTCAAAGCCATAGGAATGGAAAAATCTTCTGCCTCTCTTTGCTGCGGGGAACAAGTTACCATTGCTCCCTTAGGGAGAAAGATAGGGAACTGAAACAAATCCTCTACATTCAACCCCCGAGGTCGACGCTGGTTCTTGTGGGGTAGCGTCAGCCTCACACCTTAGTTCTCCCATCATTTCCTCCGTGGGTTCTCTGGTCGGAGTGGTCATGAATTCTTCTTCAATCAGATTACCCTCCTCCATTGGTTCCATGTCGATAGGAGATCCCTGTGGAGTGGCCTCGGTCGCAATGTCGACCAATTCACCCTCTTTCATTTGCTGTGGGTTTACCTCCGTGCCCATCGCACTATCTATTTGCTCATCTGACTCCACATACGGGGCTGGTTCTTGTGGGATAGCCTCAACCGTAGTGCCAGTGGGTGTCTGTATAGCTTCCATCGATTCCACGAGTTCATCTTGCTCTTGGCGAACCGTCCCTTCTTCACACTCTTCAGTCTCCATTTCCATCTCTTCCGGCTCCTCCTGATCAATGTAATCATAATCCTATGCATCTTTCTGCATGGCTTCATCCTCCTGCATGGCTTCAGGTTCTTCTGCCCTAGCAGCCACAACACCTACTATTTCCTCCTCTGTGGAATTCTGAAACAGTTCCCACGAAATCGGGATCTTCTCAATGGCATTCATTATTAGCATCTGGACTAGCCCATGGTGAGAGAAGACTGCCAACACCTGTCGCACCCCCCGAGTCGAATTTGCCATCAAATGAAGGCTCCTTAACAGAAAATAGGGCGCATTCATTGAAAAATCCTCTTCTTGTGGAAATCGCAGGTGAGCCAATATGCGGAGGTGATATTTCAAGATGGTAGAATATCTTCCTTCAAATGTCATATACTTTATAACAACCTCTACAACTCCTCCCCATGGATGAGGTAATGAAGTTCTGTCATATCCCCGACCCTTTTGCGCAATACTTTCTCCAGCTTGCAGAAAGGCTTCGAGGAGTTCCGGGAGGGGTGTTCTCCTTGAAAACCAGCATTCTACGACTTGTGGAAATCCACTGACTTCCGCGATGGTTTCTTCTGTCACTAGAATTTTGACTCCATGAACCTGAGAAACTCCTTCAAAATTCAATGCGAACTCCATCACGATTTCTTCATCCCATCCGTTCAGCCTATCAAAATAAACATCCCAACCTGCATTCTAAAATACTTGCCATACCTCCTAATTATTTCGGATTCTCGTTGAATCATTAGGTTCATGTCGCACAGATCGGCCACCCATTGCTGCAGAGGCAGAATTAGCATGACGGCTATAGTTAGCTGGCAGGGGAGAGTGACAGGGCAACTGAAGTAACGTCATGGCCACTTTCGGATATAATAGATAAACAATACCGGTACACTTGGGAGTAATGACAAATTATGGTGGTACTGCTAGATATTCTCAGGATTTAATGCGGCGTGTTGGGAGGTGACTGATATGACTTTCGTGCCTACAAGTATGCATTCCAACTCATACGGTATGATTACGGAGTACTTGAAATCATTAAATTTGGTTAGGTGGGAATCGTGTGTCATGAATACCTTTACGAAGTATGCCATCATTCATTATGACGGTTCCCTCCCCCCAAGTAAACTACGGCCGTCCTCGGCACGTTTGACCGTCCTTTTGGAATATTTAATTAAATCCATAAAATCAACGGAGACGTACCTGCGAACCTACCTTAAAGTGGAGTAGCAACAAAAATATTTGTTGTAGTATCAGCATAGCAGGTAACAACGTCAGTGAATAACATGAACAGTGAGTAACGACAACAATGAGTAACATCATCTACGGAGTAATACAGCTACGAGGTAACGACAGTTGCGGAGTAACAACATTGGCGATGTAGCAGCACTTCAGACTAACAGTAGCTACGGAGTAACAGTAGTTTCAGAGTAACAGTTTCGGCGATGTAGCAGCAACTTCAGAGTAACAACAGGTACAGAGTAACAACAATTTGCGGAGTAACAATAGTTACCGAGTAACGAAAACTTCAGAGTAACAACAGCTACAAAGTAACAACAGCTACAAAGTAACAACAGTTTGTGGAGTAACAACAGTTACTGAGTAACAACAACTTCAGAGTAATAGAAAGTATGGAGTAACATCAGTTTTCGGAGTAACAACAGTTACCAAGTAACAACAGCTTCAAAGTAACAGCATCAGTGAAACAAAATATCTCTATAGCAGCACTGATGGAGTAGCACACCGAACGTTACTTTCCTCCTGGCCATATTTCTTTATTATTCTTGCAAAATACAAACAAGTAAGTAATAACCACATATTATCATCATCATTATATATATATATATATATATATATATATATATATATATATTTCTTTATTTATTTTTATTTTTTAGAGAAGAGTGAGAGTGTCCTCTATTGCAATAACCATTAGCTCAGCTGAATCTGAAAGGGTTTTGACAAAGGCATCCTTAGAGGCTGGACGATGGTATAATTTTAGACGGTGTCCATTCACCACAAACGTGGTCTGATTCTCATCAATTGTAATTAATCTAACTGTTCCATTGTCGAACACTGCATCCACTTGATATGGTCCCATCCAGCGGGTGCGAAGCTTGCCTTTGAAATCCTTAAATCGGGAGTCATACAGTAACGCCCAATCCCCCTCATGAAACACCTTAGTTTTGATGAATTTATCATGCCATTTCATTCTATGCTATTGAACAACAATGGTTCTTTGGACAACTACTAATCGAATCTCATCTAACTCATTCAGCTGTTCCAGTCGGTGTTTCTGTGCTTCTGATAGATCTAAGCCTACTTCCAGAGCTGTTCTGAGTGTGCTAATTTCAAATTCTACAGGAAACAAGGGGGATTTCCCATAAACTAATTCAAATGGAGAAAACCCCGTTGTGTTCCGCCATGTCGTTCTATAGGCCCATAAAGCTTATGGGAGTTTTTGTGCCCAATCCCGGCGATGACTTGCTACTGTCTTTGTCAAGATATTTTCCAATATCTTGTTTGTACTCTCTACTTGCCCATTCGCCTGTGGATGATAGGGGGTTGTTATTCTATGTTTGACCCCGTATTTCTGCATCACTTTCTATATCATATGGGATGTGAACTGTGATCCTCCGTCTGATACAATTTCTCTTGGAGTCCCGTACCGGGCAAATATTTCTTCAAAAAGGAAGTCTGCCACTACTTGCTCTGTTTCTCTCATGACTACTCTAGCTTCCACCCATTTAGTTACATAATTAGTACAAACTAGGATGTAATCTTTCTGATGAGAAGGTGGATTAAAGGGTCCAACGAAATCGATGGCCCATTTCTCAAATGGTTCAAAGACTATCTGAGGTTGAAGAGGCATTTCATCTGCTCTCCTAGGTTGTCCGATCCGCTGATAGCTATCACACCTTCGAATATAATCCCGAGCGTCACAAAAGATGGAGGGCCAATAATATCCCATCTGCAACACTTTATGACCTGTCCTTTTGTCTGCAAAATTTCCTCCATAGGGTCCATCATGTGTAGCCTTTAAGATCTCATAAATATCATCCTTTGCCACACAACGCCGAATCTGCTGGTCAATCCCTCTATGGAAGAGATATCTTGCCATCCATGAATATCGGGTACTCCGGTGAATGATCTTCCTTTGCTCCTTATAGGACAAGTGACGAGGCACCTCACATGTAGCAAGATAATTAGCAATATCTGCATACCACGGAGTGTTAGCAGAAACTGCAAAAAGATGCTCATCCGGGAAATTATCTTCAACTGGTGTATTCTTACCATCATGCTCTATCCTAGATAAGAAATCTGCAACCACACTGTCTTTCCCTGGTTTATCTACTATAATAATATTAAATTCCTGTAGTAGCAACAACCATCTTGTAACACGACCAGGGGTAACAGGTTTGTTCATTAAATACCTGATGGCTGCATGATTAGTGTGCACAAAAGTAGAATACCCGGTAATATAATGCCAGAACTTGTTGATGTTATAAACGACAGCAAGGAACTCTTTATCAGTCACCGTGTAGTTTAATTCAGCAGGGGCCAAATTCTTACTAACATAGTAGACTGTGTGAGGTACTTTATCCTCTTGTTGTCCTAGTACTGCACCAATTGCTGTTTGGGAAGCATCCGTATGAATGTGGAAAGGTAACACCCAGTCTGGTCCTCTAAGAATTGGGGCACTGCAGACTAATTCTTTAATTCTTGTGAAGGCTACATCACAGTCATCTGACCACACAAATTCTGAGTCTTTTGTTAGTAATTGAAATAGTGGGTGTGCTACTTTTGCAAAATTTTCTATGGAACACCTATAATAACCAACACAGCCAATGAAAATACGTACCTGTGTGGGTGTTTTAGGTGTTGGAAAGTGCAGAATTACCTTCATTTTTGCTGGGTCCATCCTGATTCCTTCAGCCAAAAGCAAATGTCCCGGAACAATTCCTTTTTCCATCATCATGTGGCATTTTACTGTACTCAAGGAGACACGTGCTTGTATACATCTTTCAAGAATTTTTTCTAAATTTTTCAGCCCCTCTAAGAATGAGTCCCCATATGGAGTGAAGTTATCCATATAAATTTCAACACCATCATCTATTAGATTAGAGAAAATTCCCAGAATTGCCCTCTGGAATGTTGCAGGGGCATTACACAGGCCAAAAGGAAGGACCTGGTATGTGAATGTTCCCCAGGGGTATGTGAAAGTGGTCTTGTCCTGGTCCTCAGGAGCGATCCGGATTTGATTATATCCACTAAACCCATCCACAAACAAGAAAAATTTCTTGCCAGCCAATGTGTCTAAAACTTGATCGATAAATGGCAGGGGAAAATGGTCCTTTTGCATTGCCTTGTTTAACTCTTGATAATCCACGTAGATCTGCCATTTACCATTCTTCTTAGGGACCATTACTAATGGCGAGACCCATTGGCTGTCTGAGATAGGGTAGATAAAACCCACGTCCAATAATTTCTGAAGCTCTTCTTTCATAATGTTTTTCAATGAAGGATTCATCCTTCTCTGAGGTTGTCTTATAGGACAACAATCTTCCTTGATATATATGTGATGGGTACATAAGTTGTCAGGGATCCCCTTCATGTCTGAATAATCCCAGGCGAAAGCTTCCTTATGATTCTGAAGAACATCTACCAGTTGCTTCTTCTAGGATTCTGACAAACCCGGATTAATATTCAGAGTTTTCCCCGGTTCTATCTCTACTTGAACACTTTCATGAGTTGCATCAACATCTTCCTCTAATTCTTCCGTTGTTTTGATAACCTCCTGAGTTTCACAGCTTAGGATAGATTCTAAGACCGGCTGATTTGAATCTGAAATGGAACAAGGATCATTCATGAAGGAAGTAATCACGTCATATTCTAATTCCATCTTCAATTGAAGGGCCTACCCGATAGTAAGGACCGGTCTCACTTCTTCATCTTCGACCTCTATCATACATACAACCTTCTTTCCACTTGCTGACTTTTTAGATGCATTTGGTTCTGCAGGTGGGTATAGTACCAAGTTCTTGGTGTTATGCCCATTAGAGATAACCATATTTCTTGAACGACACCCAATATAAGCATCTACAGTAGCCAGCCATGGCCTACCCATAATCAAGGGGTGACCGCCCACTGAAGATTGTGTATGAAATACCAGGAAATCTACGGGGTAATGCCATACATCTACTGAAATTGTCACGTCCTCCAACTTCCATACAGGTTTGACTGTAGATAGATTTGCCAATTCCAACACTATAGGTGTATGTTTAAAATTTTGAAGGCCTAATGTTTGCATGGTTTCAGTGGTGATGACATTGATGGCAGCGCCCAGGTCCACCAGCACATTTGGAATCTCTACCCCATTAATTTGTACTGTCAAAACCGGGTTCCCTGAATCTCCATATTTCATTGGTATTGATTTTCCCATCATGAAGTCCGATAATTTTCCCATAACATGTATAGTGAGGGGGTCCTTAGTTTTCTTCGCAGGTTTCTTTGAACAATATTCCCTAAGAGTCTTTGCATAAATTGGCACATCCTTCATAGCCTCTAACAAGGGAATTTTAACAAATAAATTCTGCAATTCTCATAATAAATCAAATTCAGCTTGTGGGCTTGGTTTACTCATAATCAATCTCTCTGGGTAAGGTGGTTCAGATTGATGTTGTTTTGCAGGAGGCATCTAGTTTTTAACAGTTTTTTTTGGCTCTCTACTGGTCGGCTGTGCCTCTATTTCTTAATTTTCAAGTTGTTCAATGATAACCGGAGGTGGTTGGACATAGACTGTCTGACCTGATCGTAAATTGATTTCATACAGTTTTGCAGTAGAGATACTATACGAAGGCAGGTTAAGAACATCAGCTTGATGGGCCCCTTTATTATTTGGATTAGGATTAGGCTGCATTGGAAGCTGAGGATGGACAGGATGATTACCAAGAGGCACATTGGAGGGTAATTGGAGTTGCTGCTATGGCATCTGTTGAGGAAACTTCCCTAAAGAGGGTCCTCACCAATTTGGAGCCCATCGTGAGCTCACACTGGCTTGAGGGTTCCATTGCTGCCATAGTGGGTACTGGTATTGCGGCCACATAGGGGGACAAGGCATGGTTTGAGGATTCATGTTGTATTTATTGAAATACTGAGATGGATCTGGATACATACCTTGATTTCCCATTGGTGGTTGAAGTTGCCATGGCTTCCTAGCGCCCATAAGGTACAATTTCTTCGTGTCCTCCCCTGCCCCTTGAAACACCACTTTCAGGCCCGACAACGAAGGGCATGAGCTTGTCACCGGATTCAACTCACTCATGTCACATTTTTCTATGGAATTTAATGGGCATTCCCTTTCCAGATGATTCTTCTTTCACTTCGAGCAAAATATTGCCATGGTCCTATCCAGTTCCAGCAGCTTCTGCTTTACTTGCAAAGTTTCCATTTGTGTTGACAGGGTACTGAGGATATTTGTCCTTAAGTTGTCTAACAGGTTCCCGATTTCTGCTTTCGTAACACCCCCACCAGACCCTTTTACTGAATGGATCCCTGATTGATTTCTTGCAAGCCCCCTCGAGCACTGGATACACAAATCGAAAATACCTTCAAAGGTTTCCTTGGAGATGTCTCCCTTTCCCACGATATTCAACAGTTCCATTGAGTCCTCTCGAAAGGATCGAAGGAGGATAACCTTCAAAATTTCCTTATCCAGATCAGAATGTCCTGACCTCTGCAAGAGGTACTTAAACCTCTCCACACAATCTTCCAAACTTTCATCTTCTTTTTGTGTGAACTTGAAAAGTTCCTCCTTGACGTTCCGGGATTTGCAGTAATCCTGGTACTTTTCCAAAAAGGCTGTTTGCATGTCATCCCATGTGGAAATGGATTTTCCTCCAAGGTCCATAAACCATCGAAGAGCTATCCCTTTTTGTGTAGAAGGAAAAATCTTTAACTTCTCGGCATCTGTCGTGTAATCATACCCCCGGTACACTATGTCGTGTTAGAAAATTAAATATTATAGAGCAATGAAAAACATAAAATATGCGGAAAATACAAGCACACAAAACACATAAAACCAAAGAGACACATATATACGTGGTTCACCCAGTTTGGGCTACGTCCACCTCGAATAGCCAGTCCTTCCTTGCTATTATCCAGCAAAAATGAAGAGACACAACCTACAACAGATCCACTGTAATATCCTCTGTTCTCTCTCGCAATCTCCTTATCTATTTCTCACTCTGAGAATACACACACCATACACAGACGCAATACAATACCCTCATAAAAGCGAGGGGTTTCCTTCTAGGGCAACAAACCCTAAACTAAACATAACTTCTACCGTCAGATCATCTGCCTAATGAACGGCCCAGATTGACTAGAAATTACTATACTTTTACAAGGAAATTTTACATATGTTGTAAGCAGGTGTTTGCCCCCAGCCCCACCAGGGGCTCCATAAAGATTACGGCTACCCCCTTGGAACCCCGGGCGTTTAATTACGGGCGTTGCACATCATTAAAACCTAAGGGTCCAACGCTGTGATACAAAATAAACAAGATAATCAGGCTCCACACCCAACAATCTCCCACTTGGAGACTGATTGTAGCAACTCCACCACTGCTTCATTTGCTGGACAATGACTCCGCTTTGGACCTGGCTGTTTCTCATATTCATCGTCATCCTTGAAGACCAATTGAAACTAAGCATAATCTCAATTTCTCCCTTGTTACAACTTTTGTTAACATATTTGCAGGATTCTGGCTAGTGTGTATCTTTTTCAGCTTCAACTGTCCATATTCCAATACTGACCATATGAAATGGTACTTGAGCGGTATGTGTTTAGTCCTGGAATGAAATGCTGAGTTCTTTGCAAGATGAATGGCACTTTGGCTATCACTGTATAACGTTCCCATATCATGCTTCTTACCCAATTCATCCATAAACCTTTGTAACCAAATCATTTCTTTACTAGCCTCTGTAGCAGCAACATACTCTGCTTATGTTGTTGAAGTACTTATGACACTTTGGTTACAGGCAGCGAATATTCCTCGATGTCCTATCTATAGTCTACCTTACATCCCTTTACATGTATATGCATCAACATATCCCTGTAGAGCAATGTTTGAACCACCAAAGCATAATGCTTGATTTGTGGTACCTCTCAAATATCTGAGAATCCATTTTATTGCCATCCAATGTTCTTTTCCTGGATTGTTCATGTACCTGCTTACAACTCCCACTGCATGTGCAATATGAGGCCTTGTGCAGACCATTGCATACATTAAGATTCCAACTGCTGATGCATATGGAACTTTAGACATATAATCCATTTCTTCTTGGGTCTTGGGGCACATCTCATTACTAAGTTTGAAATGGATAGCAAAAGGTGTACTAATTGGTTTTGCATTCTGCATATTAAATCTTTTCAACACCTTTTGTATGTACTCATTCTGAGACAGTGTTAGTTTGCGATTTTTCCTGTCTCTAGTTATTCTCATACCAAGGATTTGTTCTGCAGCTCCCAAATCCTTCATTGCAAATGAATTGGCCAATTTTCTTTTGAGCACATTTATTTCCTGCATGTTATACCCTGCAACAAGCATGTCATCTACATACAATAACAATATAATATCGCTGCCATCATTTTGCTTTTTTAGATAAACACAATGATCAGAGTGACATCTAGTATAACCTTGTTCAGACATGAATCTGTCAAATTTTAGATACCACTGCCTTGGAGCCTTTTTTAAGCCATACAAGATCTTCTTTAACCTGCACACTAATTTTTCTTTCCCTTTGACCTGATATCCTTCTGGCTGCTCCATATAGATCTCTTCCTCCAAATCTCCATGGAGAAATGATGTCTTTACATCTAATTGTTCAAGATGTAAATATTTCGCTGCTACAAGACTTAAAATAGTTCTGATTGAGGTCATTTTAACAACAGGAGAAAATATTTCATCAAAATCAATACCTTTCTTTTGTGCAAACCCCTTCACCACATGTCTAGATTTGTACCTCTGTTTTCCTCCATCTTCTTCCTTAAGCTTGTAAACCCATTTATTCTACAATGTAGTTTTACCTGCAGGCAACCTGACTAAGTCCCAAGTTTGGTTATGCATTAAGGGCTCCATCTCTTCTTCCATGACTAGCTCCCACTTCTTCCTGATTTCAACCTGCATTGCTTCTTCATAACATTCAGGTTCACCAGAATCAGTCAACAATAAATAATATAATGACGGCAAGTATCGTTCAGGGGGTCTACTTATCCTGGTAGATCTTCTAACACCACTTTCATGTGTTTTAGGTTGCTGTTGTTGTTGTGGTGGTTGCTGTTGTTGTGGCCGTTGATTATTATTATTTTCAGGCACCTTCACCTTTTCTGTGATCTCATCAAGAACTGTGTATTCTTTGTTTTCTTTTTCCTGTTTCTTTTCCTGCAACTGATTCTTATACAAGACCTTTTCATTTAATATTACATCTCTGCTCCTAATTATTTTGTGATTTTCATAATCATATAAGAAATAACCAAAATCATTAACACCATATCCAATAAAGGTACATTTCTTTGATTTTGCCTCAAGCTTTGTTCTATTTTCTTTATTAATATGGACAAAGGCCTCACAACCAAAAGGCTTAAAAAAAGAGTAGTTTACCTTTTTACCTGTCCATGCTTCCTCTGGAATACCACCATCCAAGGAACTTGAAGGCCCTCTGTTTATTAGATAAACAACAGTATCTACAGCATCTGCCCAAAATTGCAAAGGCAATCCTGCATGCAATCTCATGCACCTTGCACGCTCCATGATTATTCTGTTCATCCTTTTTGACACACCATTTTCTTGTAGTGTTCTTGGAACTGTCTTCTCTCTGCGAATTCCATGCTCTGAACAGTACCTATCAAACTCTTTGCTGCAATATTCACCTCCATTGTCTGATCTGAGACACTTCAAATTCTTTGCTGTCTCAATCTCAACCAAAGCTTTCCATTTCTTGAAAGTATCAAATACATCAGATTTATTCTGAATACAATAAATCCAAGTTTTTCTAGTTGCATCATCAATAAAAGTAACATAATAACGAGAGCCAACAAGAGATGATACCTGAGCAGGTCCCCATACATCTGTATGGACAAGATCTAATTTTTCGCTCTTCTTTTCTTTCCCAACTCTGAGAAATCCGACTCTCTTCTGTTTTCCATAAATGCAATTCTCACAGAAATCCAAATCAACATTCTTCAAACCTGGCAACAAATTTCTTGAGTGAAGAATCTTCATCCCCTTCTCACTCATGTGTTCGAGTCTATGATGCCATAATGCTGCATCGACTCCTTTGGAAGTTAAAGCATTAACAGAGTTAGAAATACCATTGCATAAATACAATGAACCAACCTTTTCGCCTTTTGCTATTACCAGGGCTCCTTTGGTGACCTTCCATGTTTTATTTGTGAAAGTTGTCACACAACCTTCATTGCCTAACTGCCCTGTTGAAATCAGGTTTTTCTTCAGATCTGGAACATGCCTTACCTCCTTTTGATAGCCATTGGTTTCCATTCTGCTGTTTTACAAGAACCTTACCCATTCCAACAATTTTACAGGGTTTATCATCACCCAAACGGACTTGTCCGAAATCTCCTTGAACATAGTCATGAAAATATTTCTTATCAGGTGTGGCATGGACTGAGGCCCTTGAATCTACAACCCAAGAATCCGTAACATTTTTGAAAGAAAGAATCAAAGCATCTTGTAACACATCACCTGTCACGTTTGCTTCATGATTGTTTTCTTGTTGTGCATCTTCTTCTTTTCCCTTTCGAGATCTACAGTCTTTCTTTAGGTGTCCTTTCTTTCCACATTTCCAGCACACTATCCCCGATCTGGACTTGGATCTTCCTTTCCTTGATGTACTACGATACCCTGAGCTCTTTCCTCTTTCCATTTTTCTTTCCCTAGACTCTGCACTCAAAGCATTACTCGATGTCTCACCAGAGCTTTTCCGTCGCATTTCCTCGCTAAGGATAGCACCGACAACATCATCAAACTTTAAAGTACTAGATCCAAAGACAGAGTTACTAATGGCCATAACTAAACCATTCCAGCTTTCTGGCAATGAGCACAGAAATAAAAGAGCCCTAACTTCATCATCAAAGTTTACCCCTACAGAACTTAACTGACTGGTAATTGTATTAAAATAATTTAAATGGTCTGCAACAGATCCACCTTCCGACATCTTCATATTAAATAAACGTTTCATAAGAAATACCTTGTTTGAGGCCGAGGGTTTTTCATATAGTTTTGCCAACGCCTTAATCAAACCCTCTATTGTTGTTTCCTTCGAAATATTGAAGGCTACCGATGCCACGAGGCACAACCGTACTGTTCTGAGTGCCTTTCTATCAAGAATATCCCATTCTGCGTCTGTCATAGTCGTCGGCTTCTTTGTTTTTCTGCTCAATGGTAGGTACAAATCTTTCTGATACAGATAATCTTCCATCTGCATATTCCACAGCGGGAAGTTTTGACTGTTAAATTTCTCGACCCTAAACTTACCATATTCCACCATTGCTCCCAATCGAACTAGGAAGCCTTCTTTCCTGCGAGTTTATCAGCCAAATAGACCTTCGGCTCCGATACCAGTTGTTAGAAAATTACATATTATAGAGTAATGTAAAACATAAAATATGTGGAAAATACAAGCACACAAAATAGATAAAACTAGAGAGACACATATATACGTGGTTCACCTAGTTTGTGCTATGTCCACCTCGAACAGCCAGTCCTTCCTTTCTATTATCCAGCAAAAATGAAGAGACACAACCTATAGCAGATCCGCTATAATATCCTCTGTTCTCTCTCACAGTCTCCCTATCTTTTTCTCGCTCTGATAATACACACACCATACACAGACGCAATACAATACCCTCATAAAAGCGAGGGGTTTCCTTCTAGGGAAAAAAACCATAAACTAAACATAACTTCTACCATCAGATCATCCGCCTAATGAACGGCCCAGATTGACTAGAAATTACTATACTTTTACAAGGCAATTTTACATATGTTCTTAGCTTCGGGGGAACTGCCCCCGAAACCCCCCACCAGGGGGGGCTCCATAAAGTCATAGCTGCCCCCCCTGGACCCCCCAGGCAGCGTTTAATTACGAGCGGCGTTGCCGCCCCATTAAGGTACAAGGGTCCAATGCTTTGTACAAAATAAACAAGATAATCAGGCTCCACACCCAACATGTCGAACTCAAATAAAAATGTGTCGGGATCCTCTGAAACAAGCCCATGGAAGTTTGGTAAAGCTGCCAATGGGATAGGCTTTGTAGGAGCGCTAGCTCCCAGATTCCCAATGGGAAATTCGATAGTGGAGGTTTTGGAAGCCATAAATATCTTCCAATAATCGTTGGGTATTTCAATAGGCTTTGTGGAGGATGGCCAGGGACTCCTTACTATTGGGACGCGAGTTTCTTTAGTGGCACTTCCCCGGTCTCTTGGCGATACAAATATCCCCTCGTTTCTTCTTCCTGTGTCCTGATGGTTCAATCCCTTGACTACAACTTCCTTTCCCTTACTAGAGCAGTCCGACTCTGTCGATGTTCTACTTACGATTTCTTCCTCTGCTATTACCAGCGCAAGATCCTCTCGGTCCGGTCTACTGCTGATTATTTCTTCCACTGCTGAAGGACCCTGTTGTACCAAATCACCAAGGGACACCGTGGCCTGCACTTTTTGATCCACTGATTTTCCCTCGGACTTCACTCTCCTAGCCCCTAGCCTTGTAGCTATGTGAGAAGATGCTTCTGACTCTACCTTTTCTATGATCTGCTGAATATAAGTTTTTCTTCCCAGATCTGGTCTTCCCCTTTTTGGGGCTCTCACTCCGCCCCTCTTAATTGGTTCTTTATTCATACAAAAATTGGTATGATGGAAGGTCTGTGTATGAACCTAGAATGCTTCAATCTTGGAGTAAGGTGTCTAAAGACCATTCCTTCCCCAAGATAAAAGAGTTCACAAAAAAAGGAAAGAAAGACAACAGAACAAAAAGCTAGGGTTTTAGGCCCGGAGCAGGGTGTTGAAGAACTCCTCCCTCCCTGTGAAAAGAACCAAAATAGCACAATCCACAGGAAGAGCTAATACTCCCAGATCTGAAGCAGGGTGTCAAAAGACTCCTCCCTCTCCAGGGTAAAAGCTAAGGGTTCCCCACAAGAAAACACACGAAAGTTAAAAATAAATAACTCCACCCAGGGCCTGGAGCAGGGTGTCAAAAGACTCCTCCCTCCCCAAGACAAGAAGATGGCCCTAAATCCAAAATAGAAACATAAATAAATAAACCAAAATCAAAACCTATGGTCAGGACCTGAAGCAGAGTGAGAAAGCTCGATATCTCCCTAGGATGAGAGATTGACCCTTTGGTTGGTTCGAATCGTTGCTTGCACCTTGTTAGCCTCCCTGGCAACGGCACCAAAATGTTGGTGTCCAGTTAAGAATGATTTATCCACCCTAATCCGACATTAATTTTATCAATCCAGGAGCGTATCCTTTCAAGGCAACGCACAAGGTATATGCAGGAACAAACACATAATCCGTCTTAACCGAGGGTTTATAATTAATATTCAAAACACTGCCGTGAGATTAAATCAAATAATGAACTTCAAAACAATCTTAACAGTAAAGAATAATAACAACAACCATAACAAAGAAACAATTCACACACTTATAGGCGCAACACCTGATCAGAAGAGCGGGCCCAACTCTCTGATTAGGGCTGCGTTAGTCACGAAGATGCTTAGAACAACAAAAACTGTAATACTTTATTAATCTGTAAGATGTGATTACAATATCCCTCTGGGAACCCCCATTTACAGGAACAATATCCATTTTATACACAGCGCGGGAGAATAACAGATCTCCCTGGAACGTGGTAATTGTGCATTCAGAAATACACATCAGTTGGAACAACACAAACATCAGATGCCCAGGATAGAGCAAGGGGCCAAGAATGGGCCAGGGGAATCGTGGCTCCAGCTGCGCGATCTTCCTAAAAGTTGACGGTTACCAAATCTGTTGAAAAACGCTGGGGCGAGGGTTCCTGTTCTCCAAACTGCAGTCAAGCACATATCTTAGTGCCGCAAATAGGTAAGACTTCGTGACTTTACTTCATTAATTAAAATATTCCAATTGGACAAGTTAGGGGTATTTACCTCATGAGTTTAGCATAGAAAATGTAGGTAATTAAACACAAAAGGGTAAAAAAGGATGATAAAAATGGTCAGAAAGGTATCCAGATTTGGTGCCCAACAACAAGCTTGGAAGTAAAAACATCCTTGCATCGGGACTTAGAACCCATGTTCTAGGGGCCCTTTGGAAAGAGGGTTATAGTTTCATTCTCATTTCCTACCAGCACTCAATAAGAGGTGCTGAAGGGCCACTGTTCGGATTATTGCAGTTGTTTGACTCTATTCAGAGCTTTTGTTTATTTGTTTTAGTTTAGTTTAGTTTTATTTTATATATGCATGCTATTTCTCTATCTAGTATGTTTATGATTCTAGCTTGTTCCACTAACTTGCTTGACTCCACTTCTTTTTCTTCCTATGACCAATAACTTAAGTGGGTAAACCACACCCCTTAAGTTGGTGTGATTTCGTACATACGTGCACCAAATACACTAAAAAAAGTGTTCCAAGAAAACTCTGAGCGTCCAAGAGTATAAGAGAGAGAGAGAGAGAATAATGAGAGAACTCCAAAAATGAACTGACAAAAGGTACCAATTTATCCTCATAAGCCTTTTTATATATAAGGCCTATATTTTCTTCATTTTGCATTATTTTCCTTCATTTTCCTCCTCACATGCAACCTGTGACCTTTCACTTCCCTTTTCTCATAATTTCCATTATTTTCATAAATAAATGTGCCAAAAATACCTTTTTCCTCTTTAATGCCTTAGCCATTGCCTTTTCCAATTTCCACAGCCATAATAAACCATGTGAACACCCGCACTAGGATGTTTTTCCCATCATTTAGCTTGGAATACATGTCCCATCGGCTGTGGTTATTATTTTAACTTTATTACATGGAATTTTCATGATGGTTGTTACATTGTCCAAGCGATTGAGACTGTAAAGTACCTTGTGAAGGTTGGGAAAGCGGGACCTCGGCGGTACGAGATACTGACGAAATAGGTTGTGATGCAATAATAATATGTAAATTTTGGCTCACATGTATTTTAGCTTGTTGAGGTACATATGGATGGATAGGAATTTGAGACGAAGATGACACAGGTTGATAATTCAACAATCGGTCCCGAAACGAACCAGGTTGGACAGGAAAAGTAGGTTTCCAAATATTGGTAGCCATTCTTGGATAAGGAGGAATATAATAAGGTTGATTACCAATTTGAGGTATACAAACAACATGTTTCCCACCTTCCAAAGGATGAGGGGATGATGGAGGAAACTGTGATTCAGATAGAGGGTACCCAACATAAAGGGAGTTATATTGTTGAAGATAACCTTACCCACTGATATAAGGGACAACTTGCTGCTTAATTGTAGGTGTAGGTGGAGGAAGAGTAACAGATTGTGTGGAATTCATAAGATAAGTACCAGATGGAATTCTCAAATTAGATGACTTGGGAGAGGTCCAAGGACTGGAAGTCGTATTAGAGAAGGTACCAGATAAACACGGGTAACTAGGTGGGATGGACGGGTCACTATATAAATGTGTCTATGGTGATGTAAAAAACATAGATGAGGAAGTGAAATTTGATGTCTCAACCATAGAGGTGGACACAGGTTGAGAGATCAAATCAGATCCATTCATGGTTAATAATTCCAAAGAAGATTCTTGCGAGAGATCCGCGAGTGAGTCCAAAGAATCATGAAAAAGAGCTTGTGTTGGAGTCTGGAGAGGAGGAAGCAGATTAGTTTGATAAAAATGGAGTCCCTCCCATTGAACAGGATTAAAGGGACAGAGATCTTCTTGTGGGATATCCTCAATAATCACAAGTCTGTATGGAAGAGGTTCACTGTCGGGTCCAAGATATATAGGTGGACGTTCTGTCTGAGACAAAGGAAGAGAAGGGAAAGGACTTGAAGTAAGAGGTGAAGATGGTTGAGGATCCTCAGGTTAAACAACATCAGGAATAAAAGTGTTTGACTCACGAAAGTCAGGTTCAATAACCTCGGGCAATAAGGTTCAGGGATTTTTGTTTCGATCGTGTTAGATTCATCGACAAGAGTAGATGTAATCTCAGGCTGAGAAATCATAGGGATAGATTATTCTGGTGGATCAATTTTAGGAGGTGGACTATAAGTGGTCCCCGAAGTTCCAGATTTGGTAATTTGCGTCTTCTTATGCTTATGACGATGACCAAGAGTAGCTTATGGTGGAAGAGGAGGATTATTTTTCATTCTACACGAACGACGAGGTGGGGGATTTTTTTCTTCCACGTTGGATTAATAAATTTTGTAAATTAATAAAAAAATAAATAAAAAAGAGGGTAATATAGGCATAAAGGATTGTCAAGCAACTGTGAACTGCAATTTACACCTTGGTGAACCAAGGACTTAAAGTACGACAACCAATATCCCTGAATGTTGTGTTCGGTGTATCACGGTATATAAGGTGGCCGACTTAGTTACATATGGCGAGGATAACAACCTATAGGGGAGTCCCAAAATATACTCGACATTACGTGGTGTTAGCCATCAGTAAAATTTGTTATATAGGATGGCTAAATATTTTTTTAGATTTCCAAAAACAATATTTTTTGAGAAAATCTTGTGAGTTTTGGAAATCTCACTGCCTTCATTATCCTAAGCTTACCCATCCACTAAAAATTTCATTCAAAATCTTCCCAAAGTCACCCTGCTGTTTCAAAGAGACTTATTTAAGGTTCTTTGCCCCCCCATTTTCACCTCCATAATTCCCCTCCCAAAACATGCATTTTCCCTTATAAAGGTCCATTTTCCCCTTCTTCTAAAAACCTCTTTATCTCTCATTTATCCTTAAAATACCTTTAAACCATGGAAAACTTTTTTCTTGGTTTAAACCCTCTTCTTTACCCTATTGGAACCTCAAAAAAGGCTAAAAACCCCTGTTTTAAGGCCTAAATCTGATTATTTGTAAATAAGGCCTTAAGCCCCTTTGGGCTTAAGCCCTCTGCTCCTTTCCTCATATGACCCGAGGCCCACGACCGTTCGCTGAGCCTAAATCCTTCTAACCCCTCGGTCCTATCCACGTTCCACAGAACCATTCCCGTCCGCCTTACCTTAGCCCCTTTCCCTATACTTTGTCTCGCGCCATCTGTTTTCCCCCAAAAGAGATCCCGACCGTCGATCGTCTCAGATCCGACGACCACCACAATCCTGCGACCCTTCTCCCCCTCAACTGTCCTCCCGTCTGACTACTCCATGGTGCAATCTCCACCATTGATCACATCCGATCCAACGGCTCTTGTATATCCCCACCGTTACATCCCGCTCCCAACCATTCCTGCTACCCGACAAAGGAGCTTACATCACCCTGCTGGCCACTGTCCACTACTCTCCCACCAACCAATCTCCCTTCGACACCTGTACCCCACTACTGCATCCAAACTATGAACTCCTCCCATCAGGCTCCACCAGCACCATTGATTTGACACCCTCAGATCCGACGGCTATTAACCCATATCGCGCGCATTTCCCTGTTGGGGTTTATCGCCCCATTTCTGCGCGAAATGGGCGGTTTTGCCCTGGCCACGTATCAAGTGATGAATGGAATCACATCCGATCCACCCAAAACCTCTTACCACCTATTGTTCGCGTGAAAACAATCAGTTTTCCACAAAATCGCCCTTCCACCATTTCGCACCCATATTCAAAATTTCCGCTATTTTCTCCTGGTTCCGCCTTCGGAACCCTCCCTTGCTTCTCCCTCTCCTCTGTAACGCTCCTCCGATGCCTCATAAACCCTAAAAAAGCAGTTTAAGCCACAACTAGCAGGTTTTAAATTAATTTTGGTTTGTTTTGTGCAGGTTTAATGGTGGCCCGGGCTTTAAATCTCTCCCACAGTCAAAATTAAGTGGCAGAGGCCCTTGGGTGACGATCCAAGAGGCTAGAAATGTAAAGAAAAAGGGGAATAAGGACTTAATATAAAGATCGAGATGATGTTTCATGACCATCGTATCAATCAATAAACCCTTTGATGCACAGAGGAACCCCTGCACATAGACAATCAAAGAAAAAGCAAAAGATTAGCATCAGTGATTAAGGATGAAGAAAAAGGTTTAAATAACAGAGGATAAAAAACAATGATGCAATTTATTAAAGATAAATCAAGGTTAAAGGCCTAATACAGAAGATTGATGAATAAAACAAGGAAGATTACCCAAAGACATCTTCGAATAACTCAACAAAGGAGCAATTACTTCTCCAAAGACAAATTTTCCACCTACAACATTGTTTCTTTCCACAAAGGCATCAAACAGTTATTACTCAGTCAAAGATATTTTGAAGCTGCTCAACAATTATTACACAAGTTATTACAAAGCCTTAAAATTCAAATATTTCAGCTAAATTAACTTAGAAGTAAAGGCAGAAGTTATTATTTAGAGTAACTCTTTCAAATATTTTTGCCTTGGGCCTTGCATGGTCTCAAAGGTCAAAAATCATTAATTATGTAATAAATAACATTTAAACACCCTAGCTTAGCAGCACCTCCTCATTTTTCATATAAATATTGCATATGAACCTCATTGTAAATGTTGATTCCTGTTTGTTGAATGGTGAAAACTAGCTGTTAAGCTAAATTTGAGAGTTAGAGAGTTGCTGGGCTAGTTGAGGAATACTACGCTAGATTAAGAAAGCTTTGAGCTGTAAAGACCCACTGTACTGGAGTATGTAACAGGTTTGAACATCAATAAAACAAGATGATTCATAGGATCTCGGTCTATGTTAATGGTGATGTTTTTCCTCTCTGTTTTTGTTTCTTATTATGTTTTCATTCTGTCCATTTTCTCTGATAAAGAACATAAATTTTAGATTAGGATTTACTGTCAAGGTACCCTATTTCTGGCTGCAAGCTTTATCTTTATGTTTTCTTCTGCAAGGTTTGAATTGGAGGATTCTTAGGTGCCCTCCAGTTTTATCTATCTTTTTGTTTTAAGAATGATTCAATAGAGTATAACTAGGGAAATGTTGGTGAGCCCATGTCCTTCTGAGTACAACTTGAGATATTGTTTTTAAATGATCTTCTTCAAAGTATGCTAAGTAGAGTTTACACCAGGGAAGTCTTTGGTATGCCCTGTCCTCCGGCTAGCCTTTAAAATTTGCTTTGAAAGATCGCTAGAGAGTTTGTCAAAAGCAGATTTGATTATTTCTGTTTGATCTTAGGCTGCTCTCATTGTTATCTTGTATGTTTTCTTTATCTAAAATTTGTCTTAGGATTGCTGGATTGTTGTCTTAAAAGTTTGCTTTATTAAAAGTCTGCCCAGAGAAGTCTATGGTTTGCCTTGTCCTTTGGCTTGGTTCAAACAATTACTTTGAAAGGATTTTCTTGTTTAAGTAGAGCGAGAAGATTCTTAATTGACTATAGCTTCACTACCTTCACAAAACCTTAATGTCTCATATCACAACTTAATCTAAAGAGATCCATTTAATCTAGATAACTTGCCCTATGAAAACCCTTGAATAGTTGTTGAACAATTAAATCCTTTTATGACTCCATAGCCCAATGTATTAATGCTATCTCATAGTCTATCCTTCTAGCTGAAACATTCCCTCAATCTACTCCAACCTTCGATCTACCAAATGACTTTTCAATCAACCAAAACCAAACAAGTCCTTAGAAATTCATAACTAGCCTAAAATCTTAAACAAAGCATAAAGATATATCATTATAAAACACTTATATAGAGAGATCCCTCTCTGAATCCAGGAAGGCTAGGTCCTAGGATTCCAACGTGGTTCAGATTTGGCCCCTGCAGTGTTTGTTCTTGCCAATCTGCCAAATCACAGGGAGCCAACATAGTGGCGACCATACTGGGGTATACTGAGTAATAAAAATTTCAGATTCACTCAAAACTCAGAAAACCTTATTAGTTTAAAAAATGAATCAAGTGTCAGCCAAGATTGGTTCCTGATTGTTGGTGGTGGACAACAACCAGGCTATAAAAAAAGTAAAAATCCTCCACCTGGCGACTTCACAACTCCCAAAAGACCTAATGACTCCAATGGTAAAAGACTCTGAACTAGATGAAAATATTCAGTGACCCTTTCTAATTTACAAACATGGATCCAAGGATACAAAGGAGATATGCTCCAATGAACATAGATCACATCCCTGGGTTCCCACACAAAATGCCTCAGATAGATTGGGGCAACAACCTGCCTACATTTCAAAATGAAAAGTCTGATGACCCCTTGTTACATCTCATCAAATTTAATATACATTTATGGAAGTTAAAGGTTGAATGGCATGAGGACTGCCTTATGAAAATGTTCACGCTGACATTAGAAGGAAAAGCAAGGGAATGGTATGAATGGCTGAGACCTGGTAGTTTGTTTTTTTTAAGGGACCTCCACCAGCTATTTTGTGAGCATTAGAAAGAAAACTCTCCATCCTTATCATTGGCTGAAAATTGTTGTGATCAATCTCAGGATATCATACAACACCTTATAGATAGTAATGAAGATTTGGAAAGTTTGCAGCCCGAAGACCTCTTAGCAACCATTCACCAATTTTATGCTCAAGACAGCCACCATGACAACCTAGAGGAGTTAGTTGAAGAAGAAACCAATCAAGAAATAGAAGAAAACCCACAGGATCTCTTTGGGGGCACAATTGATGATTCATTATCACTTCTAGATGAGGCTCAAGAAAACATTCAGCCTCAAAATCATCCTTCACAAGAGAGAGAGGATTGCTATACTTCTATCCAAAGAAAGAGAAAAATGCCTCGTCTTTTAACTGAAGAGGAAATCAATAAAATATTAAACAAACATCCAACCTCTAGAAATTTATATGAGCCAAACACTTCTATTCATTTGCCTGCTAACCCTAGCTGCCATAAATAAAAAAGCAAACTTGTAGATCAATTCAAAGAAAGACAAACTGATAATCCAATATGTCTAATTGGTGAGATTATTTATGCTGATGATTCCCCAAATTTTGATCAATTTGATGATGATGATGTTCTCCAAACAGAAACCAATCATGTAGAGCAATCAACAATTGATTTGTGGGATGAAGTTCACTATCAGCAACTTGAAAACAATAATCAACTAATGCAGTCCATCAGAAATAATTTTCATGTAGTTGGAAATCAGTAGTCTTTCAGTTTTAATGTTGAAGTTGAAAAGGATGAGGAACTTCTTGAGCAAGCTATCAATGAGAAGCCTTCACCTGAAATAATTGAGGAAATCATTTGGGACATGGAATTCTCCTTATCTCCGGATCAACATCCACCAAGTCCCCTTGAGTTTCAGATTGCAGATAAAGGCACAAAAATTGAGTTCAGTCCACTCAATTAGAATATATCAGGATTGTTAGAACACAACATTGCAATATATGATGAGGCTACCAGTTCTGATGATCTTGAGGAAGAGGTGGATTTTATTTCCCGAAAGAGTCCCAAGTTCAGCAAAGTGGAGGAAAAATCAGTCCTGGATCAAGCCTATTTTCCAAATCCTCTAAACCAGGTATTATTTCAAGATCCCTTTGCTGATTTGTTAGAAACAGTTGAAGAAGGAGTCAAAAACGATAGGAGCAGTTTGCTGCAAAGTTTAAATAAAATTTTAGGCACTACTGTTCAAAAACAAGTAAGGTGGGAGTGGCCCTTCTGTTTGTCAAGCATACTCAAAGAGCTGATCAAAGACCAATCATGGAATCATCTGCTTGATTGGATGTATTGGAAAAGAGAGTTCACCAGCTAAATTTATGCCTTCAAGTTAGATTAGGATAGATAGGAATGAAAATAAGCTCAGCCTTTGAGCATCTCATAAGTTTTTAGTTTTTTTAAAAAGAAAGAAAGAAAATGAGAAATAAAAAAACAAAAGAAAAGAGAAAAAGAGGGCAAATAAAAGAAAAGGTACATCCCCATATCAAAAAAGGAGACAAATCTGAAAGTTTGCAAGTCCAAATGCCACTACTTGAAAAATTAAGAGAGAATGTTATTCAGTCATATAGCCTAATCATGATTGAATGAATTTGAATTTATGCTGATAGGTCAGTGAATGAAGATTTTCCAAACTATGTAAACTTGGCTTATCAGTAGAATAGATTAGGAAAAAGAGAAATGGCTCTAAAATGATCAAAATCTGAACCAAAGAAAAAGAGAGAAGGATGTCTAACAATTTCAGATCATAAGCCTTCACAGTTTTGTTTTAAATTTTCTGCAAATAAAGTCTATGTGAAGGTTGTACAAAATTCCATAGCCCCATAACAAATCAGACTGTCTAATCCTAACGTTGTTTATGCTTTAAATTTTCTGTTTTAGATTAGAGAATGAAAATCTGTCAAGCAGTTTAATCTTGACAGATAGTTAGAATAGGTAGAGAAATAATGAGTTCATCAGTTTAATCTGAACTCTAGATGATATAAGGGTAGAAGTAGCTAAGTTTCCTGTTTTCAAAAAAAAGAAAAAATCGATGTTACAAGGGTTTGCAAGTCTAAATGCACCCACTGAAGAAAGAATGTTAGGAAAGCATGTTGTGTAGGTAGAAGTTTGGGTTAAGACTAATCATGTTATGATTCAACTACTGAAAAATCTCCGAAGCAGAAAAATCATCAAGTCAAAAGAGGATTGTCAAGGTGCAAAAACAAGACATTGTTCTACTTTCCAGAGATTTATTCTCTGAGGTTCTTGACACCTCCAAGGAGCTGTCTTCCCCAAGTGGGGCCACTGTTAGCCATCAGTAAAATTTGTTATATAGGATGGCTAAATATTTTTTAGATTTCCAAAAACAATATTTTTTGAGAAAAGCTTGTGAGTTTTGGAAATATCACTGCCTTCATTATCCTAAGCTTACCCATTCACTAAAAAGTTCATTCAAAATCTTCCCAAAGTCACCCTGCTGTTTCAAAGAGACTTATTTCAGGTTCTTCCCCCCCCCCCCCCCACATTTTCACCTCCATAATTCCCCTCCCAAAACACCCATTTTCCCTTCTAAAGGTCCATTTTCCCCTTCTTCTAAAAACCCCTTTATCTCTCTTTTATCCTTAAAATACATTTAAACCATGAAAATCTTTTTTTTTTCTTGGTTTAAACTCTATTCTTTACCCTATCAGAACCTCAAAAAAGGCTAAAAACCCCTGTTTTTAGGCCTAAATCCAATTATTTGTAAATAAGGCCTTAAGCCCCTTTGGGCTTAAGCCCTCTGCTCCTTTCCTCATATGACTCGAGGCCCGCGACCGTTCGCTGAGCCTAACTCCTTCTAACCCCTCGGTCCTATCCACGTTCCGCAGAACCATTCCCCTCCGCCTTCCCTTAGCCCCTTTCCCTATACTTTGTCCCGCGCCATTTGTTTTCCCCCAAAAGAGATCCCGACCATCGATCTTCTCATATCCAACGGCCACCACACTCCCACGACCCTTCTCCCCCTCAACTGTCCTCCCGTCCGACTACTCCGTGGAGAAATCTCCACTGTTGATCACATCTGATCGAACGACTCCCGGATATCCCCACCGTTACATCCCGCTCCCAACCATTTCCGCTACCCGACAAAGGAGCTTACATCACCTTGCTGGCCCACTGTCCACTACTCTCCCACCAGCCAATATCCCTTCGACACCTATACCCCACTACTGCATCCAAACGATCAAATCCTCCTATCGGGCTCCACCAGCACCATTGATCTGACATCCTCATATCCGACGACTATTAACCCGTATCGTGCGCATTTCGCAGTCAGGGTTTAATGCCCCATTTCTGCGCGAAATGGGCAGTTTTTGCCTAGCCACGAGTCAAGTGATGAATGGAATCACGTCTGATCCACCCAAAACCTCTTACCACTTTTTGTCCACGTGAAAACCGCCGGTTTTACACAAAACCGCCGTTCCACCATTTTGCGCCCATATTCAAAATTTCTGCTATTTTCTCCTGGTTCCGCCTTCAGAACCCTCCCCTGCTTCTCCCTCTCCTCTGTAAGACTCCTCCGACGCCTCATAAACCCTGAAAAAGCATTTTAAGCCACAACTATCAGGTTTTAAATTAATTTTGGTTTGTTTTGTTGCAGGTTTAATGGTGACCCGGGCTTAAAAGCCCTCCCACAGTCAAAATTAAGTGGCAAAGGCCCTTGGATGACGATCCAAGAGGCCATAAATGTAAAGAAAAAGGGGAATAAGGGCTTAATATAAAGATCTAGATGATGTTTCATGACCATCGTATCAATCAATAAACCCTCTGATGCATAGAAGAACCCCTACACATAGACAATCAAAGAAAATGCAGAAGATTAGCATCAGTGATTAAGGATGAAGACAAAGGCTTAAAGAACAGAGGGTAAAGGACACTGATGCAATTTATTAAAGATAAATCAAGGTTAAAGGCCTAATATAGAAGATTGATGAATAAAACAAGGAAGATTACCCAAATACAGCTTCAAACAACTCAACAAAGGAGCAATTACTTCTCCAAAGACAAATTTGCCACCTACAACATTGTTTCTTTCCACAAAGGCATCAAACAGTTATTACTCAGTCAGAGATATTTTGAAGCAGCTCAACAGTTATTACACAAGTTATTACAAAGCCTTAAAAGTCAAATATTTTCGCTAAATTAACTTAGAAGTAAAGACATAAGTTATTATTCAGAGTAACTCTTTTAGATATTTTTTCCTTGGGCCTTGCATGGTCTCAAAGGTAAAAAATCATTAACTCTGTAATAAATAACATTTAAACAGCCTAGCTTAGCAGCACCTCCTCATTTTGCATATAAATATTGCATATGAGCCTCATTGTAAATGTTGGTTCTTGGTCGTTGAGTGGTGAAAACTAACCGTTAAGATAAATTTGAGAGTTAGAGAGTTGCTGGGCTAGTTGAGGAATACTACGCTGGACTGAGAAAGCTTTGAGATGTAAAGACCCACTATACTGGAGTATGTAACTGGTTTGAACATTAATAAAACAAGCTGATTCTCAGGGTCCTGGTCTATGTTAATGGTGATGTTTTTCCTCTCCGTTTTTGTTTCTTCTTATGTTTTCATTCTGTCCATTTTCTCTGATAAAGAACATAAATTTTAGATTAGGATTTACTGTCAAAGGTACCCTATTTCTGGCTGCAAGCTTTATCTTTATGTTTTCTTCTGCAAGATTTGAATTGGAGGATTCTTAGGTGCCCTCCAGTTTTATATAGCTTGTTGTTTTAAGAATGATTCAATAGAATAAAACTAGGGAAATGTTGGTGAGCCCATGTCCTTCTGAGTACAACTTGAGATATTGTTTTTAAATGATCTTCTTCAAATTATGCTGAGTAGAGTTTACACCAGGGAAGTCTTTGGTATGCCCTGTCCTCTGGCTAGCCTTTAAAAGTTTCTTTGAAATATCCCTAGGGAGTTTGTCAAAAGTAGATTAGATTATTTCTGTTTGATCTTAGGCTGCTCTCATTATTATCTTGTATGTTTTCTTTATCTGAAAGTAGTCTTAGGGTTGCTGGATTGTTGTCTTAAAAGTTTGCTTTATTAAAAGTCTGCCCAAAGAAGTCTATGGTTTACCTCGTCCTTTGGCTTGCTTCAAATAGTTACTTTGAAGGGATTTTCTTGTTTAAGTAGAGCTAGAAGGTTCTTAATTGACTATAGCTTCACTGCCTTCACAAAACCTTAATGTCTCATATCACAACTTAATCTAAAGAGATCCATTTAATCTAGATAACTTTCCCTATGAAAACCCTTGAATAGTTGTTGAACAATTAAATCCTTTTATGACTCCATAGCCCAATGGATTAATGCTGTCTCATAGTCTATCTTTCCAGCTGAAACATTCCCTTAATCTACTCCAACCTTCGATCTACCAAATGGCCTTTCAATCAACCAAAACCAAACAAGTCCTTAGAACTTCATAACCAGCCTAAAATCTTAAACAAAGCATAAAGATATATCATTATAAAACAATTATATAGAGAGATCCCTCTCTGAATCCAGGAAGGCTAGGTCCTAGGATTCCAAAGTGGTTTTGATGTGGCCCCTGCAGTGTTTGTTGTTTCCAATCTGCCAAATCACAGAGAGCCAACACGTGGGAGTGCAGTCCGTAGTAGTGTTGTCTAATGCGTAACCATTGGATGAGATTGTTCCCATATACTTTACATGCGTGGAGCGTCGTCCAATATACCCAAAGGTACAAGGAGAAGGACCCTATACACTCACATACGTGGAACGAGATATCACCCCTGGATTGTAACACTGGAAAACAATGACAAATCCTACGTTTAATGACATCTGAACACTTCTCTAACCTAGACCTCTAAATGCTTGCCTTAATGTTACAAATTCTCCTTAGGCTGATTCAATAAATTTTATTGTTTATATTTGATTAAGTTTCAATTTTGGGGCTCACCACAAAGGTCACTTGAATATCCTAAAATTAAAACTAGCATGAGACAAGTGAATCTTTCTCATTCAATGAAAATATATCTAAGGAAGGGAAGAGACAAAGAGTGTGCAACAAATAATATACAACAAAAAAATCTGCAAAATGTAATCCCTTTCCAATGTAATTGTTCCAATTTCAATGCACACACAAAACCCTAAATTCCAATGCAAAGATTTTTCTTTTTAAGTCGCTTAATTTTCGAAAATGAAGAAATCTAAGATGCAAAGTTTAATCATTGATTCAAATAAATTTTTCAAAATGACGAGTAGAACAACAATTCATCCAAGCAACCAATGACCAAAATTAATCAGTCTGCAAGCAACCTAATGATAAGAAAAGAGGAAAATATTAAGAAATCCTTATCAAAGGAAATCAAACAAAAATTCAAACCAAATGGAGGCTTCAGAGGGAACAAAAGACACTCAAGACTCAATGAAGGGCATATGGAAGCAGGTTGATCAATGAGAAAATCAATACAAAGGCAAATTCATGCAAGAACATGGGCCAAAATAGGTGAAAAAGAGGCACCACTACCTTGCAATGCAATCATAGAGAGGGCTCTATAGAGGTGCAATGCTATGTCCCCAGACCAGAGGGAGCATTGGTGAAGAAAAAGGGAGTTCTGACACAAGTTTGGCCATTCAGAATCAATGAAATTTCCTCCTAGATTTGTTCTTGACAGAGGATGATAATGAAGGTTCGAAGAATAGGTGAAATAGTCCCTAAAGACAAATAAACCACCAAAGGAATATACCCTTCCCCAGAGGAGTCGCCAATTTATTATACAGAATCTACGACTGCGGACAGAAGTGTCTTCCCTAAACTTGGTGGCTTAGTTTAGAACAACAGAAGGACAAAGTAGCTATTGTTTTCCTTAAAGTAAATAGATTATGGGTCGAAGCGCACCTGTAATCTATCGTATGCTTCGCTCCTCTCTTGGCTTGAATTCTCCAATCCTAACTCCCATTACCAAAATTAGAACTCGCACAATCAGACAACACAAGGAAACAATCTACATAATCTTCGTAGCATCATCTAAATACTTCATTCAATGGATCAAAATGGCATCAAAATACATGAAATAATAACATCACACATAGGGAAACAAAGAACTCTTTTCATTAATATAAATGGAAGGAGTTACAACCATAAATAGATGTCGATCTTGTAGAAGAGCTCCTTTAGGCTGACTTGTTCCTTATTTGTCACAAAGTGCACCTCTAATTACCCTAATGCACGAAATGTTAACTCTTTACCACAACAACATGAGGGTAGATTTATATCTCCAAAATCCAATCCCTAGCTTATGGATGGCCACAAATATATAGGGCTTTAGATCCACTCTTATCCAATTACCAATCAAGGGCTTTAGGTCCACTCTTGATGGGGGGATGGGATCAAAGGATAAGGGATGGAAACTCCAACGTAGGATAGGATAAGATCCGAATGTTTTATATGAGGTAAATGGTTGTAACAAATTATGGAAGCTTCTCGAAAAAGAGGCTTACATAATTTCTCTCTTTTTCCTGAATTTATAGAACCAACGTAGGTGTAAAGGGGAGCAAGCTGTAGGTGCTCAACACAGGCCACAATGGAGGAACCTATAGGTGAACGATGTCTAGTAGGAGGCCACGGAGCATTGGTCCTTAAAAAGAGAGAAACAAGGTATTTTCAGGCAGAAACTTTGGGATATGGGAGTGCCATGCATAGGGATTTGTGCTATGATGATGTCAAGGGGTGAGAGGATGTTGATCGATCCAGTTTGAAGTTCGACTGATGAGATGTGACAAAAAGGCCTATAACAAATACACTAGTGTTTTACATGGTTAAAACCCTTGAGGACGAAAATATTCCATGGCCAATTAAGGAAATATATAAATGCAAAAGAAAAATATTGCGCACGAGAGTTTTACAATTAATCTTCAAAAAAAGACCCGTCACGCTCTTTAAATAGAGATCATGAACCAATCAAGAGTTGAGCCTTAGATTAATACAACCATTAATATTGAAGAGAATATGAATCATCAAATCACTTTATGTCTAGAACATATAATGGCCATTGGATTATATAACCACGAATGCATTCTAGTGCATACTATAGAAACAAAATTTTGCGTAATGACACACATGGTCAAGTTGATCTTAACCAACTCCCTAGTTTTTAAATATCCCAACGTCTCCCCCTAAAAAACAACTTGGGATGGGATTGAAGGATTTACAAAGAGCTGTTAGAGAATACCCCCCTTCAGTGATAACTTGTTGAACTCCTAACATGGATCAAAGTTTGGAAAACTTCACTTTTGTAAAAGATTTTGAATGAGATTTTTGATTAAGTGCATATTTAGCTCAATGTGTTTATTACACTAATGTCAGATTGGATCTTTGGTGAGCTTGATGGCACTCCAATTGTCACACCGTAGGGTGGTTAGATGTTAATGTTGCTAAAATCCAAACTCTAAAATGATCCATTGAAACAATGAGGCCTCTTAACTTGCATTAACCATTGCTCGATTATCATTTTCAGAAAAGATATTGTTGTTTTTTACAAGCCCAAGGGACAAGTTCAAAACCAAGATGGAAACATATATTGTAGAATACTTCTAATTATTAGTGTTGTCACGCAAATTATAATTAATGAAACCAACCAATAAAGGTGTGCCCTTGAATTGTAATATATATTAAAACTAATTTTTACTCCAAATATATGGAAGTATCCCTTTTGGTGCTTTTCAATGGCTGTCATGTATTTTTTACATATACCAAGCAACAAGGCCAACATTAAAGGAGATTTCAAGATGGGTATGAATTAAATATAATCGTCTACCGACTAATTGATGGTACAAAGTGTCGTCTACTTCAGATGTAGTACAAGTGGTAGAAAGTTTGACTCTAGATAGAAGGGATATGGTGCTCATTGGTTTGTAATATTCCATGTGAAGGTAGTGACTAATAACTCATGCATACTTAAACTTGGAAAGGGAAATTCCTTCCTTGGCTTGGAATACTTGGAGGCTAGGGAAATCGTGCAAATAAACTAAGTCTACATTTCAAATTCCTTATTAAGGTTGGATTTCACATGGTTTAAGAGTTTGGGGTTAATGCTAGTGGGGATGTGTTTATCAATACAAATAATTAATATTTGAAATGGTTTCCTACTTTCTTGGTATAGACGTTGAAGCCAAAATGACATCTATAAAAGCCAATGACAAGAAGAAACCATACCAAGCTCATAGAGTTTTCTTAAGACTATAAAGAGATTTCTTAGAGTGAAAAATAAGGTTGGAGTCATTCTAAACACGATTAGGAGGTTGTTCCATGTAAATTTTTTCTTGTGATCCCCGTGCAATAAGGAAGATTTAATATATCCATTTAATGGACCTCTCATTTATGTGAGGCGACAAAGGTTAGAACAAGGTAGATGGAATTCATTTTGGATGTAGGGTGAGAAAATCCTTTTGTAACTAATCGAGCCTTATGTATTCCAACACTTCCAAAAAATGCATACTTAGTTCTATACAACCAATTACATTCAAGAAGTTTTTTTCCTTTTAAAAGAGGTATAAGATCCCAAGTATTGTTTACCATTAAATAATAGTATACTTCTTTCATTATAGTGTCCCAATCTAGATGGCCAAAAGCTTCGACAAATGTTTTTGGATCACGAGTCTCTAAAACTGGAGAAGAAAGAGATGGGTCTCACTAGTAGTATGAACATGTATGATGCAAGACTATAGGACCAACAACAAGATCATGAGCTACTTATCATGTTGTGTAGACCCATTTAGGAAGTGGTGGTCTTTGTGCAAGTTCATGTTCAATGGACACAATTGGAGGAAGGTGAGTAGAAAGAGGTATATTTTCATCCTAAATGTCATCCTCTGAAGAAGAAGCCATAATAGAATCACTAATAAAAATGTTGGGAAGAGGCGATGGCACAGTGTTGAATTAAGCTCATGGGCCAAGAATATCTCATCAAACTTAACATATCTCCTAATAATGATTTCATGGAATGAAGTTATAGAATTCGATAACCTTTAACATCTTAATAATATCCAAAAAAAAATGTGCTTCTCACATATAGGTTATAATGATTTTCTTTTTTCATTAGGAATGTGAGCCCATGATTTATTAATAAACACATAGAAGTGGCTTGCATATGGTTTAATTTTATGTTAGGTCCCTATATTACTACTTTAGTCCCTTATTGTTATTATTGTAGCCCTCTTATTATTATTGCTGTACCCCTGTAACCCCAATATTGTTATTATTGTGCCCTTACATTATTATTGTTAGGTCAGCTAGGATTATATTGTGACCCGAACTCCTATATATAGAAGGAGGTTTTGTCATTTGTATCATCCAAGAATTGTTCATTTATGTAATGTAAAGGAGGTTCCCCCCTCGAAGTGGCTGAATTCTAAGGTGTTGATCTCTCTTTTCTTCTATTTTTGGAGTTGGTTTCATAACATTTGGTATCAGAGCTTTGGATTCTAGGGTTTCGCTGCTCCAAATAGGTCATTGTGGAATTTTCACTATAATTTTTTTTTTCTACGAAGGTTAGGAAGTTGAAATTTTGAGAGAGCGAAGCTGAAATCTTGAGGAACGTTGTGTCAAAATGTTCGATCTTGGTTCACAATATTTTAGGAGATATGATATGTGGAAGTTAGGGTTTTTTCAGGCTCCCGAATTTCACCTAAACATGTCATTGTCGAATTTTTTATATAACTTTTTTCTATGAAGGTTAAGAAGTTTAAATTTTTACAGAGAGAAGCCGAAATCCAGAGGAACACCGTGTAAAAATTTTAGATCTTATTTTGCAATATTTTTGGAGATATGACCTGTGGAAGTAAGGGTTTTTTAGGATCTCGAATTTCATCTCAAAGAGGTGACTGTGGGAAAATCATCATAACTTTCTCTATGAGCATCATATTGGAATTTTGTAAGAAGTGGCTGCAAGTACATGGACCGTAGTTTCCTATGTATCAATTTGAGAGCCAAAGGAGGAAACAGTGACACATGGCACATCGTACAAGTTTGCTTTACTGAACTAGTCCATAATTAGGTCATTGTGGGAGATTAGGCCTAAATTTGCCTTGAAGAATCCAAATTAGGTCAGACCTATGGCATTCAAAATAAGATTCAGAGGGCTACTACAGGACCGAATTTAAGATATTGAAGATCCTAAATCACAAAGATAATTCAGTTTCGATATCGAGCTCCTCAAAATCAAGAAAAAAATGTTTTTGTTTTTTTTTGTATTTTTGTTTGTTTGTTTGTTTGTTTTTTTTAATTCTCCGAATTGCAGAAGTCTTGTTTGAAGAATCAGTTTGAATTAATTCCAAGGGCATATTGTAGAATAGATATCAATATTGGGTTCTAAAATTTCCCCTAAAAGTAATTCAACACCCATGAAGCCTTCAGAAGGCTCTACTATGAATCATGAAGATGAAGAAGTGCAACATGACATATCAAAATTACTAGAGCAAATGCACCAAATTTCACTCTCGCAAAGAGAAACATAAAATGAAATGGAAGTTTTGAAGAAAGGTGTGGAAGCTAAGATGGATGGTTTGAAGAAAGGCGTGCAAGCTAATATGGATGACATGGAAGCTAAGATCGATGAAAAAATGGAAAACATAAAGTATGATCTAAAAGAAAAAATGGAAGGTTTGACAAAGTTGATACAAGAAATGTTTCCTAATGGTGAAAATATAGTAGAGGAAACTCATGATGAGAACAAAATAAATGTTAATCGCGATTTCATAAACTCTAATGTTGGATGGAAGACCCACCATATTCCAAAGATTGATATGAGGAAGTTTGATGGTAAGGATTTCGTAACATGGATACTACAGATGGAGCAATATTTTGATCTCAATAATGTGCAAAAAACACAAAAGGTATGCATTGCAACTTTATATTTAGAACAAAATACATTTGTATGGTATCGATGGCTTTTATCTAGTAAAAAAATTGTCACTTGGTCATTTTTTAAAGAGGAAATGATAGCACATTATGTGGATACAAAGAGCAACACCTTTTTTTATCCAATTGATAAATCTCAAACAAAAGGGTTCAGTGGCGGAGCACATTGAGGACTTCCAAAAATTGAATATAAGGGTAACTAATATTCCAGAGGAAAATAAGATTGATCTCTTCATAGGGACTTTAAAGGATAACATCCAATACGAGGTTCGCGTTTGGGAACCTGATTCATTGGAGAAGGCATTCAGGCTGGCAAGAAAAAATGAATGTAAAATTATGGCGACAAGGAAGCCTGCCACTCACATCTATAAAGATGGAAGTGTTGCTACTCTTAGACTCCCACAAACTACAAGGTTGACACCACAACAATTGGAACAAAAAAGAGAAAAAGGGCTTTGGTATAGTTGTGATAGCAAATACACTAAGGTCATAAGTGTGCTGAGAATAAATTATTTTACATAGATTGTGGAGAGGAGGAAGAAAACGAACAAGAATCTTCAAAAGAAGAGGATATACACCAGGAAGAACCAACCCTAGAAGAAGAAGAAATGAGTTTGACCATATCGTGTAATGCATTGGTAGGAATTACCACTCCTCAAACTCTCAAGATAGAAGGACATATCAAGAAGAAAAAGGTAATAGTGTTGATTGATTCTGGTACTACCCATAATTTTATTCATTGTAAGGTAGCCAAGGAATTGAATTGTTTCCTATACCCAGCACCAGAATGTCAAGTGATGGTTGCAAATGGAGGAACTATAAATTTCTCTGGAAAATGCCATAATATGAAGCTAACCATGGGGGAATATGTATTTAATAGTCCAATTCTTTCCATTCCTATGGGAGGTGCTGATGTTGTACTAGGAGTACAATGGTTACAATCTTTGGGGACGGTAGCTTTTAATTTTCAAGAACTTTTCTTGAAATTTTTTTCAGAAGGAAAGGAATTCGAATTACAGGGTATTGCAGGGAAGCCAGGAAAGATAATAAGCTCTAATGTCATGTCAAAATCTTTGAAGAAAGAACAACGAGGCATAATTGCACAATTATGCTCACTAGAAGTGCCAACATCAAAATCATCTACTTCTCCAAATCTCCAAAAAGTCTTGGACAATAATTCCGAGGTGTTTGAAACTCCTAAAGGACTCCCACCTATTTGTGATCATGATCATGCTATTCATTTTATCCCTGGAAGTGTTCCTCCAAACATCAGGCCTTACAGATATCCTTATGTCCAAAAGAGCGAAATTGAACATATGATTGCAGAAATGTTAGAGGCTGGTATAATTCAAGCTAGTCAAAGTTCTTTCTCTTCCCCAGTAGTATTGGTGCACAAGAAATATTTATCATGGCACATGTGTCCGGATTATATTAGAGTTCAATAAGCTCACTATTAAAGATAAATTTCCATTCCTGTGATTGATGAATTATTGGATTAATTACATGCAACAATTTATTTTACCAAGTTGGATCTTCGTTCAGGATATCATCAAATTAGAATGAATATTGAAGATATTCTGAAAACAGAATTTCGAACACATAAGGGTCATTATGAATTTTGGTCATGCCTTTGGCTCTACTACAGAATTTTCTACATTTCATAATATGAATTCCATTTTCAAACCCTTCCTTAGAAATTTTGTGCTAGGATTTTGATAGTATTACCCGCAACATGGAAGGATCATGTTCAACATGTTGATAGGTGTTTAAACTTCAGTAGGAGAAACAATTATATGCAAAAAACATCCAAATGTTTCTTTGGAGTACAAGAGGTGGAATATCTGGGTCATATTGTATCTCACGAGGGTGTTAAGGTGGACCCTAACAAAATTAAAGCCATGAAGGAATGAAAAGTCCCCACAACCATAAAGCAGTTGCGAGGATTTCTCGGGTTAACAGGGTATTATCACAAGTTTATTAAGAATTATGGGAGAATAGCAACACCTCTAACAAAATTATTGAAGAAAGATGCATTTTCATGGACTCCTCAAGCAACTAAGGCCTTGGAACATCTTAAAGAGGCAATTTTCCTAGCACCAGTCTTAGCTATGCCATACTTCACAAAAAACTTTATTGTGGAATGTGATGCCTCAGGAAATGGAATTGGTGCCATTTTAATGCAAGAAGGAAGACCCATTACTTTTGAAAGTCATCCAATCAAAGGAAAGTATTTACAGAAACCTATTTATGAGAAGGAAATATTAGCAATACTGCATGCACTAAAGAAATGGAGAAATTACCTAATGGGAAGACACTTCAAGGTAAAAATTGGTCATGATAGTCTTAAGCACTTTTTGGAACAAAGACTATCTTCAAAAGAGCAAAAAAAATGGGTCACAAAGATGTTGGGTTATGACTTTGAAATAATCTACAAAAAAAGGAAGCTAAATGTTGTTGAAGATGCACTCTCAAGAAAGAATGGAGAGGTGGTAGCATTGCTTTTTGCCATTTCTATTATCCAACCAGATTGGAAAACGGAAGCAAGAGATGTATGGAAGAAGGAAAAAGAAGTGTGGACACGATTCAAAAGTTAACAAGATCCTAGTACATCAGATGCATTTAGTTGGAAAATGATACCTATGGGTACAAAAGATTGTATTTATCTTGTAAGAATTCCCAACTAAAACAAAGATTCTTTTGGAACTAGTGTGAGGATTTCTCCTGAAAGACTCTGCATTTTTAAAAACTTACCATAGGGTGAAGAAAGAATTTTTTTTGGATGACCTTAAATCTGATATTTCATAAGAGAATATTTTCTAAGAAATTCCAGGTCAAAGTTGGGAGGAGATTTCAATGGATTTTATCACAGGTTTACCTAAGGCCAAAGGAAAGAGTGTCATCATGGTGGTAGTTGATAGACTTACCAAGTATGCACACTTTTGTGCATTATCTCATCTATTTAAAGGGAGTAAAATTGCTACTACATTTATGGAAACAATTCAAAAGCTACATGGACACCTAAACATTATTGTAAGCAATATAGATCCCATTTTCACTGGAAATTTTTGGATGGAATTATTTTCTTGTTTGGGCACTCAACTAGCTCATAGCTCATCTTATCATCCTCAATCTAATGGGAAAATTGAGATAGTGAAAAACTGTTTGAAGATATCTTCGTTCTTTATATATGATAAACTTCACCAATGGCTATGTGGTTACTCTTTCAATCAATGAGGGTATAACACTTCCTTCCATATCATAAAGAAAAATGACCCCATTGATGGCACTTTAAAGATATCCATCCACTGGCCCAGATAATCATCTTTAAGAGAAAATTTGAAGGTTCAAGCAGTGGAAGATCACATCGAGCATCAACAAGAAGTTCTCCAACTCTTAAAGGATAACCTAAATTTGGCACAAAATCGAATGAAACAATAGGCATATCAACATCGTAGTGAGAGAAGTTTTGATGTAGGAGGCTGGGTATTTTTATGGCTACAACCATACAAACAAATGTCCCTCAATCAAGATAAGAAGGATAATAAATTATCACCAAAGTAATATCGTCCTTACAAGGTGTTGCAAAAGATTGGTACTATGACATACAAATTGGAGCTTCTTGCTTCTTCGCGAGTGCATCCAGTTTTCCATGTTTCATGCTTAAATAAGGTTATAGGTGAAAAAATTCCAGCTCAAACAATATTGCCAAAACTTGATGAGGAAGGAAAAATCATATTGGAGCCTGAAGCAGTCACAGAAACAAGAACTCTACAACTACGAAATTGATCAATTTCAGATTATCTCATTAAGTGGAAGAACTTACCCACTAAAGATTCTACATGGGAGGATGAGAATTTTATACAAAAGCACCCAGAGCTACTCAAGCGTTGAGGACAACACTTTTTAAAAGGAGAGGGGCATGTTAGGTCCCTATATTACTAGTTTAGTCCCTTATTTTTATTAGTGTAGCCCCATTATTATTATTGTTGTACCCCCGTGATCTAAAAGGAGTGTATTAGTTTGTTGTGCTAAGTGTCCTTTCAGTAATAAAAACATGCACACTTTTTCTCCATCTGTTTGCTTAAGAAATGATTTTTTTAACCATGAAACATAGATGAATTTGTGAGTTTTAAGCATGAAAATAAGCCTAAATAACACTAAACATCAGTGTATAATAGAGAAATAACATCACACATAAGTTTTACACAGCAGGCATGATGAAGCAGTTCACCCCTCCTGGGCTACATCTGTTTGTCCAACTCCCAATGGCATGTATCTCTTTGTCATTATGATCAAAATTGAAAATACATGTATTTACAAGCCTCTAATGGCTATTTTCTCTGCAACAATGGCTCCATAATGCTCAAATTAATCTAGGTAGACTCTTGTTTCACCCAAATTGGTCGAAAATTGACCTCCCAAAACTTTTTCCCAATAACAACTAGAAAAAATCCACCAAAAGTGGAGGACTGCAGTTAACTGCAGTTAAAATAGGAGGAATCCGACTTTTTTGGTGGCACACTTTTAAATTCGCCAAACAACTAACCGCCACATTAAACATTGTGGTTAGGGGAGGGGTGGTCACAAGTCGACCCCCCTTACGTCGCGGTCTAGCTTAAAAATTCGCACCAAGATTGGAGTGGAACTCAGAGTTTTCGGCATTCCACATAACCATGGAAATAAAATCCACAACCCGCACATGTGACAACTCTTCAAACCTCCACCAGAGTAGCCGTCCAAAAACCATTGTCTTAACCATTCCTCAAACCATGCCATGTGACTAGGTTATATACCGCCAGAGATATGGTTTAGTTAACCACCTGACAACCATTGGATGTCGCGGTTTAATATCATATGTGACCCCATACAATGGGGCTGCCAACGGGTTGGGACCACTGGCGGTGCCCCTCCCCCAACTATAGAAACATTACAATATAAAATGTGGCGGCAATGGTATAGGGTAAGAAACATGTGATAGGCAAGTTGGTCGGAGTCTTCGCGAGCGTCATGGAGGGCACGGGGTCGAAACCCCCGGACTCGAACCAAAATTTTGTTCAATGGTCTTGGGGACACGTTGCAGCCTCCAGGCTGGCCATGTGTCACCCATCCAACGACCCTCTAAAAACTTGTACATATCCATCCAACGGCCTAGAAACTGCCACTTGGCAAAACATGACTGGTTTTGAGAAAAAGGAATATTTCGAGAATATGGCACCCTTGTTGACTGTACCTACATGCTGACTGGGCATCCCAGTCACTCCTGTCACAAAAATTTAGCAGTTTAGGAAAACGATCAGAACGCGATAACTTCCTCATACAACATCGGTTTTTCAAACCGTTTACGGCGTCGAAATCGCACCGACGAGATCTACCTAGTCAATTAGGTTTGGTACAGTTTTGATCACTTTAAATTGTGAGAAAAATACATGATCTCCTGATCACACCTCCCCATTGGGAAGCTTTTGGACCCCAAAATACTTAATTACCTGTTCAGAAGATGAGGGTACAACTCCCTCACCTTTTCAACTTCCATCCACCTTGCCTTACTTGGTTTACTGCCCTTGAGCCCAAATCGTAGGTAATCAACACTTCCCCTCTTAGAAGTGCGTGTTCTCCTGTCAAGGATGGTATCCTCCTTGAGCTCATCCATAAATTTTGGCAAGAAATCTTCTATAGATGGCAGCTGAACATCACTCCCTTGATCATCAATCAAAGGAGGCTCATACAAATGCAAAATTTCCACATTGAAAACTGAATACATTTGCATATATGAAGGCAAGTCAAGTTGAAATGCATTATTACCAACTTGTTTGATGATTTTGAATGGACCATAGCGAATGGGCTTGAGATTTTTACCTTCTCCTTGCATCCTTTCTTTGCTTATGTGCAACCATATTTCATATCCTTCTTGAAACTTGTGATCAACTCTATGTTTGTCATGCCTCTCCTTGTATTTTCTTTGACTCTTCTTGAGCCGTTCTTGAACTTGTTGATGAATAATTTGAATTTTCTCAATGAAATTTCGAGCCTTGTCAATATCACTATGCCCATCAATTGCAACATCCTTCTCAAAGATGAAGTCTAATGGTGATTTCGGCAAATACCCAAAGTAGGCTTCAAAAGGTGAAGTATTTGTAGAAGTGTGCTTGGCCCAGTTGTAAGCGTGCTGAATGTAATGCAATTTTTCATCACACAACTTGGGATTTTTGCTGCAATATCCTCTCAATAAATGCACAATGGTTCTGTTCACCACCTCGGTTTGGCCATCAATTTGCGGATGAAAAGCAATACTCTTTTTCAACTTTGTGTCCATCATCTTCCAAAGATTGGACCAAAAATTCCCAACGAACCTGGAATCCCTGTCACTAACAATAGAAGTTGGCAATCCATAATGAACTCATACATGTTGAAAATAAAGTTCAATAGTTTGTTCAGCAGTAATGGTTTTCTTACATGGCATAAGTATACACATTTGACTGAATCTATCCACAACTACATAAAGATAATCATGTTGTTTTCTTGACATAGGTAGACCTCCAACAAAGTCCATGGAGACACTCTCTCATGGCCTTGATGGTACCAGTAGTGGTGTGTACAACCCAATATTCCTATTGCTAGGCTTTCTTTTTGCACACATAGAACAACCTTTTATAAAACGTGACACACTATCTATCATGCGAGGCCAATATAAATACCTTTGTAGACGCGCCACTGTTTTGCTTACCCCTATGTTTCCAACAATAAGAGACGAATGAGCCTCTCTCATGACACTAAGTCTCTCTCCTTGTGGTATACATAGATTTCCCAAATGAAACAAAAAATTGTTATGCATGTGATAACCTTTTCCTCAACTTGATTCCCTTCACTCAAACTAGCATACATATCTTGAAAATCAGTATCATGTGCACTTTGTTCTATGTAACTCATGTACAATAGAATCATTTTTAAGTAAAGTAGAAGCACTTATAATTATTCTGTAAAGGATATTAGCAACTTTATTGAAAATACCTTTCTTGTACCTTATAACCAAGTGAAACTTTTGAAGAAATCCCATCCACCTGAAATGTCATGATTGCTGCAATTTTGTTTGCGACTGCAAATACTGTAATGGTTGGTGATCGGCATGTATAATCGTCTCTTTACCCATCAAGTAGTGTTTCCACTTCTTGACACTTTGTACCAACGCATACAACTCTTTGTCATATGTAGGATAATTAGTTACAACACCATTGAATGTTTCAGAATGAAAAGCGATAGGCTTACCATGCTGAAAAAGTAGTGCGCCTATGGCATAATCACTAACATCGGTTTGTATCTCGAATGGTTTTCTCAAATTCGGTAATGCAAGGACCGGAGCTGAACTAATCTTGTCTTTTAAAGCTTCAAAATCTCGCTGCTATTTTCTTCCCCATTGGAAGCCTTTCTTCACACTTGTCACTGCATGCATAGGAGATGGTATGGAGGAAAAGTTAGCAATAAACTTTCTCCAATACTGAGCTATGCCTAAGAAACTTCTTACCTCGGTTACTATTTTGGGAGTAGGCCAATTCACAATGGATTCCACTTTAGAAGGATCAATTCTCAACTCGCCTCCTCCTACAATGTGTGCCAAATAAACCAGAGAAGTCTTTTCGAAATCACACTTAGACATCTTAAGAAATAATTTCTCTTTCTTCAAAACATCAAGCACCCTTTTCACATGGAGGACATATTCTTCGCTTGTTTTGCTGAAAATAAGTATATAATCTAAATACACAATCACAAAGTCATCAATAAATGGATGCGAAACATTATCCATAACACGCATGAAAGTTGCCGGTGCATTACACAAACCAAACGACATAACCAACCACTCAAAGAGTCCTTGTTTGTTTTTGAATGCAGTCTTCCATATATCACTTTCTACAATTATTACTTGATGATATCCACTTCGTAAATATAACTTAGTGAAAAAATTTGATTCTTTCAGATGATCAAGAAAATCATCTATCCTTGGGAGTGGGTATCGATTCTTTACTGTTATCTTGTTCAAAGCTATGAAGTCTACACACATGCGCCAAGTCCCATCTTTCTTCGGAATCAAGACTATGGGTGAACCACATGGTGAAGTTCCTGGCCTTATGAGCCCCTTGTCCAACATGTCCTTGATTTGCCTCTTAATTTCAACATTATCCATTATCGACATGCGATACATGCTGATGTTTGGAAGAGGAAAATCTTGTTGCAACTGGATCTCATGTTGAATCTCCCTTTTTGGAGGCAATCCTGTTGGCTCCTGAAACATATCATGATGTGCATCAACTAAATCATATAAATCTGATTTTAACTTAGGATCACAATCCTCAAACAATTCATGATTAACATTATCTTTAGGCTTAATCATTAGAAGAACAAAATTCTTACTTGAATTCACCACCGTCTTTACCTGTCCAGCATTTACCATTGCAATATTTGTCTTCTTGCAATGTGATCTAACAATGTACTCCTTGCCATATTTGAATAAATTGTATTTATTCTCATGGCGATGGAAGATCGATTTCCTGTCATACAAGTAAGGAATTCCCAACACAATACCTGTAATATCAAGCGGAACCACATCTAATTCAACTGTGTCAACAAAATGTGTAGTTATTGCAAAGCACAATATGCACTTCTTTGAAACTTGTAAATTTTCATCCTTACAAATCCACCCAAGTGGATATGGTTTTGGATGTGGAATGGTCTCAAGATTAAGTTTCTTGACCAAGTATTCAGAGATTAATTTTGCTTATGACCCACTGTCAAATAATGTGTCAATCTTGGTATGTTTGGATATGACCCTCACATGAAACAGTTCAATTCTCTCTTCTTCATTTGGAGCTTGTATGTGACAGTTTGATGTACTAGTAATAGGTTTTGTTTCAATTTCTTTCCCCTTCATGTTCTTCAATCCCATGGCTATAAATTTTTATTCATCACCTAAATCCTCTCTTAAGTCATGTTGAGTTGTAGCCGCAATTTTTTGCTTCCCTTTGTTATTGTTATACTTGGGTCACTTTTCAAGATGTAATTTCCAACAATTTTTCTCTTCATGGCCTTCTCTTGAAAAATGTTTACAAACCACCTTTTCTCCCTCTTTCTTGATAGATGCATTCTTTTTTCCCTTACATTTTAAGGTCTTCTCTTTGTTTTTCCCCTTAAAAGGTTTCTTCCTACCCTCATCAGTAATGTTTTTCCCTCTAGCTTCTAGATGTGTGGCCTGAACACAAACTTCATCTAATATTATAGGGTTAAACATGAGAATAGTATGTTTTAGGTAGCTATGTAAGCCTCCTATGTACTTGAGCAAAGTATCTTGGATCTGCAAATCTACCCCTATTAAGAGAGCTCTTCTCCTAAATTCTTGGGTGTATTCTTGCACATTCTTTCCTTTCAATTGTCTAAAATTTTTCCAGTTCATTATGGCTTTCTGCATATGAGCTAATGGATAAAACTGTTGTTTTATTGCAGTAATGAAACCAGTCCATGATAGGATAATCTTACCATGCTTCTTGATCTCCTCCTTTGTCTTGGCTTCCCACCAAACAAGTGTTGCACCTTCCATTCTTAACAAAGCTAGTTGGATTTTGGTATCATCATCATGAAGGTTCTAAATTCTCAAATAGACCTCCAATTGCCTAATCCAATTATCAATATTTTCTGCATTGACTTCACCATTAAACATTGGCAATTCAAACTTAACATCAAGTTTTAGAAAAGGATTTTTACCAGTGTTATTTGACTTGTGTGGCTGATGTACTGAAGATGAAGTAGAGGATGATGAGGATGAAGATGAGGGCGATGATGGTGACTTTCCATTGTCTCCATTTCCTCCATTTCCCTTCTTTGATTTATCTTCATCATTGTGACCTCCTGATGATCCCTGACCTTCCTTGTGAAGTTGGGATCCTTCTCTTTCTAGTCTCTCATTCCTTTCTTGATAAAGGACTCTCACCATTTCAATCATGTCAAGGAATTATTTCCTGAACACTCTTTCTTCTTCTTTGGGATCCACCTCTTCATGGATTTCTCCTTCTCCTGGAGGCATGCTTAATGCTAATTCTGCTTCTTTTGGAGGTGAACTAGGTGGTGGATAATGTGGAAATATTTCCCTCCTTTTCTGTGGCTTCCTTTGAGAACCTCTTGCTTCCACCGATTTTCCTTCTCCTCTCTTAAGCTTGAGCCTAGTAAGCATGTAAACCCTTGCAAATAGTTAAAAAAATCTCTGCACACGAAAACACCAGAGAATAAACTCTAGCTTTGATACCAACCTGATCTGAAAGGAGTGTATTAGTTTGCTGTGCTAAGTGTCCTTTCAGTAATAAAAACATGGACAATTTGTCTCCATCTGTTTACTTAAGGAATGAGTTTTTTAACCATGAAACATAGATGAATTTGTGAGTTTTAACCATGAAAATAAGCCTAAATAACACTGAAAATCAGTGTATAATAGAGAAATAACATCAAACATAAGTTTTACACATCAGGCATGATGAAGAAGTTCACCCCTCCTGGGCTACATCTGCTAGTCCAGCTCCCAATGGCATGTCCCTCTTTTTCATTATGCTTAAAATTTCAAATACATGTGTTTACAAGCCTCTAATGGTTTTTTTCTTTGCACCAGTGGCTCCAGAATGCTCAAATTAGTCTAGGTAGACTCTTGTTTCACCCAAATTGGTCGAAAATTGACCTCCCAAATATTTTTCCCAATAACAACTTGAAAAACTTCACCAAAAGTGGAGGACTACAGTTAACTACAGTTAAAATAGGAGGAATCCGCCTTTTTTGGTGGCACGCTATTAAATCCGCCAAACAACTAATCGCCACATTAAACATTGTGGTTAGGGGAGGGGTGGTCACAAGCCGACCCCCCTTACCCCGCGGTCTAACTTAAAACTCCACACCAAGATTCGAGTGGAACCTGGAGTTGTCGATGTTCCACATAACCGTGGCAATAAAAGCCACAACCCGCACATGTGACAACTCTTCAGACCTTTTCCAGAGTAGCAGTCCATAAACCGTCGCCTTAACCATTCCTTAAACCATGCCATGTAACTAGGTTATATACCGCCATAGATATGGTTTAGTTAACCTCCTAACAAACATTGGATGTCGCGGTTTAATATCATATGTGACCACATATAATGGGGCCGCTGGCGGGTTGGGACCGCTGACGCCCCACCCCCCAACTATGGAAACATTACAACATAAAACGTGGCAGAAATGGTATAGGGTAAGAAACATGTGTTAGGCGAGTTGGTCGAAGTCTTTGTGGGCATCATGGAGGTCACGGGGTCGAACCCCCTGGACTCCAACCAAAATTTTGGTCAACGGTCCTAGGGACACGTGGCAACCTCTGGGTTGGCCATGTGTCACCCATCCAACGGCCCTCTAAAAACTTGTACATATCCATCCAACGGCCCAGAAACTGCCACTTGGAGAAACATGACTAGATTTGAGAAAAAGGAATATTATGAGAATATGAAACCTTTGATGACTGTACCTGCATGCTGACTGGGCATCCCAGTCACTCCTGTCACAAAAATTTAGTTATTTAGGAAAATTATCATAACACGATATCTTCCTCATACGAAATTGGTTTTTCGAACCGTTCGCGGCGCCGGAATTGAAACGACGAGATCTACCCGGTCGCTCAGGTTCGGTACAGTTTCGAGCACTTTCAATTTTGAGAAAAATACATGATCTCCTGATCACCTTGTAACCCTAATATTGTTATTATTGTGCCCTTATATTATCATTGTTAGGTCGGCTAGGATTATATTGTGACCCCATGGAATCCTATATTTAGAAGGAGGTTTTTTCATTTGTATCATCCAAGAATTTTTCATTTATGTAATGTAAAAAAGGTTTCCCCCTCGAAGTGGCTGAATTCCAAGGCATTGATCTCTCTTTTCTTCTATTTTTGGAGCTGGTTTAATGACATTGTACTCCATGATTCTTCCAATGTTTTGTTTTTAAATGCCTTTTTGGTAGTGCATTTACTATGTAATTGGCATAATTAATAGTTTCTAACCAATAAAGAAGACTTAATCCCTTAGATTAGATCATACACTTTTTTGTTTCCTTTAATATGTGATTCTTTATGTCAGCAACACCATTTTTACTTGGTGTATATGGAATAGTATGTTGCCTCTAAAGGCCATGTGTAGTGTGGTAAGTTTTGAATTTGTTGTTAACATATTAACTTTCATTATATGTTCTCACTTCAGTAGCTTATGGCTACAAGGGCCTCCTATGCCACAGACATGTTAAAAAAAACACTCTTTAAGTTTTAAGAAATTCCAAGTAGACCCATAGAAGTCACCAATGAAGGTTACAAAGGAATTGCATCCATAAAAAAAAGTATTCAAGCTACACATCATTATGAACAAGCCTCAAGGGGGTTCCAGGCATTCCAAGACAAACATTTGACTATCCTGACAATGTTTGCTAAAATCATAGGTTGCATAAACACATCTCTGCAAGAGATGAGAGGAAGATAAATCACCATATTTTGATTAGATAGCTATTGCAATGAGAAATAGTTTAGATGACCAAATCTCTCATGCCGAAGTATGCTCAACTCATTGCTATGAGTAATAAAAATCGATGAAAAAGATAATGACCCGAATACACTTAACACAACTTGGTAATATCATTAACAATTCCAGTTACCAAGATATGTTTGTGACCTTTTAAATTCTTGAATAATCTAACTTGGTGAGGTGAAAAATCTTTTGTTTTAGCTTCATTTGAATGAGTGATTTGGTATACAGATAGAAGTTTGTGGGAGATAATTAGAACACATAATACATCATTAAAATGACCATCATATAACTATATTTTTTTAGACTATACAATTCTAAGAGATCTATCATCACCAACAAATATTTTCTTAGTGTTACATTCAATGAGAGCAGAAAAAATGGCTTTATCCTCAGCCACATGATATTATAAACTCTCATAGATATTCCACTCAATAATTCGGCATAGCATATCTACTAAAAGTAGACTTGAATTTATACTATCATGTTTGTCTTAATGTTACAAATTCTCCATAGGTTGATTCAATACATTTTATTGTTTATCTTTGATTAAGTTTCAATTTTGGGGCTCACCGCAAATGTCACTTGAATATCCTAAAATGCAAACTAGCATGAGAAAAGTGATTATTTCTCATTCAATGAAAATCTATCAGTACCTTATGGCTACAAGGGCCTCCTATGCCACATACATGGTAAAAAAAAACACTCTTTAATTTTTAAGAAATTCCAAGTGGACCCATAGAAGTCACCAATGAAGGTTACAAAGGACTTGCATCCATAAAAAAAAGGATTCAAGCTACACATAATTATGAACAAGCCTCAAGGGGGTTCCAGGCATTCCTAGACAAACATTTGACTATCCTGACAATGTTTGCTAAAATCATAGGTTACATAAACACATCTCTGCAAGAGATGAGAGGAATATAAATCACCATATTTTGATTTGATGGCTATTGCAATGAGTAATAGTTTAGATGACCAAATCTCTCATGCCAAAGTATGCTCAACTCATTGCTATAAGTAATAAAACTCGATGAAAAAAATAATGACCCGAATACACTTAACACAACTTGGTAATATCATTAACAATTCCAGTTACCAAGATATGTTTGTGACCTTTTAAATTCTTGAATAATCTAACTTGGTGAGGTGAAAACTCTTTTGTTTTAGCTTCATTTGAATGAGTGATTTGGTATACAGATAGAAGTTTGTGGGAGATAATTAGAACACATAATACATCATTAAAATGACCATCATCTAACTATATTTCTTTAGACTATACAATTCTAAGAGATCTATCATCACCAAAAAATATTTGCTTAGTGTTACATTCAATGAGAGTAGAAAAATGGCTTTACCCTCAGCCACATTATATTATAAACTATCATGGATATTCCACTCAATAATTCGGCATAGCATATCTACTAAAAGTAGACTTGAATTTATACTATCATGTTTGTCTTAATGTTACAAATTCTCCATAGGTTGATTCAATACATTTTATTGTTATCTTTGATTAAGTTTCAATTTGGGGCTCACCGCAAATGTCACTTGAATATCCTAAAATGCAAACTAGCATGAGAAAAGTGATTATTTCTCATTCAATGAAAATCTATCTAAGGAAGAGAAGAGACAAAGAGTATGCAACAAACAATATGTAGAAAGCAAATGTGCAAAATGAAATTCCTTTCCAATGCAGTTGTTCCAATTTGAATGCACACACAAACCCTAAATGCTAATGAAAAGTTTTTTCTTTTTAATTCCCTTAATTTTCGAAAATGAAGAAAACTAATATGCAAAGTTTAATCATTTATTCAAATAAAGTTTTCAAAATGATGACTAGAACAACAATTCATACAAGCAACCAATGACCAAAAAAAATCATTTTGCAAGCAACCTAATGATAAGGACAAAGGAAAATATTAAGAAATCCTTATCAAAGGAAATAAAACACAAATGAAAACCAAATGGAGGCTTTATAGGGACCACAAGACACTCAAGACTCAAGGAAGGGCAGCTGGAAGAAGGGTTATCAAAGAGAAAATCAAGACAAAGAAAAATTCATGCAAGAATAGGGGCCAACTCAGGTACAAAACAGGTACGTGTGCCATTAAACACAGTCATAGAGAGGGATTTGTAGAGGTGCAATGATCTGTCCCTAGACCAGAGGGAGCATTGGTGAAGAAAAAGGGAGTCCCGACACAAGTTTTGCAATTGAGACTTAATGAAATGCCTTCCTAGGTTTTTTCTTGACTTAGGATGACAGTAAAGGTACGAAGAAGAGGTGAAATAAACATTAAAGACAAATAAACCACCAAAGGAATATACCTGTCCCTAGCACAGTCCCCAATTTGTTATACGAAATCTACGACTGCGGACGTAAGCGTCTTCCCTAAACTGGGTGGCTTAGACTATAACAACAAAAGGACAAATTATCTATTGTTTTCCTTAAAGTAAATGGATGATGGGTCAAAGCCTACTTGTAATCCGTCGTATGCTTCGCTCCTCTCTTCGCTTGAATGCTCCAATCCTAGCTCTCATCGCCAAAATTAGAACGTGCACAATTAGACAACACAAGCCAATGATCCATGTAATATTTATAACATCATCTAAATACTTCATTCAATGGATCAACATGGCATAGAAATACATGAAATCATAACATCACATATAGGGAAACAAATAACTCATTGCATTAAAATAAATGGAAGGAGTTACAACCATAAATAAATGTCGATCTTGTAGAAGAGCTCCTCTAGGCTGACTTGTTCCTTTTTTTTCACAAAGTGCACCTCTAATCACCCTAATTCATGGAATGTGAACTCTTTACAACAACAACATGAGGGTAGAATTCTATCTCCAAAATCCAACCCCTAACTTGTGAATAGGCACAAATATATAGGGCTTTAGATCCACTCTTATCCAATTACCAATCAAGGGCTTTAGATCCACTCTTTATGGGAGGATGGGATCAAAGGACAAGGGATGGGAAGTCTAAGGTAGGATAAGATAGGATCCGATTTTTTTTATCTGAGGTAAATGGTTGTAAAAAAATGTGGAAGATTTTGGAAAAATAGGATTCCATAATTTCTCTCTTTTTCCTAAATTTCTAGAACCAACGCAGGTGCAAAGGGGAGCAACCTGCAAGTGATAAACTCAGGCCACAATGGAGAAACCTGTAGGTGAACACTGTCTATTAGGAGGCCAGGGAGCATTGGTCCTTAAAATGACAGAAACAAGGCCCTTTCAGGTAGAAACTCTGGGATATGGGAGTGTAATGCATAGGGATTTGTGCTATGATGATGTCAAGGGATGAAAGGATGTTGATTGATCCAATTTGTAGTTCGACTGACCAGATGTGACAAAACGGTCTATAAAAAATACACTAGTGTTTTAAATGGTTAAAACCCTTGAGGAGGGAAATAGTCCATGGTCACTTAAGGCAATATATAAATGCAAAAGAAAAATATTGCGCACGAGAGTTTTATAATTGATCTTCAACAAATGACCCTTCATGCTCTTTAAATAGAGATCACGAACCAATCAAGAGTTGAGCCACAGATCAACATAATCATTAATATTGAGGAGAATATGAATCATCAAGTCACTTTATGTATAGAACATATGATGACCATTGGATTACATATCCATGAATGCATACTAGTGCATACTATAGAAACAAAATTTTGCCTAATGACACACAAGGCCAAGTTGATTTTAACCAACTCCCAAGTGTTTGAATATCCCAACATCTCCCCCTAAAAAACAACTTGGGATGGGATTGAAGGATTTAATAAGAGGTGTTAAAGCATATCCCCCTTTGGTGATAACTTGTTTAACTCCTAACATGGATCAAAGTTTGGAAAACTTCACTTTTGCAAGATATTTTGTGAAAATTCCTACAACTTGATCATCTGCAAAGAAAAATAACACATCAAGAACATGATTTTTAGTAAGCTTTATGATTAAGTGAATATGTATCTCAATGTGCTTGTTACACTAATGTAGTATTGGATATTTGGTGAGCTTTATGGCACTCCAATTTTCATACCGAAGGGTGGTTAGATGTTAATGCTGCTAGAATCCAAACTCTAAAATGATCCAATGAAACCATGAGGCTTTTTATCTTGCATTAATCATTGCTTGATTCTCCTGTTTATCTAAAAAAAAATCAATAACTTCTTGTTTTTTACAAGCGCAAGTGATAGGTTCAAAACCAAGATGGAAACATATCTTGCAGAATACTTATAATCATCAGGGTTGTCATGCCAGTTAGAATCAATGAAACCAACCCATAAAGGAGTGCCCTTGAATTGTAATATATCTTAAACTAAATTGTACCCCAAATATATGGAAGTATCCATTTTGGTTCTTTTCAATGGCTTTCATGGATTGTTTACATATACCACACAACAAGGGCAACATTAAAGGAGATATCAAGATGGGTATGAATTAAATATAATAGTCTACTGACTAATTGATGAAACAAAGTGTCGTCTACTTCTAATGTAGTACAGTTGGTAGAAAACTTGACTCTAGATTAGAAGGGATATGGTTCTCATTAGATTGTAATATTCCATGTGAAGGAAGTGAAGAAGGACACATGCATACTTAAACTTGGAAAGGGAAATTTCTTCCTTGGTTTGCAATACTTGGAGGCTAGGGATAATTTGAATAACCTAAGTCTATCATTTAAAATTCCTTATTAATGTTTGATTTCACATGGCTTAAGAGTTTGGGGTTACTGCTAGTGGGGATGTGGTTATCAACACAAATAATTAGTATTTTTAAATGGTTTCATACTTTCTTGGTATAGACGTTGATGCCAAAATGACATCTAGAAAATAGAATGCCAAGAAGAAACCATACTAAGCTCAAAGAGTTTTCTTATGACTATAAAGATATTTCTTAGAGTCACAAACAAGGTTGGAGTCATTATAAACATGATTAGGAGGTTTTTCCACGTAAGTTTATTCTTGTGATCCCAATGCAATAAGGAAGATTTGATATATCCATTTAATTGACCTCTCATTTATGTGAGGCGAGAAAGGTTAGAACAAGACAAATGGAATTCATTTTGGCTGTAGGGGAAACAGTTTCATTGTAGTCAACTCCTTCAACTTGACGAAATCCTTTTGTAAATAATCAAGCCTTATGTATTCCAACACTTCCTGATGAACCCTTAGCTAAATTGATAGGGGTGGGGGGGAGTGAATATGTTTAGTACATTCCTAGTCATTAATACTCTTTTCATTCAACTCATTAACTACTTCATTTTATAAGCAACTTAATACATAATGAATCAAAAAACTGAATGTGTGGACAACAAGTAATTAATCAGAATAATACATCACATCAACACATAATCATCAAGCATATAGACATCAGATATAAGTGGAAACCCATAAGGGAGAAAATCACATCTTATTATTGTTGTGATGTAAAGGCAAGCTCCAAATCCCTCTCACCACTGATATTCTGTAGGCTCCAACCTACAGGAGGCTACTGCCTCAAATTCTGCACGCTACAACTTGCAAGGAAGCTTCAACCCCCATTTATTTTCTGTAGGCTACAACCCACAGGAGGCTCCTACCTCAACCAACTCCAACTGGACATCTATCAAGCTACAAATTGAAATGAAAGCACCAACTCCCATGTATTTTCTACAGGCTACAACCCACAGGAGGCTCCTACCTCAATTTTTGCAATCTACAACTTGCAAGGAAGCTACCAACTTGCAAGGAAGCTCCAACTCCCAAATATTTTATGCAAGCTACAAACTATAGGAGGCTCCTACCTCACCCAGCTCCAACTGGAAATTTATCAAGCTACAACTTGAAAGGAGACTACAATCCCCTCACTCAACGTGAAACTAAAATGTTGATTTACTTGGATATCAACTATGTTATACTCCTTCTCCATTGCTGCCTCTTCAGACTTCATATCAGCTCTTGATATGCACAACATCTCTATTAGCTCTCCCTTATTCTTCCACTCTCCAACCTTCTGCAACTCTTTTACATTTTTCCGCTCTCTTCCATTCTGCAGCTTTCTAACGTTTCTATGCACACTGATATTACATGTTTTATATAGATAACTACATGATTGTTTGCATTCTACAGGGAATAAAAAGTGAACAGGCCTGACCCTATGCTTTCCGTCCATTTGATTCCTTATTCTTCAGTTCAGGTTATTATATCAGAAATAATCATTACAACACTCATGGAATTTTTCCTATGCCTATGGAGACTTACCTTTGCATCACAAACAATATAAAATAATCAATGAATTTATATTTACAGTTACAACAAGTATATTTCACTCAGCCCTTTTAGCTCTTGGCTCGCTGTGCGTTTGTACTTTCTGCTGCTGTCACTATCTTTTCTATTTTTGCAGTTATATCATAACAATTATGCACAAACGCTTTTTTCCTGACTTAACCCAGTTGGCACATTTCCGTCAGTGCCACCATATCTCCTTTTGCCCGACTTTGCCTCTTCTGCTCGTGCCCACAGCATTCAACCTTCACCTGCTCCTTTGCTCTGTGTCGAGTCACTTACCCGAGTCTCCTTCTGCTATGTTCAAAATTTTGTTATTAAGCAGCCCCACTAACCTTGCATGAGTATCGGGTCAATTGCTCGAGTCTTTCCTCTTACGTTCAACCTTTCCTTTTAAGTCACTGCCGCAACCGCATAACACTGTTCTGCACTTAGAGTCAGGTATTACCAGAGTCTACTCCCGTTTATATTTTTCTTTATACACCCAAGTATTTTTCCTGCGTTCAGTATTTTCTTCGTAAAACATGAGTATCCACAGAGAAACCTTGATATGAAATATATTAATATTTACTTATGAACGATATCGCATTCGGTCACATCTATCGCATTTCGGTGTTCCATAGGTTTTACGTTATAATCCTCCTTGTAATGTTCCTAATTAGCCCAAGCTAATAGGAATATTTAAATTTTGTTTTATTTTCCATTTATGAATAAATGACTAATGGAGGACATGTAAAACTCCTTAGATCAGTGAATAAATCGATGCTCAATGTAAACAAAGCTATATCTGAGCCATTTACATAAAATCCACTTGTAGGTGTGAAAGGGGTTAAGCTGTGAGACTGGGTCAACCTTGACCAAATCTACAATGCTGTCTAGATTCAGTGTATCTCATAAAGGGACAACACAGTTCTAGAACCTCATGTTAAAGGGGTTAAGTGATTCAAGGTGGTTTAGGGTTTTGCACATCCTCATCTTATAAAAGGAAGGATAAGGCTCAAGAGAAAGGGTTGTTGAATGTATTTGATCTTCAAGAATTTGTCTGCTTAGACAAATTCTAATTCTCTGGGCTGTTTAGCAAGAGACTAGTGAGGATCTCCTATTGGGGGATTCTCCCTCTTTCCATTGAGTAGCTCTTGGAGGGTTTGTGCTTCTTCTCCACTATCTGGCATATGGCCAAGCTCCATCTCTCTTTGGTAGCGTAAATCCAGTGAGGGTTTCATTGTCTAAGTGAGCTGCAGCAAGTGGAACCTCTTCTTAGTGAGTGTGTCTTTTAACCTCCTGGAAGAGTGCATCCACAGCTTGTGCTTCAGTATTAGATCTTGGCATCAGGCCAAAGTGTATATTTTCATAAGCAGTGTAGTTCCTCTCCCTGAACTACGTAATCCTTGAGGAGCAGAGTTGCAGGGGTTTGGAGTTCTCCTGGAGGAGAGATCTCTAGTGGAAAGAATCCTTCCTTTCACTGTGGTGATCCATGGATTGGCCAACCAATCCATGTACCCTTCAAATCTGATTAATTTTCTGATGTATTTATTATATAATTTCTGAATACTGCTGCAGAACTGTGACTTAGATCTCAGATCTACTCACTGTTGTTGATCAATTGCTGAGATCCCCAAGGGGAGTGTAATAAAGAGCCTATTTGGCTTTCTGATCTGTCATAGATCTATGTTTTCATGTACACATTTATTGAAGATCTGTAACTGAATAATAAGAAGCTTCAACCTCTTAAAAATCACGCTGTCCAGCTCTTCTATCTCATTCCATGGTTGCAACACCTCATTTTGAGGCCTTTCTTTATGTAAATCTCTGTTTTTCCTAAAGTAAATCATTTGAGTCATATTATAAGTTTCCATACTGATGTTACAGCATTATTTCAGTTAAAACCCTCAGAAATTACGCTATCCATGCTTCAAAAAATTTCTGCATAATCTAAGCCATGGGAAATCAGGGTTTTTAAGCCTAGTTGGGGAAGGAGGAACTTTTTAACATAGCTAGAATTATTTTTTTGAGCTGAAATTCGGAGAATATTTCCCTCATGACCTAATATATCAGATCCAACCATCCTCCCACCTTATTTTTACACAGATTCCTGAATACACTCATTTTAGGTCCAAAATCACCTCTTTTACCCACCCTTTTGAGTCCAAAGTGAGTTATAAGCTACTACATGATCATTTAATTGAATGATATGTCATTGGAAATCTATTATAAGGCATATTTCTGCATCTCCAACTCTGGAATACCTTAGGGTATTCTCATTGTTGTAGAAATTTCAGTTTGGGAACATTACACTCCTTTTCCTCCTCCGATGCGTTTTCTTCACAAAAATGCCTTATTCCGGATTTTAAATCCTTTGCAATTTAACTCTGAAGCTACATAACATCCACCCCTTATTTCATATCGCAATATTTAGCTCTTAGCAATAACAATTTTCCTCTTATCATATGTGATATGTGATCGCATCGCATCACAAACCGCACTTCTTATCACATCGAAACTTAAAACAATTAACTTACATTGACTTAAAATATAAATATAAGAATACAGAGATGTGCGGTATGCGAATGGGTCCCATGCCGGACTTTAAATCTTCTATACTTTAGCTTTGCAGCATATCACATTCAATACTCTTATCGCATTTTGCACTTCGGAATTTTAACATGATTCTTGAGTGCTTATCCTCCTGAGCTTACGATGTGTGATATGCGGGCCAGGTCCACGTCATCTCTAAATAATTGTGCCACATCACTACGACGTCATTGCCACATCACTGGCACGTCACTGCCACATCATCTCCACGTCATTTCCACGTCATATTTCCATGTCATCTCCCGCACTTTGCATTTCGCAATTTCTGTGTCTTATCGCATCGCAACTTAAAATAATTAACTTGCAATAATTTAACATATAAATATATATATAAAAACTCCAATAGTGATATGTGATCGCATCGCATCACAAACTCTGCACATTATCGCAACTTCACAAGTTTACATCTCTGTCGTTAATTGTTATACAATATCGCATGCGCTATGCGATATGCGCAAGGACCTCTGCTCGACACGTGTGCAGTTCGAAATTTTCACAATTTAATCTGTGATGAGATCTTAACCATCCATCTCTCAACCTTTATTTCCATGATAAGATTCTGATCGTCCATCTCAACATGCATATTAATATTTATTTGCGATTTGTGGGGTTAGGTCTTCTATTGCGATTGCGATTTGCGGTGAAGCCTCCGAACAATGTTCTGTATGGATATTTTCACGACTCGACCCTGAACTGTGCACTATTTTGAACGTATTCAATAGCCCGACTCTTGATATTTTTTAAACTTAAAATAGCACGACTCAACCCAAACTTGTTGCCTTTGTTGCCTTTGTTCTTTTGTTGCCTTTGCTCCTTTCCTGCCTTTGCTCCTTGATAAATATTATAATGTTGCTCCTTGCCTTTTTACTGCTCCTCTCTACTCCTTTTCCTTAATGATAATTCTGGTGTTTATCCATGCCTCTTTTCTGCTCCTCTGCCTTGCTCCTTTGCCTCTAATGCTGCTCCTCGACCTCTCTTTTACGCTTTTATGCTCCTCCTCCTCTCTTTTATGATTCACTACTTAAATTTTTCCTTCTTTGCCTTATTGCTCCTTTATACTCCAACTGATCCTGATTTGCTCCTTTGTTCTTAATGATAATTTTGGTGTTGCTCCTTTCTGTTCCTTTGCCATCAATGACAATATTTCCAATAGTCTCTCCCTTTGGAATTAATGGCAAAAATTCCTCCAACACTTCCTGCCCCTTTCATTATGAGAAGTGTCTATCTTCCTCTGCTTGCTTTTTCTCCCCCTTTGAAATCAATGGCAAAGGGTTACACCTTTTTCCAGTGTATTTTCCATCATTGCCTTATTAGAGTTCTGCATAAGCATTCTTCATTCTGTCCACATACCTGGTTGGGACTCCTGCTCCATTTGGTGTATAAGCATTGTTGGGAGAACACTTTGGGAATCATTGAACTTGCATGTATATACATAGTAAGGTGATACCATCCCAAAGCACAGACTCCTTGCACTTGTATAATGTTGAAGGTGATGATAATGACACTCCATAGAGCAAACTGTACCAGACTTATATCACCAGAAATGTATCATTGGAATAATATTAAAATACTGAGAATTCTCCATATGATATATAAAGTCTGCTCCAAATATACTTAAGTCTATATTATGATCTTCATCTGAGATACATATCTGTGGAGGAAGATTGTAGATGGAATATGTCTTCTTTTGCAATACACATATGCAGTACACATATGTTCAAATATGATGATGCCAATATATCTTTTGTAGCCACGGTTCACCTTTACTACCAGATTACACAGTGATTTCTTTGCAGATTCAAGGATATATTTGCATAGAACTTGGTTCATAGGCCAGCCGCTCATACTTTCTTATAAGGGATTCTCAAATTCACCCACATACCACTGTTACATTACTTTTAGGTGTAACACATGCTTAAGGAAGACTAATGGTTAGAGATTGATATATCTGATATCTGCGGTATACACTTATGCCAAAAGTGTCTATGCATCCAAGGCCAAGATATAATATGATACCCATTGATAATACATGCGGTAATTTTTACTTTGGCTCGTAAAGACAACCATAGTTACGATACCCTTGATACTCTTAGTTATTTGTATTGATATCTCTACTGTTATCAACAACAGTCAACAATATACATAATCTGATTCTAGCATCATTAACCTTTTGTACTGGTAGAGATGCGAGATCATTCAATTGTCTTATCACAATGCGTTTCAGGAAGAAATTTTCAATTTATTTAATCAGAGTCTCAAAGATAGACTGTTCACATTTTTATCATTCATTTATCTGCTTACCTTCAAAACAAAAACATGCCCAACTTCAATGCAATATTAGCACATCAGTAATGCCTGCTCCAATACCAACACCGCTCCAATAATAATGTTTGGGTGCTTCCTAGAGCAGCTCCTCTTTGAGTTCAGTATAAGCATCCTTCATTCAGTTCTTTTGTTATTAAATGAATATACACAACAAACTAATGCTATCACAACTCATGAGAATGATAGAAGGCATGTCACCATAGAATGTTCTTTTCTTTTGTCCCTTGCTGCTTGATGATAGTGATATATGCCAGAATTATGATGAATATGTAATCAATACAAGTCAAAATCCCTTAATGCTGATCTGAACAATCAGTTCAAATAGAGCTTACACTTTATTGTAAGATTAGACAATATCTTTCAATCTAAAAGTCCCAATGAATTTAATATTGAAGAGTTCCATATTTAAACATAAAACCCTTGAGGCTTGATACATTCCATACATTGGACAATCTTACTCTCAATTATACACTTTTATTTATGACACAAAGGGGTATGTAGTTCAATTATCAACTCTCTGCAATGGTAAATATCATTTATTCCTTTCTGTTGAAGTACGTTTCAGATGAATCAATAATAGACTCTTGACCTTCAATAGTAAGATGAACACAACTAACCCATCATACTTCAGAAACTTCAACTATTCTATCCCCATGTTCTTCGGGAAACATCTTCAATTTGGCTACTTGAAGTTTTATTAGACAGACTTCAACAAGCTTATGGATGACTTAAGAAAGAGTCCTTGAAAGTATATCAATACTGAATTGAAAAGGCGGACATTCATATCCAAGACTACGTGATTCTTCAGTGCTCAATATAACACATAAATGTACATAAGATAATGATGCTTTGATATTTTACTGACCTTTCCATGCTTTTATAACACAGCTCGACATTCTCCAACATTTGCAACTAGAAGATACTTTACACTAATAAGAGCAACCATAAATTAATCCACACATATTATAATGCTGATAACGCTGGGAATACTTCCTTGATGTATTTATACCATACCACCACCATGATGCATACCATAATATTCCAATCCTGAGGCCCTGTATCATACCACTGCTCCAATAATAACACTTGGGATGGATATTTGTAATGATATAATGATAATAACATTTTTCATATTCATCCTTCTTAAAAGAATTTTGTTTCATTATCAACACTTGCAGTGAGACACACAATGTAATCATCCTCTTAGTTTCCAAGTTCATGACTGATGTTCCCTTTACCACCACGGCTACTTGCTGCTTTCTCTTCTTCCATCAAACTGTTGGCTATTGAATGCTTCAGGTGTCCTTCTTCCTCTATAGTTCTCTGCCAAAGGAATTGTCCTTTCCCTTCCTGAACTTTTAGTTGTTCTTATTCCAAGAAACTCTTATTTGACAGCTCTTATGGGGACTTTTTATGAACTTCTCTCCCCCTGGGATGTTGCTTCTTGTCTATCACTGACTGGATATCTGCGTTGCTTCCTAGAGCAGCTCCCCCTGAGACTATGATGAATTCATTATGTTATTGAAGTAACAAGTTCCCCCTTTTTCTTCTTATTCCATAATTTGTTAGGGTTCCTCATAATATTTGCATCTCCTTTTGATTCACAGTTTGGTCTGATTTGATTTGGTTCCATCATCTGTCTAGAGTCCTTTAATGTATGTGGCAACCTACATTCATTTTCTTTGTGTCCAAGCTTGTGGCATACATAACATATTATTTTACCTAGGTACGTTTGAGCTAGTGTATAACATTTTGTGCTCCATTTTGAACATAGTTTAGAGTCAACAGATTTATGGCCAAATTCATTGCATGAATAACAATAGCCTTGGAAATTATTTATGTACCTGGCAAAAGGTTGTCCTTTCCATTTGATTGCTTGAGGAAATATTCTCATTTGTTGCATATTTTGTTGGTTAAACATGATTTGCTTTGTCTTACATTGAGCTGCTACATGTCCAAAGTCATTGCATGAATAACAGTAGCCATGGAAATGATTTGTGTACCTGGTGAAAGATTGTCTTTTCCATTTTCTTGCTTGAGGGGGTCTTCTCATTTTCTGCATCTTTTGCTGGTTAAAGTTGATATGCCTTGTCTTACAAAGTGCTGCAATATGTCCCGGTTTATGACAAGAGAAACATGTGATATGTTTCATAGGAGGAAAGATCCTCCTTTGAGATCTTTCGAACTTGTTCAATTGATCTTCAGGAACAATTGAGATTTTTGCAACTACTTGCTTCTTCCTCTCATTCTTTGTCTCTTGATGTTGCTGCTTGTTTCTGTTTGTTTCATTACACATAAATTTCTTGATGGCTTCTGCTTCTATGGATCCTTTTTGAGCTGCTTCATCATCCCTTTCAATGTCTACCTTCTCTGAGTTCTCCATGGAGGAAATATCATCTTCGAGATGCTTACACAACCTGCTCCTTTCTTCTATCAGTCTTCTAGATGAAATAATCTCAGATTGATGAGAGTTATCATTTTCCTTTATTACAACTTTCACAAAAGTAATAGATTTCTTATCCTCTGCCTTCGACTTGCTGGATTCTCCTTCATATCCTATCCTAGTCTTTACAAGAGGAGATATTTGTTCATTCAATATCCTGTCCAATTGTTCAACATGTTTTACTTGCTGAATGTTCATTGTTACATCAGTTTCAGCCGTTTCTAATTTCTTCCTTAGACTCACCACCTCTTCTTCCAATCTTCCACATTCCTGACTTTTCTCTCTTATTTGCTGCAGGAGAATGTCTTCTACTTCCCTTGATTCTTCTAGTTAAATATTTAACTTAATAAAATCTTCAGAGTTTGGTTCATCCTTAACATATTTCAGAAGGATTTCCTTTTGTTTTCTAGTCTTGAGCTTGAGTCTATCAATTTCATTTAGGGCACCCACCAACTCCTCCTCAAGGTCTACCTTACCTTCTTATTCAGATTCCATAGGATCATCTTCAAGATCATCCATACTCATTAATGTGAATTCTGAGATTCCATCTTCATCTGGGGATTCATCTGAGCTTTCAGATGCAATGCTATCTTGCTGGGAAAAAAAGGTTTTTATCTTAAATTTCTTCCCTTTTTGCATATTATAGGAGCTGCTTTTCTCTTTCCCTTTAGACTGATTCTCTGTTATCTTATTGGGACATTTTGAGGCCCAGTGGCCCACTCTTCCATAGTTAAAGCACTTGAATGGAATCTTACCTTTGTACTCACCTGTGCCTCTGTCCAATCTTCTAACAAATTTAGCTTCTTCTTCATCTAGCTGTCTTCCAACTGAAATGATTTCAGACTCTAGTCTTTCATATTGTATATCTCTCTCCTTGAGATGGTTATTAAGCATTCTTCCTAAACTCCTTGCTTCTTCAAGTTGTGCCTTCAGGCCAAAAATTTCTTCCTTATCTTCATATTCTATCTCATCACACATTTGCACCAGTGTCTTAAGGTATTTGTTTTCATTCATCAATCTTTCTATTTCAGTCAAGGCTGTGTCAGGTTTAGATTTTTCTTCAACTGCAATTTCTTCATGGAAATCACATCCATTCACCCTAGTAGATATCTCATTTGATTGACCTTTTTTTTTTTCCTTTTGAAAGGAATTTTTATTCTTCTTCTTGTTTATCTTCTCCTTCTTGATAATGCAACCAACATTGTCTCCTTCATGCATGAGATGCAATATATTCCAGATTCCTTTTGCAGAAGTTAAATCCATTATTGAATCAAGATCCTTGTTATGAAGACTCTTATATATCACAGATTTTGCCTTGGCATTCCACTATTTTTCTTGCAAAGATGGAGAGTCTGTGCAGTAACCATCACATACAAGCTTCCATACCTCAGGTTCATAAGCCATTAAATCTGTTTTAACCTTATCTCTCCATTCATGAAAGTTTGTTGCACTCAACATGGGTACATTTTGATAGTCCATAACTCAACCAGATCTCCTTCAAGCTATTAGGCTTACACCAAAGGAACCTTATTTGATACCAATTGATGAAACCTTAGGTAAACTGGGGGGTGGGGGGTGAATCAATTTAGTACATTCTTGGTCATTAATACTCTTTTCATTCAACTCATTAACTACTCCATTTTATAAGCAGATTAATACATAATGAATCAGCAAACTGAATGTGTGGACAACAAGTAATTAAGCAAAAAAATACATCACATCAACACATAATCATCAAGCACATAGAAAACATATATAAGTGGAAACCCATAAGGGAGAAAACCACGTCTTATTATTGTTGTGATGTAAAGGCAAACTCCAAATCCCTCTCACTACTAATTTTCTGTAGGCTCCAACCTACATGAGGCTACTGCCTCAAATTTTGCAAGCTACAACTTGCAAGGAAGCTCCAACCCCCATCTATTTTCTGCAGGCTACAACCCACAGGAGGCTCCTACCTCAACCAACTCCAACTGGACATCTATCAAGCTACAACTTGAAACAGAAGCACCAACTCCCATGTATTTTCTGTAGGCTACAACCCACAGGAGGCTCTTACCTCAATTTCTGCAAGCTACAACTTGCAAGGAAGCTCCAACTCCCAAATATTTTCTGCAAGCTACAACCTACAGGAGGCTCCTACTAGAAATTTTTCAAGCTACAACTTGAAAAAGACTACAATCCCCTCACTCAACATGAAACTAAAATGCTGATTTACCTGGATATAATCTCTGTTATACTCCTTCACTACTTCCTCTTCAGCCTTCATATATACTTCATATCAACTTCTGATATGCACAACATCTCTATCATCTCTCTCTTATTCTTCCACTCTCCAACCTTCTGCATCTCTTTTACATTTTTCCGCTCTCTCCCATTCTGCAACTTTATAACGTTTCTATGCACACTAATATTGCATGTTTTATACATATAACTACACGACTATTTGCATTGTACAAGGAATACGAAGTGAACATGCCTGACCCTATGTCTTCCACCCATTTGATTCCTCATTCTTCAGTTTAGGTTATTATATCAGAAATAATCATTACAACACTCATGGAGTTTTGCCTATGCCTATGGAGACTTGCCTTTTCATCACAAAAAATATAAAATTATCAATGGATTTACATTTACAATTACAACAAGTATATTTCACTCAGCCCTTTAAGCTCTTGGCTCACTGTGCGTTTGTCCTTTCTTCTGCTGTCACTGTATTTTTTGTTTCTGCAGTTATATCATAATATTTATGCACAAACTCTTTTTTCCCGACTTGACACAGCTGACATGTTTCCATCAGTGCCACCATATTTCCTTTTTCCCGACTCTGCCTCTTCTGCTCGTGCCTGCTGCGTTCAACCTTCACCTGCTCCTTTGCTCTGTGTCGGGTCACTTACCCGAGTCTCCTTCTGCTGCATTCAGAATTTTGTTATTAAGCAGCTGCAGTAACCTTGCATGAGTATCGGGTCACTTTCCCGAGTCTTTCCTCTTGCGTTCAACCTTTCTTTTTAGCTCACTGCCACAACCGCATAACACAGTTCTGTACTTAGAGTCGGGTCTTACCTGATTCTACTCTCGTTCGGATTTTTCTTTATACGCCCGAGTCTTTTGCCTGCATTCAGTATTTTCTTCGTAAAATAGGCGTATCCACAAAGAACTATGGATCTGAAATATATTAATATTTACCTCTAAATGATATCGCATCCAGTCACATCTATCACATTTCGACGTTCCATAGGTTTTACGTTATAATCCTCCTTTTTCTCCTTCGATGCGATTTCTTCACAAAAAGGCCTTATTTCGGATTTGAAATCCCTTGCAATTTAACTCTGAAGCTACATTACATCCACCCCTTATTTCATGTTGCAATATTTAGCTCATAGCAATAACAAGTTTCCTCTTATCATATACGATATGCGATCGCATCGCAAATCACACTTCTTATTGCATCGAAACTTAAAACAATTAACTTGCGATGACTTAACGTATAAATATAAGAATCACCGATAGCGATGTGCGGTATGTGAATGGGTTCCATGCCAGACTTTAAATCCTCTAGGCTTTAAATTTGTAGGATATCAGATTTGAAACTCTTATCGCATTTCGCACTTTGGCATTTTAACATGATTCTTGAGTGCTTATCCTCCTGAGCTTGCAATGTGCGATATGCGGGCCATGTCTACATCATCTCTACGTAATCGTGCAATGTCACCTTGCCACATCATTTCCACGTCATCACCACGTCATCTCTACGTCATCGCCACGTCACTTCCACGTCATGTTTCCATTTCATCTCCCGCTCTTCGCATTTCACAATTCTGTGTCTTATCGCATCGCAACTTAAAAAAATTAACTGGCGATAACTTAACATATAAATATATAAAAAAACGCCGACAGTGATATGCGATCGCATCGCATCGCAAACTTTTCACATTATCGCAACTTCACAAATTTACATCTCTACCATTAACTGTTATACCATATTGCATGCGCTATGCGATATGCGGAAGGACCTCCGTCTGATACATGTCCACTTCGGCATTTTCACAATTTAATTTGTGATGAGATATTAACCATCCATCTCTCAACCTTTATTTATGTGATAATATTCTTATCGTCCATATCAACATGCATATTAAGATTTATTTGCGATTTGTGGGGTCAGGTCTTCTGTTGCGATTGCGATTTGCGGTGAAGCCTCCGAACAATGTTCTGTACAAATATTTGCACGACTCGACCCTGACCTCTGCACTGTTCTGAACGCATTCAATAGCCCAACTCTTGAGATTTTCCGAACTTAAAATAACACGACTTGACCCAAACTTGATGCCTTTGTTGCCTTTGCTCCTTGATAAAGGTTCTAATGCTGCTCCTTGCCTTTTTACAGCTCCTCTCTAATCCTTTTCCTTAATGATGATTTTTGTGTTGATCCATGCCTCTTTGCTGCTCCTATGCCTTGCTCCTTTGCCTCTAATGCTACTCCTCTGCCTCTCTTTTATGCTTCTATACTTAACTTTTGCCTTCTTGCCTTATTGCTCCTTTATACTCCAGCTGATCCTAATCTGCTCCTTTATTCTCAATGATAATTCTGGTGTTGCTCCTTTCTGTTCCTTTGCCATTAATGACAATATTTCCAAGGAATGCATAATTAGTTCTATACGCCCATTTACATTTAAGAAGTTTTCTTCCTTTTAAAAGAGGTATAAGATCCCAAGTATTTCTTACCATTAAATAATAGTATTCTTCTTTCATTATCATTTCCAAATCTAGCTGGCCAAAATTTTCTACAAATGTTTTTGGATCACGAGTCCCTAAAACTGAAGAAGAAAGAGAGGAGGCTCACTAGTAGTATGAACATGTATGATGTAAATCCATAGGATAAACAACAAGATCATGAACTACTTATCATGTTGTGTATACCCATTTGGGAAATGGTGGTGTTTGTGCAATTTCATGTTCAATGGACCCAATTTGAGGAAGGTGAGTAGGAAGAGGTATATTTTCATCCTCAATGTCATCCTCTGAAGAAGAAACCATGATAGAATCACTAATAAAATTTTTGGGAAGAGAAGATGGCACAATGTTGAATTAAGCTCATGGGCCAAGAATATTTCATCAAACATAACATATCTCCTAATAATGATTTCATGGAATGAAGTTATAGAATTCCATAACCTTTAACATATTAAGAATATCCAACAAAAATGTGCTTCTTGCTTATAGGTTAGAATGCTTTCCTATTTTGGTTAGGAATGTGAGCCCATGCTTTACTAATAAACACATAGAAGTGGCTTGCATATTGTTTAATTTTACACCATGATTCTTCCAATGTTTTGTGTTTTAAATCCTTTGTGGGAGTGCATTTAGTATGTAATTGGAATAATTAATAGTTTCTACAGAGTAAAGAAGACTTAATCGCTTAGATTGGATCATACAATTTTTTGTTTCCCTTAATATGTGATTCTTTATTTCAACAACACCATTTTTCCTTGGCGTATATGGAATAATATGTTGCCTATAAATGCCATGTGTAGTGTGGTAAGTTGTGAATTTGTTGTTAACATATTCACTTTCATTATATGTTCTCACCTCAGTAACTTATGGCTACAAGGGCCTCCTATGCCACATGCATGTTAAAAAAAAAACACTCTTTAAGTTTTAAGAAATTCCAAGTAGACCCATAGAAGTCACCAATCAGGGTTAGAAAGGACTTTCACCCAGAGAAAAAAGGATTCAAGCTACACATCATTATGAACAAGCCTCAAGGTGGTTCCAAGCATTCTAAGACAAACATTTGACTATCCTGACAATGTTTGCTAAAATCATAGGTTGCATAAACACATCTCTGCAAGAGATGAGAGGAAGATCAATCACCATATTTTGATTACATAACTATTGCAATAAGTGATAGTTTAGATGACCAAATATCTCATGCCAAAATTTTCTCAACTCATTGCTATGAGTAATAAAAATCAATGAAAAAGATAATGACCTGAATACACTTAACACAACTTGGCAATATCATCAACAATTTTGGTTGCCAAGATATGTTTGCAATCTTTTAAATTTTGGAATACTCTAACTTGGTGAGGTGAAAAATCTATTGTTTTAGCTTCATTTGAACGAGCAGTTTGGTATACCAATAGAAGGTTATGGGAAATAATTAGAACACATAATACATAATTAAAATGACCATCATCTACCTAGATTTATTTAGACCCTACAATTCTAAGATATCTATCATCACCAACAAATATTTGCTTAGTGTTACATTCATTGAGAGTAGAAAAAATGGCTTTATCCTCAGCCACATGATATTATAAACTATCGTGGATATTCCACTCAATAATTCGGCGTAGCATATCTACTAAAAGTAGACTTGAATTTATACTATGAAGGTTAAAATTCATTTAGGTTCCATTTTGTTAATTGTTGATTTGTTATTTGTTCATGAAATAGATAAAAGAAACACAAACATGTTTAAAAGAAAAACTCTTTAAGTTTTAATAAATTCCAAGTAGACCCATAGAAGTCACCAATGAAGGTTACAAAGGACTTGCACCCAGAGAAAAAAAGATTCAAGCTACACATCATTATGAACAAGCCTCAAGGGGGTTCCAAGCATTCCAAGATGAACATTTTACTATCCTGACAATGTTTGCTAAAATCATAGGTTGCATAAACACATCTTTGCAAGAGATGAGAGGAAGATTAATCACCATATGTTGATTACATAACTATTATAATGAGCGATAATTTAGATGACCCAATATCTCATGCCAAAGTTTTCTCAACTCATTTCTATGAGTAATAAAAATCGATAATGACCCGAATACACTTAACACAACTTGGTAATATCATCAACAATTCCAGTTGCCAAGATATGTTTGCGATCTTTTAAATTCTTGAATACTCTAACTTGGTGAGATGAAAACTCTATTGTTTTAGCTTCATTTGAACGAGTGGTTTGTTATACCAATAGTAGGTTACGGGAGATAATTAGAACACATAATACATAGTTAAAATTCTCATCATCTAACTAGATTTATTTAGACCCTACAATTCTAAGAGATCTATCATCACCAACAAATATTTTCTTAGTGTTACATTCATTGAGAGCAGAAAAAATGGCTTTATGCTCAGCCACATGATATTATAAAATATCATGGATATTCCAATCAATAATTCGACATAACATATCTAATAAAAGTAGACTTGAATTTATTCTATGAAGGTTAAAATTCCTTTAGGTTCCATTTTGTTAATTGTTGATTTTTTATTTGTTCATGAAATAGATAAAATGTGAAGAATAGAGAATAATGAAATATAATCACATACTAACCATAATGAATGCAAGATATTGTTGGTTATGTGTTATATTATTTGCATGACTAATGTCATGTGTTGTAGGTTGCATCAGGTGCAATGGGTGGGTCGCACGATGGCAGTGCCCCCCAATTTATTTTCTGGGTTGTTTTTTGCATATGTTTTTGGATTTTTTTGACACAGAGTTTTTGTCTTTACTAGTTTTGTGGCACATGGTTGTTTTTCCCATAGTTTTGTAGTTTTGATTAAGGAACTGTGGCTATATTCTAATCCATGATAAATGGATTGGTAGTTTATGGATGCTATAGGATACAATCTCAATGTTAATGTGTGTGTGAACCATTGCATCTTTTCTATTTGATTAAGAATTTGTTTGCAACAATTAATTGTATAGGGTTAGAAACTACATTTTTTGTAAGAGTGGTTTTGGTTTCAAGGGGACGCCTTTGTGGCTAAGGGGTTTGGCTCGGCCCTGTGGTAAACCCTATTATAGTGAGAGATTTGCAGAAGTGATTCTTATGATATAAAAACTGGCAAGTAGTTGAAAGATAAAGATTAAGAAATTCAATGGGAAAAATTCTGAGTTCTCGAAGCTTAAAATGGAAGATTTGTTGGTGAATAGAGATCAGTGGATCATTGTGGATCCAAGTTTCACATAGATGGAGATATCAATAGAAGACTTGACCAAACTGGATTGAAAATAAAAGAGCACAATACAATTGTGCCTCTCAGATTCAACATTACTAAATGTTTTAGGAGAAGCTACAACAAAGGCTCTGTGGAACAAGTCAACGGATTTGTATTAGTCTAAGTCCTTAGTGAAAAAATTGTTCCTGTAGAAAAACCTATATAACATGATGATGAAGGATAGAGACTCAATTAGAAAGAAAATGAAGGCCTTCAATATTGTGGTAATTCAACTACTACATGTTGATATTAAGATTTTAAATGAAGATAAGTGCATAAATTTGTTGTGTTCATTTCCAGACTCATGTGGTAGTCTAGTTATTTCTATAGATTACATTTCAAGTACTTTAATTTTTTATGAAATAGTCTCATCCTTGTTATCAAGGGAGATGAAACATGAAAACATGGGAATTCATAACACAAATACCTTGTTTGTAAGAGGACGCTCCCATAATAGAAATAAAAGTAAGTCCTCCAGTGGGAGATTTGAATCTAAAGAAAGATCTAAATTTCCAGGAAAATTTGTTAAGGCATGTTGGAGATGTGGAAAAGAAGGGAATTAAAAGAAAGGTTGTAGATATAAACAAATTGATAAAGTGGAGGGATCTAAAGATTCTCTTTCTATGGAAGCAAAAAACTCCTCATACGAAGGAGGGGATGCATACTTGGATTCTTCATGTACACCTGTAGATCATGAGGCATTATTAGTCGACTCAGGTGCATCATTTCACATCAGTCCTCACAGGAAGTGGTTTTGTGAGTATGAAAGTGTAACACCCTCCTCCAATATTTAACCAAGCTAACTGGTCCATTAGGGTAAACATGCGATGAAGAGTTACTATGATATGATTCAACTCCCCAAGTACAATTTAGGAAGTGGAATCGACAAAAAAAAACCAAACTAACCTTCTTCAGAAGCTAAAGGACCCCCAAGGGCTAACCCACCACTCCAGGTTCCAAACCCCTGAGTTAACCTACTTTCTGACTGAAATAGACCCCCAGTTGCACCCATGACAAGCCCTCCATGCAATTGAAACCCTCTAGTCACATGCACAACAAGTGCATCCATGCGACTGCAAAATTTTCAAGGTAGTTTTGTGTCAGTGACCCTGGATTCTGAGCCAATTTTCCAAGGCCAACACTAAGGCCTCTGCCTAGAACTTGATGAAACTCTCAGAAATGATAAATAACAATATGACAAGGCCTGTAATGCAAAAATTGAATAAGGACCTGACCTAACAAGGCCTAGCCATAACAAACATTTCGTCAAACACATAGTGAACATGTAAAATATAGGTCATATAAACACATATGAGCACAGGGACTTCATACTTATCTGAGAATTATCAAGAAGGTATGATGCCCTCTCATAATAAATGCAATATCATCTATTAGATCATTCTTTCATTAACATTTCATTTACGACACAAAACAAGATGAGAGCCATAAATCAAGTCTATCATAAACCATTATTATAGCCCACATATAAAAAATGATAAAACAACCATTATAAGCACACAATAACAAACACATTTACACATAATACATAAGAGGAAAAAGGATCTTATTAACATATGAAAAATGCAACCAGGTCAGGGACTTCCACATGCCACTCGACCATCGATTGGGTTGAACCAAATCTTTCTTTCAGTCTATCACCCCCGTGCCATATTCCAACAATGAATTTGGTACTTACAACAAAACAACGAGACATTCCTCAGGCTTTACCACAATCCACTAAGTGATTCCTAGACCCAAGCCCTCAACTATACAACCGAGCTTTACCATAATCCCACCAAGGGATTCCTAGGCCCAAACAAGAAACATACATTACCAGGATTTACTGTAATTCCACCACATACCGCTCCAAGGATAACTAGGCCTATACAATCTTGGATGCCTCTGGATCTCTCGACCTCAACCGTGAGGATTTTTTCTGTTTCCACCATCCAGGCTTTACCGTATATACCACCATTTACCGGTCAAGTATTCCTAGGCCCAACATGGGTATACACAACCAATATTTACCACAATCCCACCTTCACCAGTCCAGGGATTCCTAGGCCTTGTGTTTCTTCCGGAGACTGCCCCACTTAGTTTTAAAACCATCCGGTAATCCAACTCATCCAAATAAAAGAACCCCATCACACCATGGCTATCTGGAAATGGCAACGCAAGGCTGAGAACCATTGTCACACCTGGAAAAAACCATGCCAATGATAACAAGAGAACTAAATATACACATGCATATACCATGCATGCCAAAACTAGCAAGGAGACCATACACGCAACTCGATACCCGCATGATCTGAAATGACTGTATTAGTTTTGCTATACTAAGGGTCTTTCAGTTTTAAAAATATGTGCATCATTTGTTCATTAGTTTGCATAAGGATTAAGGAGTTTTTCCATGATTTATAGATGATTTTTAGTAAATTAGAAGCATAAAATAAGCATAAATAACACTGAAAAGTAGTGTAAAACAGAGAAATAAGTCACTACATGAAGTTTACACAACAGGCATGATGAAGCAGTTCACCCCTCCTGGGCTACATCTGTTGGGCCAACTCCCAATGGCTTGTCCATCTTTCATTATGCTAAAATTTTTGCTATTACATGTATTTACAGTGCTCTAATGATGTTTTCTCTACACCAATGGCTTCAGAATTCTCCAATTAGTAAAAAATGACTCTTCATTCACTTAGAATGGTCGAAAATTGAGCCTCCTACAATTTTTCCCAATGTCTCCTTGGAAAACTCCACTAAATGTGGAGAACTCCAGTAAGTTGGAGCTAAATCAGGGCTAACCACAAAAATTGGCAAGCCCCTATCCACTCCACCAAATAAGCTACTTATTAAATGTTACGGTTGGGCGGTGGCCACATGCGCACCCCCAAAATGTTAGAAGACATAGTGGTTAGCAGAAAATCCGTTGGGACTACGGTTAAAATGCTGAACCAGGGTTTATTTTTGTCGGGTTAGTGCTGATCGTGGAGGTTGGCTGGCATGACTGTGCCATGTGACATATATCGGGGAGGGCTGGCGGGTTTGGACCGCCGGTGGTTCCCAACCCCCAAACGTATGTGCTATACACAATAAAACAAACCCACCATCCTATATTGTTAAGTAACATGTGTAGAGGGGACGATAAATTGTCTGCATGCCCGGAGGGAGGTCAGGGGGTTGAGCCCTGCGACCTCAAATTTTTTTTTAATATGAAGTTTCAGGGCCACGTGGCAGCCTCAGGGCTATCCATGTGGCACCCTCTCATTGGTTCCTCCAACTCTTACCTCAAATAGATGAGTGACACTTGTCAACCAAATACTGGTCCGGTGGAAGGAATATTATGAGGAATATTCAATTTTTTTGCTTACGGTGCATCCCTAGTCAAACCTTGTCAAACTGTCGTAATTTTACCTACTTTCCATTTCGATCAGAATGCAATATATTCCTCATACAACATCCATTTTTCGAACCATTCACGGCGCCAGAATCAGGAAGACGAGATCTTCACAACCATCCTAGTTTCAACCCAATCTTGTAACTTTGAATTTTGAGAAAAATTTATGAACTCCTGATCATTCCTCTCCATTGGGAAGCTTTTGGACCCCAAAAGACTTGATTACATGTTCAGTAGATGAGGGTACAACTCCCTCACCTTTCCAATCTCCATCAATTTTCCCTTGCTTGGTTTAGTGCCTTTGAGCCCAACTCAAAGGTAGTCAACACTTCCACTCTTTGATGCTCTCATCCTCCTGTTAAGAATTGTATCTTCTTTGAGCTCATCCATAAATTCTAGCAAGAAATATTCAATAGAAGGTAGCTGAACATCACTTCCTTGTTCATCGATCAAAGGAGGCTCATACAAGCGTAAGTTTTCAACATTAACAACTGAATACATTTGCATGTAAGAAGGCAAATCAAGTTGGAATTCATTATTACCAAATTTTTTTATGATCTTGAAAGGACCATCGCGAATGGGTTTGAGATTTTTACCTTCCCCTCGCATCCTTTCTTTGCTAATGTGAAACCATACCTCATCTCACTCTTGAAACTTGTGATCAACCCAGTGTTTGTCATGCCTCTCTTTATATTTTCTTTGGCTTTTCTCAAGCTGTTCTTGAACTTGTTGATGTATCATCTAAATTTGCTCAATGAAATTTTGAGCCTTATCAATATCACTATGGCCATCAATTGCAACATCCTTCCCAAATATGAAGTCTAATGGCGATTTTGGAAAATACCCAAAGCATGCTTCAAAAGGTGAGATTTGTGTTGAAGAGTGCTTTGCTCGGTTATAAGTGTGCTGAATATAATGCAGTTGTTCATCCCATAACTTAGGATGTTTGCTGCAATATCCTCTCAATAGATGCACAACTGTTCTATTCACCACTTTAGTTCATCCATCTATTTGTGGATGGAAAGCGATACTCTATTTCAATTTTGTGTCCATCATTCTCCATAGATTTGTCCAAAAAATCCCAATAAACCTGGAATCCTTGTCACTAACAATAGAAGTGGGCAATCCAAAATGAACCCAAAAATTTTGAAAATAAAGTTCAACATTTTGTTCAACAGTAATGGTTTTCTTACATGGCATAAGTATACACATTTTACTGAATCTATCCACAACTACAAAAAGATAATCATGTTGCTCTCTTGACATAGGTAGACCTCCAACAAAGTCCATGGAGACGCTCTCCCATGGCCTTGAGGGTACCGGTATTTGTGTGTACAATCCAAGCTTCCTATTACTAGGCTTACTTGTTGCACACATAGAACAACCTCTTATAAAATTTGACACACTATCTATCATGCGAGGCCAATTAAAATACCTCTATAGATGCGACACTGTTTTTCTTACCCCAAAGTGTCCAACAATAAGAGAAGAATGAGCTTCTCTCATGACACCTAGCCTCTCTCCTTGTGGAATACATAGCTTTCCCAAGTGAAACAACAAATTGTTATGCATGTGATAATATTTTTCTTCAACTTGATTCCCTTCACTCAGACTAACATACACATCTTTGAAATCAATGTCATGTGCATATTGTTCTATGTAACTCTCATGTACAACATAATCATTTTGGAGTAAAGTAGAAGCACTAATGATTAGTCTCGAAAGCATATCTACAACTTTATTGTATATAAATTTTTTTACCTTATAACCAAGTGAAACTGTTGAATAAATCCCATCCACCTGAAATGTCTTGATTGCTGCAGTTTTGTTTGCGACTGCAAGTACTATAATGGTTGGTGATCAATGTGTAAAATAGTCTCTTTACCCATAAATTAGTGTTTCCACTTCTTGACACTTTGTACCAATGCATATAGTTCTTTTTCATATGTAGGATAATTAGTCACAACACCATTAAAATTTTCTAAATGAAAGGCGATAAGCTTACCATGTTGCAAAAGAACTGTGCCCATGGCATAGTCACTAGCATCGGTTTGTATCTTGAATGGTTGTCTCAAATTTGGTAGTGCAAGGACTAGAGCTGAACTGATCTTGTATTTTAAAGCTTTGAAAGCTTGCTGCTGTTTGCCTCCCCATTGGAAGCCTTTCTTCATACTTGTCACTGGACGCATAGGAGCTGCGATGGAAGAAAAGTTAGCAATAAATTTCCTCCAATATTGAGCTACACCTAAGAAACTTCTTACCTCAGTAACTATTTTGGGTGTGGGCCAATTCACAATGGCCTCTACTTTAGAAGGATAAGTCCTCAGTTCTCCTCCTCCTACAATATGTCCCAAATATACCAAAGAAGTCTTTACAAACTCACATTTTGACATCTTAAGAAACAATTTCTCTTTCTTCAAAATATCAAGCACTCTATTTACATGCAAGACATGATATTCTCTTGTTTTGCTGAAAATTGAAATTTCATCTAAGTTCACAATAAAAAAGTCATCAAGGAATGGTCACAAAACATTATCCATAACTCGCATAAAAGTTGTCAGTGAATTACATAAACCAAAAGACATAAATAGCCACTCAAAGAGTCATTGTTTGGTTTTGAATGCAGTTTTCCATATATCACTTTCTGCAATTCTTACTTGATGATATCCACTTCATAAATCTAATGTAGTGAAAAACTTTGCTTCTTTCAGCTGATCAAGAAAATCATCTATTCTTGGGAGTGGGTAATGATTTTTTATCGTAATTTTGTTCAAAGCTCGAAAATCTACACACATGCACCAAGTCCCATCTTTATTTGGTATCAAGACTATGGGTGAACCGCATGGCGAGGTGCTTGGCCTTATGATACCTTTATCCAACATCTCTTTGATTTGCCTCTTTATTTTAGCGTTCTCCATTATCGACATGCGATACATACCGATGTTTGGAAGAGGACAATACTGCTGCAACTGAATCTCATGTTGAATTTCCCTTTTTGGAGACAATCCTGTTGGCTCCTGAAACATCTCATGATGGACATTAACCACATAATATAATTCTGATTTCAACTTAGGATCACATGCCTCAAAATATTCATGATCAATATTAGCTTTGGGCTTAATCATAAGAAGAACAAAATTCTTACCTGAATTTACTAGCCTCTTTACCTGTACATCATTTACCAAAGCAATGTTTGTCTTTTTGCGGTGTGCTCTAAAAATGAGCTCCTTGCCATATTTGAAAAAATGATACTTGTTATCATGGCGATATAGAAGATCGCTTTCCTGTCATACAAGTAAGGACTCCCTAATAGATTACCAGTTATGTCAAATGGAACCACATCTAATTCAACTGTGTCAACAAAGCTTGCAGTGATTTCAAACCACAATATACATTTCCTTGTAACCTGTAGATTTGCATCCTTACAAATCCAACCCAATGGATATGGTTTTGTATGTGTTATGGTCTCAAGGTTAAGGTTTTTGAAAAAATATTCAGAGATTAAGTTTGCTTGTGACCCACTGTCAAACAGTGTGTCAATCTTGGTATGCTTGGATATGACCCTCACATGAAACAATTCTATTCTTTCTTCTTCATTTGGAGTGTTTATGTGACAATTTGATGTACTGGTACTAGTTTTAGTTTCAATTTCTTCAATCCCATGGCTGTGATTTTAGTCTCATCACCTGAATCAGACCCTAAATCATGTTGAGCTATAGCAGCAGTTTTCTGTTTCCATTTGTTATTGGGTTTCTTTGGCCTCAATTCTGGATGTAATTTCTAACAATGAGTTTCATCAAGGCCTTCTTTTGAAAAATGTTTACAAGTCACTTTTTCTCCCTCTTTCTTAATAGATGCATTCTTTTTGTTTTTACCTTTTGGGGTCTTTTCCTTGGCCTTACCCTTAAAAGGTTTCTTCCCACCCTCTTCAGAAATGTTCTTCCCACCCTCTTCAAAAATGTTCTTCCCTCTAGCTTCTAGATGTGTGGCCTGAACACAAACTTCATCTAGAATGGTGGGGTTAAATATGAGAATAGTATGTTTTAGGTAGCTATGTAAGCCTCCTATGTACTTTAGAAAAGTGTCTTGGATTTTCAAATCCACCCCTAATAAAAGAGCTCTTCTCCTAAATTCCTGTGTGTATTCTTGCACATTTTGTCCCTTTAACTGCCTAAAGTTATGTCAGTTCATGATGGCTTTTTGCATATGATATAATGGATAAAACTATTGTTTAATAACAACAATAAAATATGACCATGATAGAATAATCTTACCATGTTTCTTGATTTCCTCCTGTGTCTTGGCTTCCCACCAAACAAGTGCCGCATCTTCCATTCTTAAAGAAGCTAATTGAATTTTTGTATCATAATCTTGAAGGTTATGTATTCTTAGATAGACCTCCAATTGTCGAATCCAATTATCTATCTTGTCTGCATTTACTTCACCATTAGACATTGGCAATTCAAACTTTCAAGTTTTAATAAAGGATATACCAGTTCTCTTGGACTTGTGTGGCTGATGTACTGAAGAAGAGGTAGAAGATGACGATGATGATGAGGGTGAAGATGGTGGCTCTCCATTGCCTCCATTTCCTCCATTTCCCTTATTTGACTTGTCTTCATCATGTTGATCTACTAAAGATCCTTGTCCTTCCTTTTGGAGTTCAGATCCTTCTCCTTCTAGTCTCTCATTCCTTTCTTGATAAATAATTCTAACCATCTCAGTCATGTAAACAAATGCTTTCCTAAACCCTCTTTCTTCTTCATTAGGGTCAACTTCTTCACAAATTTCTCCTTCCTCATGAGGCATGCTTAATGGAGCTTCTACTTCTTTAGGAGGTGAACTAGGTGGTGGAGTTTGTGGCAATATTGCTCTCCTTTGGTTTGGCTCCTTTTGAGACCCTCCTGCTTCCATTTCTCATCTTTTGAGCTTGAGCCTTGTAAGCATCTAAAACTTGCAAACAATTAAAAAATTATTTGCACTAAATAACACCAGAGAAAAACTCTAGCTCTGATACCATCTGATCTAAAATAACTGTATTAGTTTTGTTGTGCTAAGGGTCTTTCAGTTTTAAAAATATGTGCATCATTTGTTCATTAGTTTGCATAAGGATTAAGGAGTTTTTCCATGATTCTTAGTGAATTAGAAGCATAAAATAAGCATAAATAACACTGAACAATAGTGTAAAACAGAGAAATAAGTCACCACATGAATTTTACATAGCAGGCATGATGAAGCAGTTCACCCCTCCTCGGCTACATCTGCTGGTCCAGCTCCCAATGACTTGTCCATCTTTCATTATGATCAAAATTTTGCTATTACATGTATTTACAATGCTCTAATGGCTATTTTCTCTGCACCAATGGCTTTAGAATGCTTCAATTAGTCAAAATTACTCTTCATTTACTCAGAATGGTCGAAAATTGAGCCTCCTACACTTTTTCCCAATGTCTCCTAAGAAAACTCCACTAAATGTGGAGAACTCCGGTTAGCTGGAGCTAAATAAGGGCTGAACGCAAAAATTTGCGTGCCCCTATCCACTCCATTGAATAAGCCACTCATTAAATGTTACAGTTGGGCGGTGGCCACATGCACACCCCCAAACCATTAGAAGACATGGCAGTTAGTGGAACCCCCATTGGGACTGCGGTTTAAATGATGAACCAGGGTTTATTGTTGTCGAGTTAGTGCTGACCGTGGAGGTTGGCTTGCATGAATGTGCCATGTGACATATATCGGGGACCGTTGGCGGGTTGGGACCGCCGGTGGTTCCCAACCCCCAAACGTATGTGCTATACACAATAAAAAAAACTTGCCATCCTATATTGTTAAATAACATGTGTAGAGGGGACGGTAAACTGTGTGCGTGCCAGAGGGAGGTCAGGGGGTTAAGCCCTGTGACCTCAAACAAAATTTTAATATGAAGTTTCAGGGCCACGTGGCAACCTCAGGGCTAGCAATGTGGCACCCTCTCATTGGTTCCTCCAACCCTTACCTCCAATAGAAGAGTGACACTTATCAACCAAATACTGGTTTGGTGGAAGGAATATTTCGAGGAATATTCTATTTTCTGCTGACTGTGCATCCCTAGTTAAACCTGGTCAAACTGTTGTAATTTTACCTGTTTTCCATTTCGATCAGAACGCAATATCTTCCTCATACGACATTGGTTTTTCGAACTGTTCACGGAGCTGAAATCAGGAAGACGAGATCTACACAACCATCCTAGTTTCAACCCAATCTTGTAACTTTGAATTTTGAGCAAAATTTATGAACTCCTGATCACTACAAGTAATCTTGTTGTAGTTGGTTGATCTAGCTCTTTCTTGCTTGAACTTTGCTTTCCAATTCCTTCTTTGTACTTCCTTTGGTTTCCTTGATCCAATGCTAGAGTGCTCAAAGAATACTCTAAGTTTGCAAGAGTAAGAGAGAGAGAGAGAATAGAGAGAGAGATCCAAAACTGAACTATCAAAAAGCCATGAAATGATCCTTATAAGCCTTTTTATCAATGAGGCCTCTAATTTCTTCATTTTTCCATTATTTTTCTTCATTTTCCTCCTCACATGAAACCTGTGACCTTTCACCTTCCTTTTCTCCTATTTTCGTTTATTTTCATAAATAAAATGCCAACCAATGTCTATTGCCTTTTCAAAACCTTTGCCATTGTCTTTTCCAGTTTCCTTTAGCCATAATAAATCAAATGAACACCCACACTAGGATGTTTTTCCCAACATTCAACTTGGAATATGTGTCCCGTGACCTTGGTCTTATTCTTCCTTTATTAACTTTATTACATGTATTTTTAACCGAGGGTTGTTACATACCCTTCCCCATGAGGGGAACATTGTCCTCTGTGTTCAATGACACCTACAACTAGAAAAAACATTGAAAACCAAAACATACTTCCCATGAAGATTTAAAACTTAGTTTGATGTAGTATTTACAATTAACAACCCACTGAAAAACATAACCAACATGACCACATAAAAACATGACAACCATATTGCTTATTGGAGCTTTATAACACAACTCGTGATATATATATATATATATATATATATATATATATATATATATATATATATATATATATATATATGGCATTGCCTCAACTTAAAGAAATGAAGGATACATAACCCACATCTGATTAGCCATCTCTCATGTAGCTTCATCAGGCCCAAAGTGCTTCCACTGCACTTTAACCTTCTCAATTGCTCAGTTCTGGAGCATGAGAATATTTCTATGGAAAAGACACCGAGGTTCCAGCTGGAAATCTCCTTCTGGTTCCACCTGCAATACAAACCAATCAATAACATGATCAACATATTTTACATATATTTTAAGCAATGAAACATGAAAAACATCATGGAATTTCACTATCGGAGGCAGTGCAAGTCTGTAGGCCACTAGTCCAATACTCTCAAGGATCTCGAAATGCCCGCAATATCAAGGTGCTAGCTTTGCACATGACCCAATCCTTAAGGAGCTCTAATTGCGGTTGATGCACAAGTACAGATGCTCTCCAACCTGAAACTGCTTAAATGCCCTGTGATGTCTTGGATAAATTTCCTGTCTATCTTGTGTTGCCTTTAGATTCTTATTGGTAACTTACATTTCTTGTTCCATGTATACTAACATATCTAGTCCAATCAACACCCTATTCACTGGATCAATCCAACTGATGGGAGTATTACAACTCCGCCCATAGAATGCCCAAAACAGACTCATCCTCAGTGACTCCAGATACCCATTATTGTAAGAAAACTCAACCAGAGGTAGATACTATTCTCACTTCCGCTGTTGATGCATAACATACATTCTCAACATGTCCTCTAAAATCTTGTTGACCCTCTTTGTCTTTCTGTCTGTCTGCAGATGATAAGTTGTGATGAAGGCCAACTCTATACCCAAACCTACAAATAACTCTTTCCAGAACCTAGAAGTGAAATTAACATCTCTGTCTCATACAATATTCTTTGGCACACCATGTAGCCTCACTACATCTATGATGAAAACCTGTGCTACATCATTAGTTGAATGAGTAGACTTCACTAGAATGAAGTGCGCTACCTTTGTAAACCTGTCAACTACAACCATGATAGAATCATGATGCCTATATGTCCTCGGAAAACCAGTGATGAATTCCATACAAATGACCTCCCATTTCCATTCTGGAATCAGGATTAGATGTAGTAAACCACCTTGATGCTTAGACTCTACTTTCACCTATTGATAATCCAAACATTTAGCGACAAAATTTGCCACTTCCTTCTTCATATTTGGCCAATAGTTGAACTTATTCACAATTTTCAATGTCTTCTGGTATCCCAGGTGACCTGGATATGGCTTAGCATGAAATTCCCTCAAGATAAGCTTCTTAAGCTCACCGTTGTTCGACACATATATCGTGTCCTTTGTTGGAAATACTGAGAGGCGGGGTGGGGGGTGAATCAATATTCCTTTCAATTAGAGCATTAGTTAATCTTCATTTATTATCAGTGTTTGTACAATGATAGCAGAAAACAAGAGGAACACAAATGCATACAGTTTTTAAGGTGGAAACCCACTCCAGGACAAAAACCACCTAATGCTTTTCTAATAATTCTTTAATATTCAACTCCAATTGAAAATGAAGCTCCAACTTCCTAGAATCCAGAAAAGAATTCTTCTCCAGCTCCCACTGGATGGATGCTCCAACACCCGAGATTCTTTAGTAGTCAACTGAATGGATTCCCCAACACCCAATGAGCTACAACTCACCCTAGCACCACCCTACCACCCTATAGAAGAATAAAATAAGAATGGACTCCCGTACCAGGGAAAATGGTCCACTTTACAATGATATAGAATGATGTAGAAGAAGAATATATACTAGACCATAACCGAAAATTTGACAAAACCACCTAAGATGATCCTAGACCTCCCAACACTACCTCGTCAACCCTTGACAGATAGACACTACTACAATTTTTACAATAATGTATTTACAATGACTTAGTACAATGATACCTTTACAATGATTGTATGCAATGCTGCCCACTTGAAGACTTCATAGGATGAAATTCTTGCCGCTGTTATGCACCTTGGTTGATGCTCTTTTCATGCTACCCTCTGCTGCACCTTGCTTTGCTTTGCTTCCCTAGAAAGTTTGGTCCTTTGCAACCCTTGACAACACATGATCTAGCTTTTTCTTTGCCTTCTAGGAGCTCGATATTGAATCTGGTGTATCTCTGTTATTTCAGATCCTAAATATCTAATTTTCAGTCCTATAATATTCCTCTGAGTCTTCTTTCCAATGCCACAGGTTTGACCCAATTTGGATTCTTCAAGAGAGAGTTATACTCAATCTCTCACAATGCCATAATTATGGGCTGTTTCAACAGAGCACACTTGTACGGCGTGCCACGTGTTACTGTTGCTTTATTTGGCTCTGAAATTGATAGAGAAAAAACTACAGACTATGCACTATCTGCCACTTTTTATGGAATTTCAATCCAATACTCAGAGAGAGAGTTATGATGATTTTACCAAGGTCACTTCTTTGAGATGAATTTCAAGAGCCTGCAAAAACCTTGACTTCCACAGATCATATCTCCAAAAATATTGTGCACCTTGATCTGACATTTTTACAGCAGCTTCCTCAAGATTTTGGCTTCGCTTCATAAATATTTTAGCTTCTGAACCTTTGTATAAAAAAATTTAGAGCGCAAATTCCACGATGACATGTTTCAAATGGAAAAATCCCTTGCATAAGGAGGAAATGAGGATCACAATTTATATAAATGCTTAGGTTGAGAGGGGCTTCAACAAGTGAACGTGGGAGGGATTTTAGGAGCTTAAAAAATATTAATTATGACTTTTCAATGATCCATGCCCCAACCCCATGGGGTTTTAGCCCACTAACTGGGGGTACAAACTTCAAACATGAATATCTCTCAAACAGTGAAGAATTACATGGCGTGCCATATATCAACGGAAACATCTCGACAAGTAGAAACCATCAAAAGAATTATTGACCTAGAATATATTAATTTGGTAGGTCAAAATTCCCATGCAATATTGGGTTAGCCCTTGGTGCTGCTTGGGTTGACATCAATGACAACCGCTGATCAACAATCTCCCCCTTTGGCATTGATGGCAACACAAGTACTCCCCCTACGATCATGACACCTATTCCTACAACATTCTCTCCCCCTTTGACATCAATGGCAAAGGGTAACTCCCCCTGAAACACAACCATCCTGCGGACCTATAAACACTTCCACTCCTGCTGACACACAACCGTCCTGCGGACCTGTACACACTTCCACTCCCCATGACACACAACCGTCCTGCAGACCTGTAATCTACTTCCACTCCCCCTTTATATTCTGAAAAAGGAAAATCTAATGAGAACTTGGGAGAATCCCAAGCTTCTGGCGAAGATATTCCAATGCTGGTGAATATTTAATATCTGATTCTTTTGGTGCTGCTTGGAATCTTGCTACTTGTCCAACTTCTTGCATAACATCTGGCCGAGAGGCTGTTACATATAGAAGACTACTAATCATAGATCTGTACAACCTTTGATCCACATCATTAGATGAGTCGTCTATGCCCAATTTTCAACCTATTACCATTGGAGTAAGGATGGGTTTGCAATCTTCCATTTTAAATTTCTTGAGAATTTCCTTGATGTACTTGGCTTGACATATAAATATTCCTTTCTTTTGCTAAGATATTTGAAGCCCTAAGAAGTATGTCAGCTCACCAAGTAAAGACATCTCGAAATAACTTTGCACCCTTGTACCAAACTTCTTACTTAGTCGATCATCATTGCTACCAATTATTGTATCATCCTCTTTAGCTATTAGACATGCTTTAGTTGCTTCATCCAGAACATATATGTCGTTTGGAGCTCGACTTGCTATAGCCACAATTTCACCATACATGCCTTTCCTGATTTCACATTTCGTGGAGTTGAATAGTATTGTGTGTCCTTGATCACACATTTGTCCAACACTGAGCAGATTGTGATTCATGTTTTCAACTAATAGAACATTCTTGGCTAGAGCATCTTTGCTTCTGAGAGTGACAGTACCTGATCCTATAACATTTGAAGATCCATCATTTCCAAAGGACACGGTTCCATCCTTCTTCTCTTTCAGAGATACAAATTTATTTATATCTCCAGTCATATGTGTTGAGCAACCGCTATCAACATACCACACATCTTTGTTCTTTTGAGCCTTGAAAGCGAGATCACAATTATCATTCTTCTTCTTCTTACATGTTCGTTCGTTCTGTGGCTTCAAAGATTCTTCTGGAGGATTTTCAAGTCTGCAGTCTTTGGCTATGTGTCCAAAGTTTTGACATTTGTAACATTCAATATTATTTCTTAAATGTTCAAATCTATTGATGTTTCGCTAAGCCCTAGATGGTTCATATTTGATAGATATCTTGGAATTGTATTTGTTCCTAGGGTACGTGCGACATTCTACAACTTTATGACCAAATTTTCCATATGAATAACAGTAGCCATAAAAAATATGTTGGTACCTGGATGGAAATTTTCATCAAGGAATTGTCTTCCAAGGCTGTTCTTGCAAATCTTGTCCAATGAAGTCTACATGCATGTCAGATCTCATAGGTTCATTGTATTTTGTTGTAGAAGGTCTTGCTTCTTCTTCTTTGTAACCAATGCTAGTTTTGTCGTTGTAAGATCATTAATTGTTGATGAGTTCTTCTAATTCCCTTGAGCTGTTGGCATAGTTTTGGATAGTTTTTCCTTTCTTCACTTCCTCACGCAGCGAGACTACTTCGGCTTCTAATTCTTCCCTTTCTTGGTTGCTTTCTTCCAACTTCTTTTGAAGTGACTCTTCAATGCATTTGTGTTCTTCAACTTCAATTTTGAGACCTTGAAATTGTTCTTCAAGAGTATTGGAACGGATCTTCTCCGCCTTGAGATCTTTTATAAGCTTGATTGCTTCCTCATAAAATTATTCTATGGTCCATCCTTCTTCTTCGTTGTTTGATACCTCTTGTTTATTGTGCTTGGCCATAAACAATACTCTCACATTGGCTTCTTCTTCATTGTCATTGTCTTCATCAGATGATGAGCTATCTTTTTAAGAGAGAAAGTTCCTTTTGGATCCTTGCTTGTTGAATTTCTTAAAGCCTTTATTTCCTTTTGAGTTTCCATTACTTCTGTTTGGACATTTTGCTGCAAAATGCCCAACCTCATTACAATTGAAACATATCAATGGAAGTTTACCTTTGAATTGTCCCTTACCAATTTTTAGTTTTCTCGTGAAGTAAGCATATTCTTCATATGAAAGACCTTCTTCATAATCTCCCTTTTCTTCACACTTGCAGGTGCATGTCTTTTCAATTGAAGGTTGTTTATCCTTATTGGTTTTCTTAGATGCAACGAATGCAGTTTCTAGATGCGAAGTTCCCTCTTCTTCATCAAGTCTCATTTCATATGCTATGAGAACTCCATGTAATTCCTCTTTGCTGAGTTTGTCCAGATTTGCACTGTATTCTAAGACCAATACCTTTGGGTTGAATCTCCCTGGTAACGTTCTAAGAATCTTCCGTATAATAGTCTTCTCGTCAACTGGTTCTCCCAATCCTTCTAGAGTATTGGTTAATTCATCAATGTATTGGAAGTATGCAACAATGTTGCAATCTTCTTTCATTCTGAGTTGCTCAAATTTTGCTCTATATATTTGAAGCTTTGCTTCTTTGGCATTTGAGTCACCTGCATATATATTCTCAAGCTTGTCCCATACATTTTTTGCAGTTTTACAACCCAACACCTTATGATAAGTAGATTCAATAAGTCCACTGATAATAATATTCTTTTCTTTTGCATCATTTACCAAATTCTTCTTACCTTGTTCATCCGTAGTTGATGTAAATCCATTTTGAACAGTGTCCCATACTTCGTAACCTTGCACCAAGAGATAGACCTCCATTCTTCCTTTCCAGAGTGCATAATTATTTTCATTGAATAGAGCACCATTCTTGGTATGCTTCAACGACCTCCTTCCATTCCTTCAGAGTGCTATTGAACCAGCTGCGATACCAATTGTTGGAAATATCGAGAGGGGGGGTGGGGGGGTGAATTAGTATTCCTTTCAATTATAGCATTAGTTAATCTTCAATTATTATCAGTGTTTGTACAATGATAGTAGAAAACAAGAGGAACACAAATGCACACAGTTTTTAAGGTGGAAACCCACTCCAGGACAAAATCACCTAATGTTTTTCTAATATCTCTTTAATATTCAACTCCAATTGAAAATAAAGCTCCAACTTTCTAGAATATAGAAAAGAATTCTTCTCTAGTGCCCACTGGATGGACGCTCCAACGTCTGAGATTCTTCAGTAGTCAATTGAACGGATGCCCCAACACCCAATGAGCTAAAACTCACCCTAGCACCACCCTACCACCCTATAGAAGAATAAAAAAAGAATGGACTCCCGTACCAGGGAAAATGGTCCACTTTACAATGATATAGAATGATGTAGAAGAAGAAGATATACTAGAACATAACCCCAATTTTGACACAACCACCTAATGATGATCCTAGACCTCCCAACACTGCCTCTTCAACCCTTGGCAGATAGAGACTAGTACAATTTTTACAATAATGTATTTACAATGACTTAGTACAATGATACCTTGACAACGATTGTATGCAGTGTTGCCTTGAAATTTATAGGATGAAATTCTTGTTGCTGTTATGCACCTTGGTTGATGCTCTTTTCATGCTACCCTCTATTGCACCTTGCTTTGCTTTGCTGCCCTAGAAATTCTGGTCCTTTGCAACCCTTGACAACACATGATCTAGCTTTTTCTTTGCCTTCTAGGAGCTCAATATTGAATCTGGTGTATCTCTATTATTTCAGATCCTTAATATCTAATTTTCACTCCTGTATTAGTACTTTGAGTCTTCTCTCCAATGCCACAGGTCTGACCCAATTTGGATTCTTCAAGAGAGAGTTATACCCAATCTCTCACAATGCCCTAATTATGGGCTGTTTCAGCAGAGTGCACTTGTACGGCATGCCACGTGTTAATTATTCTTCATTTGGCTCTAAAATTGATAGAGAGAAAACTAAAGACTATTCAATATCTTCTACTTTTTATGGAATTTCAATCCGATACTCAGAGAGAGATTTATGACGATTTTACCAAGGTCACTTCTTTGAGATGAATTTCAGGAGCTTGCAAAAACCCTGACTTCCACAGATCATATCTCCAAAAATATTGCGTACATTGATCTGAAATTTTTACAGAAGCTTCCTCAAGATTTAGGCTTCACCTCATAACAATTTTAGCTTTTGAAACTTCGTAGAAAAAGGATAGAGTGAAAATTCCACGATGACTTGTTTCAGATGGCGAAATCCCTTGCATAAGGAGGAAATGAGGATCACAATTTATATCAATGCTTAGGTTGAGAGGGGCTTCAAAAAGTGAACGTGTGAGGGATTTTGGGAGCTTAAAAAATATTAATTATGACTTTTCAATGACCCATGCCCCAACCCCATGGGGTTTTAGCCCACTAACTGGGGGTACAAACTTCAAACATGAATATCTCTCAAACCGTGAAGAATTACATGGCGTGCCATATATCAATGGAAACATCTCGACAAGTAGAAACCATCAAAATAATTATTGACCCATAATATATTAATTTGGTAGGTCAAAATTCTCATGCAATATTGGGTTAGCCCCTGGTGCTGCTTGGGTTGACATCAATGACAACCGCTGATCAACATCCTTAAATATAACTAAATCATTTGTTGCGAGATGAAAATCCACATCCTGATCACCTGTACCTTGCTGTAACCTGTGCCTAAGCTCCATATACATATCATCCTGTTGTCCTACCTGCAAGATCTGATCGTAAAAGTCTATCCTGTAAGAACTCATAACTACTATATGATTTACATGTACTCTTCTGCTAAGAGAATATGCAACCCTGTTCTCTTTCCCTTTGATGTACCTAATCTCAATGTCAAACTCATTGATCGTCACCAACCATCTAGCTTGCCTGACATTCAAATTGGTTAGCCAAATAGGTATCTAAATCCACGGTGACCACTCATCAAGATGAACTGCCTGCTAAGAAGATAATGTCTCCACATATTCAAATAATGGATGATCCCTGCCAACTCAAGATCACGTGTCACATAATTGTTCTTGTGCTTATTCAAATTCCTTGATTTGTAACATACCACCTATCCCTCCTAATAAATGACTCCACCAAGCCCTATCTTGCATGCATTTGTACACACCACAAAATATTTATATCTGAATCTGCAATCTTAAGAACTGGAGCATTTGTTAACAACTCATTCAATTGCTCAAAACTCCTTCAATCCACGATAAGTTCCTAATAAATCTCTTGTAATAACTTGCCAACCCCATAAATTGCCTTACCTCATCCACATTCCTAGGAGCTGCCTATTCCATGATAACTTTTATCTTTTTCAGATCCACTGTTATGCCTTCGTTGGAGACCACATGCCCCAAGTAATGTACCTTTGTCTGAAAAAAACTTCATTTGCTAAGGTTGGAATACAATTGATGCTCTCTTAGCAATCTCGATACCGATTCTAAGTGTTCGACATGCTCTTCCTCATTCTTAAAATATATCAATATATCATCAATGAACACAATAACACACTTTTCCAAAGGACACAACACACTAGTCATCAAGCACATAAAATTAGTTGGAGCATTAGTCAAACCAAATGGAACTACAACAAACTCATAATGCCCATACCTGGTCTGGAAAGAAATCTTGTAAATGTCCTCTTCTTTGATGCGTACTTAATGGTATCCTGATGTCAAATCAATTTTTGAGAACACTATTTCTCCCTTCAACTAATCAAACGAGTCATCGATCCTCGACAATGGATACATGTTCTTGATAGTTACCTTGTTCAACTACTTGTAATCAATGTTTAATCTGAGAGTACCATCCTTCTTCTTCACAAACAATACTAGTGCACCCCACAATGATACACTTGGTCTAATGTATCACTTGTCAAACATTTCATTCAACTTCAACTTCAATTCCACTAACTCTGGAGTGCTCATCCCGTACAATGCCTTCCATTTTGGTGTTGCCCCTGGTACCAACTCAATAGAAAATTCCACTTCCCTGTGAGGCGACAACTTTGAAATATCTACAGAAAATACACCCTAAAATTGGTGTAATGAGGTACTTGTTCAAGGCTTATACATCCTCAACATCCTTACCTTTATCAATGGAGGCACGAAATGCAAATAACACGCACCCTTTCCTACGACTGTGCTTTGCCTGCATAGTTGTGACCATTCTAACTGATGTTGCATTCTTCTTAACCCATAATATCCTCTGTTATCTGTTATCATCCAAGCACTCAATAGCCTTATCATAGCAGTATACCTTATTATTGTGAATATACAACTAGTCTATGCCCAAAATCATACTGTATGATCCCAACAGAAGAACATTCAGATCCTCTGATGTAGGAATACCTTGTAGCTTCTTAACCTGCCTTCAAACTTCTCAAAGTGTTTGATATATTAGGAGAATACCTATCACCATGTTGCTCATATGATCTATAGGGAGAATATCATGAATTGTAGTCTACCATCTTGATAATCATCTTTGATCTTATTTCTGCAAGTATACCACGTAAGCTAAACCAAAATATAAACATAATCAACATAATATAGTATAGGTTAGGGGAGGATATATCATCTTCAAGATCAACAAGATTATCATGATACATGTATAATAATAATCACAAAAATATATAAACATCATATCAATCATCATCCAGTTATCATGCATGACAACCATAGCCATGACAATGCATGCATAATATCATATAGACACTAACATGCATATACAACTGACATGCATTCATGACAGACACATCCAACAACAACATCATCAACTTCTACATGAAAACACAAGACCACCACCATGCATACATAAAAAACAGATAGGCCCAAATCATAATGAACACATATACAACCGACATGTATGCATGAAAAACACATTCTGCCCATCTAGTTGAAGGGGTGAACCATGCTTTGATACCACTCTGTCACACCCTCCTCCCACATTTACCCAAGCTAACCGGTCCACTGGGGTAAACATGTGATGAAGAGTTACTATGATATGATTCAAATCCCCAAGTACATCTAAGGAAGTGGAATCGACAAACCAAAACCAAACAGAGCTTCCTCATAAGCTATAAGACCCTCAGGGGCTGACCAACCACTCCAGGTGAAAAACCCCTGAGTTAACCTTATTTATGACTGAACTAGACCCCCAGTTACACCCATGAAAATTCGTCCATGCGACTGAAACCCTCCAGTCGCATGCAAAACAAGGGCATCCATGCGACTGTATACTTTTCTAGGTAGTTTTGTGCCAACGACCCCGAATTTTGAGCCACTTTTCTAGGGCCAAGACTCAAGCTTCTACCAAAAAATTGATGAAACTCTTAGAAATGATAAATAAAAATATGACAAGGCCTCTAATGCAAAACTTAAACAAATACCCGACCTGATAAGGCTTATCCATGAAACAAATTTCATTAAACACATCATGAACATGTAATCTACAGGTCATATAAACACATCTGAGCATAGGGACTTCATACTTATTTGAGAATTGTCAAGAAAGTCTGGTGCCCTCTCATAATAACTGTAATATGATCTATTAGGTCATGCATTCATTAAAATTTCATTTACAAAACAAAACAAGATGAGAGATATAAGTGAAGTCTGTCATAAACCATGCTTATAACCAACATATCGACAATGATAGAACAACCATTATAACCACATAATAACAAACATATTTACACATAATACACAAGAGGAAAATATCACTTATTAACATATGCAAAACGAAACCAGGTCAAAGACTTCCACGTACCACCTGACCATAGATTATGCTAAACCAAATCTTTATTTCAGCCAATCACCCTTGTGCCATATTTCAAGCAAGAATGTGGGACTTACGACAAAACAACCAGGGCTTTCTCAAGCTTTAACGCAATCCACCAAGGGATTCCTAAGCCCCAAGCCTCATCTATACAACCAGGCTTTACCACAATCCCTCCAAGGGATTCCTAGGCCCAAACAAGAAACATACACAACTAGGTCTCACCGCAATCCCACCACATATTAGTCCAGGGATCACTAGGCCTATACAAGCATGGATTCCTGATCTGAAAGGAGTGTATTAGTTTGCTATGCTAAGTGTCCTTTCAGTAATAAAAACATGTACAATTTGTCTCCATTTGTTTGCTTAAGGAATGAGTTTTTTAACCATGAAACATAGATGAATTTGTGAGTTTTAAGCATAAAAATAAGCCTAAATAACACTGTACATCAATGTATAATAGAGAAATAACATCACACATAATTTTTACACAACATGCATGATGAAGCAGTTCACCCCTCTTGGGATAGATATGTTGGTCCAACTCCCAATGGCATGTCCCTCTTTGTCATTATGCTCAAAATTGAAAATAAATGTGTTTACAAGCCTCTAATGGTTGTTTTCTTTGCACTAATGGCTCTAGAATGCTGAAATTAGTCTAGGTAGACTCTTGTTTCACCCAAATTGGTTGAAAATTGACCTCCCAAAGTGTTTTTCCCAATATCAGCTTGAAAAACTCCACTAAAAGTGGAGATTGCACTTAACTGTTGCTAAAAATAGCAAAAACTCCAAAAATTGGTGCAGCACTAATTATACCGCCAGTCTAAACCGCATGCATTTAACATTACAATTAGGGGTGGGGGTGGCCACATGCCAACCCTCGCAAACCCCGTGGTCACAATGAATTGGAGCGGAACTGGAGTGCGCTCCTTTAACCCCGGAGTAAAACTCGTGTTACAACTAACCGCGCGGAGAAAATGGTTTTTAACCCATCACGTGATAGCTTGGAGTTTAATGCCGCGAGTTTGTTTTGAATTATCGGAGTAATACATAACTGCCAGAGCAACGAGCAATGTGACTGGGATTGCAATATGAAGTTTTAATGATGCGGTTTCCGAACTGTCGGGGTTAACAACATGTCGCGGTGTTGTATTGTAGCATGTGACCATAACAAATGGGGCTGCTGACGGGTTGGGACCATCGGCGGTCCCCCGCCACAACCTTGAAACATTAACACCATCAAATTATATGGCAGACATATAGGTTAAGCAACAAAGTATAGGAGAGACGGTAGAAGTCTTGGCGTGCAGGCTGGAGGTCACGGGGTCGAACCCCCTGGACCTCACATAAATTTTGGTCAAACCTCTTGGGGACACGTGGCAGCCCCCGGGCTTGCCACGTGTTTCCCATCCAACGGTGCCAATTAAAAAACATACATCTCTATCGAACAGTCCAGAAATAGCCACGTGTCAGATTCTGATTGGGTTTCAGAAAAAGGAATATTCCCAGTATATGCCACCTGTTGACTGTACCTGCATGCTAACTGGGCATCCCAGTCACCATGTCATAAAAATTTTAACTGTTTAGGAAAATGAACAGAACGCGATATCTTCCTCATACGACATCAATTTTTCGAACTGTTCGCAACGCCAGAATCACAACGACGAGACCTTTCTGGTCGCTTAGGTTTGATACATTTTGGAGCACTTTCAATTTTGAGCAAAACACATGATTTTCTAATCAATTCCTCTAGATCTCTCTACATAAAATGTGAGGAATTTGTCTGTATAGACCCTCTAGTCTTTACCGTATATCCCACCTGTTAGGGTCCTATAATAATAGGGTTCATAAATTTTGAATTGAATTTGATAGTCTTGTAAATATGTATATACCTTGCTTTCCCATATTTTGAAAAAATGAAAAATAATAAAAAACCAAAAAGAGGGTAAAAAGTACTAAAAAAAAGATCAAAGGACTTAGAAAATATAGACCCCAAAATAAAAAGAGATAAAATAGGACCTGAAAGTGAGCAAGTCCAAATGCCAGTACTTTTACTTTTACTGCAAGAATAATGATTATGTGCAGAGTGTCAATAGATGCCATAATCCATGATCAGTTAAACTGTTTAATCTTAACTTTTCATGTTTTCAATTTCATGTTTTAGATAGTGAATAAAGATTTGTCAAACAGTTTAGAATTGACAAATCAGTAGATAGGTAGAGAATAATGAGGAGCTCAACAACTTAATCTGAGCCCTTGGATGAAATAAGGTAGAGTTAGATAGTTTTATGCTTTGAAAGAAAAATGTTTTAAGGTTGCAAGCCTAAATGCACCTACAAAATGAAGAAAAAATGTTAAAAATAAAGCTGGGTAGGTAGAAAGTAGTTGAGCAAGTATGAAATAAAGCATCATCGAGAAAAATCACTAATTTCCCCTCCCCTACAAGTATTCAATATTCTAAACTATCAGTCAAAAAGGCTCAAAGCATTTATCTGACTTTTGTTGGGACTGGACCCAAGGCTCGATGACTGGCTAGTTAAAATGATTGATTTCCTGCATTAAATCCACATTTCTCAGCATTTACCCTTCATTCATACATCAAAACCCCTTTTTTCTAAGTAAAGACACATTCTTACTTAGTAAAATTGAAACCCTAAAATAATTAATTTCATTCCCTTCAAAATCATTCATAAAAACCCTCAAAATACATTTATCCTAAGTATTAGTGAAGTAATATAAAAGATGAGCAATGCTTTATTTTTATGCTTTACTTAGAGATAATATGTGTTTTGTTTCCTTTTACTATCCCTTTATTCATATTAACACCTAACTTATTGTAATAAATCCCTAATTTACCCTCCCGTATATATTAAATCCCTTATATTTAAATAAACCCCCCAAAACCCATTATTTACGTTTAGACCAAATTTTATTATCCCCACATGCGCATAATAAAAACCCCACACTATAAATCCCTTGGTCTAAACCTATCTCTATTGAAATACCCTGCCCCTATAGTTTGAAAACTATATAATATATATTATCGCGCCCACATATAAAATTTGAAACATTTCACAAATGTTTTAAATAAAAACATTAGACCCCGCCTATATCATAATCTACCCATTTGTAAATATTTTTTAAACTAAAAACCCCTCCGCTATTTTCATAAAGCTTAAAGGCTTAAACTTTATTAAAAAACAATTTTATAAAGGTTAAGCCATTTCCGCCACATATAAAATAACCTGGCCCCACTTCCAATCCAGTGCACCTTCCCAACAAATTTGGACCCTTTGCATTGATCTCCCAGATACGACGGTTGACATTTGATATCATGTGAAAAAGTAGTGCGATCACCCGAGCTCCAAACCTACGCAGAATGGGTGGTTTCGTAGATTCCTCTCTCCTCCACGTGCCCTTCAATCATTGGATCACATGGGTTGAGCCCAATACCGCTTACCACTAAATTTCCGCGCGACAACCATTGGTTGTTTCGATCCATTGAACTCCAAAACCGCCATCCCGCCCGATGTGACTACAATTTAATGCCTTTTCTATTAGCCTTGAATATGCATACAATACATTCGAAATACATTCATTCCATACCTTTCTTCTGCATTTAACCTATGCTCGTGCCTTCCCGACTGCAAAAACACCTTTTAACCCTTTTTTCGCCATTTCTGTGCCTGAAACCTGCAAAATTTACCCTGTAACCTATGAAGATTATCGAGGAGCTGCACATTGCTCCAGAAAAGCAACAGAGGCCATCAATACAGTAAAAAAACTCCGAAACTCTTCCAAAGCCAAATAACTGCATTACAACAGGTATTTTTCTAAAAATTGTAACCTGCAATCGATTTAAAAGATATTTGAAGAACACAAGCATACTTATAAATTAAAAATCGATTAAAAGAAACCGCCAAAAATCCCAAAAAACAGGCCAGACCCTGTCAAATTTTTCTTAGAAATCCTGTTTTCCTACTGCGCCCTATTTTGAAAGGAATTTATGAATTTTCACATTTTAATGATCTATTTCAAGCTTTAGATCAAACTAGAAAACCTCTGCAGGTACCCTAAGCCTTTGTGACCCTTTTCAAAATATTTTTTTAACCCTATTTCTCAGACAGAGACTCAAGAAACCCTTGTTTTATGTTTTAAACCAGTTTTAAAGCCTCTAAACCTCTTTGTCAGGTCTAATTGGACAAAAAATCCCAAAGAAGAGACTATATTTTGCCAAAATTCTTCAATAAATCCTCTGCTAAATTGAAATCACTTCTGCAAACTGTCTAAACTTGCAGAAAGTAGCCCAAAATGCCTAAGAAGCAGAGTACAAGCAAGCTTGAAGGTTTCAAAGTACCTAAACCAACCCCTACTATAACTTCTAAGACTGCCATAGTGGTAAATCCTCTTCAACCACCTGTTGTTGATGTTGAACATATCCCACTAGCTGACACTGATTACAAGATAGCAAATCCCATTGTTGAATATAATCTGCTAGATATCCATAACTGGTATTTTGAAAAGTCTTTAGATAAGGAAGAAGAAATCCATATTTGGGAATCCAATTTGCCCAAATATTTTGTCCCATTAACTCACCCATGCCAAGAAGTCATCAGATTATGTCAAAAGTACTACGTTCCTAATCAACGAGCCATAATCAATGCAGATAAAGAAGTACTTTTTACTATCACTGCTCAATCTATCAACCAAATGTTACAGCTTTAGCCTGACCCCCAAGCAGTCCCTTTATCCATAGAGGCCTTAACCCATCTGTATATTGGCCTAGATTTTCCCAAGATATTTATGATTTTTCAGACATTCATGCCCTCACATGTAGAAATTCCTAAGCTGAATCCCCCATATTCTACTGATAAATTTTGAGAAGGTTCAAGACATGTGATTTCCATGCTTTCCTTCATCGTTTGATATTTTACTAATGAGCACACTGATGAATCCATCTTGGGATTCTTATCCACTTTCTCCCCAGGTCAACCCCCATCAGTCATCTTTGACTATGCTAGTTTCATTGCAGATAATATCCGTTATCAATTGATCAAATTGCCCATTGAAGGAGTATTCAGATATACTTCCTTCCTTTTCCATATGTTTCTATATTTCCAATCAAATAAATTTTCAGTTGCTCTTCAAAAGCTGGACATAGAGGGAAATCCTCTATCTATCATTTTTTGGACTACATTGCTCAGGAAAGAGTGTACATGTTTCACATATTCAGACTTTTCAGAGTTATTTTTTCATCCAGTGATCACAATGTTGACCAAGACAGAGCAACCAAGAATTAATGAAGAAATGAAAAAGATTTTGCAGTTGTCAGAGCAGAGTAAGGTTGGTGACTGGTACCTATATGAGAAGCATACTGAGATTAGAGTATTTGGGTCAAACTTGTTACCTTACAAGTTACCCAAGCATGTTTCCATGAGGATTTTTGCCTTGGAGTATATTAGGCAGATCCTCAATTCTGATTCTATAAATTTCATGGCAGCTAGGAAGAAAACTCAATTCAAGTTAAAGGATCAGATAGGGCCATTCATATGCAATCACAGGGATGTAGAGAAGAGGTAATTAAGTAGTTATTGGAATATAAACTTGAAAAGAGTTTTCCATGGAATTATGATCCACAAGAGATCTTGAGTAAACTAAGGGTCAAATGAAAATTAACCCCCTTTATCCATGAAGAAAAACTAGAGATAGAATAGTTTGCAAATAAGATTGAATGGTCTGCAAATACATTAACAGATGCAATAAACCAAAGGGATACTAGTCACACTTTGGAAATTTCCAAACAACCAGAGACATCCACCAAGAGAATCAGGGAAGAGGAAGCCTATGTGGTAGAAACTACAACTACAACTAAGTTCAATCTCATCTATAACAAAAGAATCAAGTTAGATTCAATTGGTAAAGAGAAGGTGACAATTGACATAGATGATACAGCTACACCAAAGACAAATGTTGATATTGCAACAACCATCATAAATGAATCAACCATTAACAATCAGAATGAAGGACAAGTCAACAATGAAGATACACAGTTAATGGAAATATAACAAAGCATGGAAGTCTTTTCCTCACAGGTAGCTGAGGAGAAAGACTTGGATATTAAAGAAAAATATAAACAGATCAAACTGAAGAATGAAGAAATCAAAACTGAAATCTGTTCTCAATTCTTAAAACAAAAGCCAAGCAACCAAAACAGATTCCTGTCAGCATTTGATTATTCAAGCAAAAAACTGATAATGTCAGTATTGCAGCCCACAATACCAATGCCAAAAACAATTACTGATTATAAGAAACTTGATCTAGAAGTAGCCACAGACAGTATCCATGAACTAGATCAGATAGAGTTTCACAGGAAAATTTTAGAGATGTTGTATTCCACAGTTACAAAAAAGGCCATGAGTGTTCAAAAGCTTGAGAACACTATCACTAATATGCAATATCAGATGAAATTGGATAAAATTTCATTACATGCTAAGGATCTCAGAATTAAATCCTTAGAAGAATTGGTAATTAAATTAGGATATTATCCTGCAAATGTCAATGCTGTAGAGTTATTGTTGAAAAAGAAGAATGAGGACATTGCAGCCTTGAGGAAACAGCTTAAGCTTCCTCTAGGTGAACATCCCCAGGCTAAAGAAATCCTACATGAGCAGAATGACAAAGATGACACGATGAACATCATCTTTCAGCTTACAGGAAAGATTAAGGAGATGGATATTTAGATGGAAAAACTTGTCCAAGAAAAGGAAACAGTGAAAGAACCAGAACCACCTACAGTTATTCCCATGGTCAATACTATTGTGCCTTCAACTCTAGCTAAAGAGTTGGCACCAAAAGTTCCACTGGTAAATGCAGTGCCAGTGATTTAATCCACTACATCAGCTGCTGAGTCATCTTCAACAACAATACAACCTACAGACGAGGCAATCAAATTAGTGAAAGCAATGGAAGAGATGTCTTTAAAGACAAATGCGATTAACAGGTTAACAAAGATGGTAGAAAATCATGAGAATTCAAGAAAATTGGCTCAAATAAATGCCAAAACACATGAAAAAAAGGCCACCATACTAAGTGAACAGTTGAAGAAACTGCAAGATGAGATAACCTTAACATATCAAATATCATACACGAAAAAATACCTTTGGAACAATGTCATTGAAGCCATCCATGATGTGTGGCCTTCAATTCAGGTATTTTTGAACAAAGAGAGTTATTACTAGCAGCACAAGCAGAAATTCAAAAGACACAAAGTGAATTGGTTGATAAACCAGAGCAAGCTTTAAGGCTGATCACTTTTCTTAACAGCAAAAATAGACAGGAGTTGGAATAACCCAAGATTAATGACAGGACTGCAACTATCCTAGAAATTAGGAAAGTCACTACAAAGAAAATTTGATGAGACAACTTGAAGAAAAATGTGAAACTATGAATACAACCATAACCAGGTTCATGGTTAAGTTCACAAATTTGAGGCAAAAAGGACTACCTGACATCATGGTTATTAATGACAAGCTGATGCCTCAGAATGACTATGAAAAAAAGATAAGAGAATTTTCCAAGGAATAGGTAAATCAACCACAAGGACAAGGCATTCCAACAGGGAAAGTATTACTGAAAAAGTTTGAAGACTTATTATACTTGCAGCATGAGATCAAACATTTGTTTGTCATCAAGCCAAACTTTGCTAGATATACTGAAGCTGATGAGAACTTTAGGAAACTAAAGAATATACAAAGTCGTAAAAATGAGGATTGGCAAGCACTCACAGATTTATTATGAAGAATAAAAAACAAACAGATGAAAGGACGAAAAATCTGTTTGCTGATTTTACTGCTAAAACAGTCTATTTTATAGTAGTAAACAGTGTTGACTAAAGGTTAAAGAGTATCCGAAGTTAAAGAGTATCAATGACTAAAGAGTATCAGAGAAAGAGTATCAGACAAGGCAGATCAGATTCTGAAAAATATCTAAGAGCCAGCAAGGACAACACCTAGGTAGCCAGCTGCTTCTTATCCTCAAAGTATTTTCTATTTCTTTTGGATAAAATAGGACAACTGGTGATTTGTTAAGAAGTTGTCTCTATTATTGTTGTAAAGATATTTTATTTTCCTAAGTTAATTCCTAGAAGTTTTCTAAGATATTTTGTAAAACATTATGTATAAATACTTCATCTTTAGAAGTATTTTGTGTGGAATAAATTGCTGGAGATTGTTATAGTCATTTTATTGGACATTGGAGGCTTTTGTGTTTCAAATTTCAAGTAGCAGACAAGATCAATTCAATTTCCATCATACTTCAGGATTCCTATGATGAGCTATTTAGAGTGAAGTATTTCCTTACTTGTCACTGTTATCTCTCTTAGGTACATGCATCCATCAATGTTTGTTCTAAATTTGAATCTATAACTAGGAGTATTACTACAAGATTTGTTAAAAGCACCCTGTTTTTAACTAGTTATCATTTCTATGTTTTCCTCTGATTTCCAGTGTAGAGAATTCTTAATTGCTCTCTCACTTGTTTGACCTCTGCCTACTACTTCCCTTTTCCAGATCAAAGGATTCTTAAGTGCCCTTTATCCCGATCATACCACCTCACAAAAACCATTTTCCAAGATCTTCAAGGGTTATGTATCTTGCCCTGAATACATTTGACCTTTTGGCCTTGATCCCAGTTCTGTTTGCTTGAATTAGACTCCATAGCCCAATGGAAAAATAGATTTCCCACTATCCATACCTTCAAGTGATTTTTCCCTACCAAACCGATCAAAACCAAAACCAAAGCTACACATTCATAACTAGCCTAACATTTACAAATCAAACAAAGATAAATTTTAAAGAGAGAGCCCTCTCTGAACCCTAGGAAGGCTAGATCCTAGAGTTTGAAGTAGGTCTGTGGTTACCTCTAGTGTTCTTTGACTAAAAACCAAAAATCTCACAACTTTAGAATTACTAGAGTGATAACACCGCCATTTACTGGTCAAGGATTCATAGGCCCAACGAGAGTATACACAACCAGGGTTTACCACAATCCCACCTTCATTGGTACATTGATTCCTAGGCCTTGTGTTTACTCTCGTGACAACCCCAGTCAGTTTTGAAACCATCCGACAATCCATCTCAACCAAATAACAGAACCCCATCACACCATGGCTATCCAGAAATTTCAAGGCAAGGCTGCGAACCATAGTCACAATTGGAAAAACCCATGCCAATGACAACAAGAGAACCAAATATACACATGCATATACCATGCATCCCAAAACTAGCAAGGAAACCTTGCATGCAACTCGATACCTACAAGTAATCCCACTATAGCCGCTTGATCCAAATCTTCCTTTATTGATATTTGCTTCCCTTTTCCTTCTTTTTCCTTACTTTACTTTCCTTAATCCAATTCTAAAGTGCTCTAAGAATACTCTAAGTGTGCAAGAGTATGAGAGAGAGATCTCCAAAACTAAACTGTTAAAAAGCCATGAACTGATCCTCTTAAGAATTTTTATCAATGAGGCCTCTAATTTCTTCATTTTCTCATTATTTTCTTCGTTTTCCTCCTCACATGCAACCTGTGACCTTTCACCTTTCTTTTCTTCTATTTTCCTTTATTTTCATAAATAAAATTCCAATTAATGTGTCTTTCCTTTTCAAAGCTTTTGAAAATTTCCTTTAGCCATGATAAACCAAATGAAAACCCAGACTGGGATGTTTTTCCCAACATTAATCTTGGAATACGTGTCCCGTTACCTTGGTCTTATTTTTCCTATGTTAACTTTATTACATGGATTTTTAACCCGAGGTTGTTACAAAAATATATGATGGCAATGATGTTTCATAAGAGAGGACTCGACAACCATAATCGTAGAACAAGGAAAAGTCCAATTGAATCTCTTGGGTGGAAGGATTAGAACACTCCCTGGTTTTCTACACATATTGATTTTGGACAGAAACTTGATTTATATAAGCAATATGAGTGATGTAGGTGTAAAAATAGTGTTTCTAATGGATACCTACATGATGGTTCGAGGAGAAATTGTATTGCTAAGGGGAGTTTAAATTGGAACTCCATGTAAGCTATTGGGACACATTATTAGTGATGGGTGCAACAATTCCATTATTCTGAAGAGTGGAGCAGAAGAAGGAAAAGCTCCTATAACTTCTAGAGAAAAGAATATGTTGTGGCATCAAAGTCTAAGACATATATGAGAGAAGGGCCTTTAAGTACTACATGGTAATGGTATGGTTGAAGTTATGTTTAAATTCTCTTTGGATTTTGATTTTTGTGAACATTATTGAAATGGGGAGAATAATCAAATTAGATTCTCCTCTAGAGTTATAAGGCAATACAGAATATTACAGTTGGTGCACAATTATGTGTTTGGACATGTGTCAGTTCCATCAATAATAAAACTTGTGTACTATTCCTCATTTATAGTTGAATTCTCAATCAATAAATGGATTTATTTCCTCGGTAAGTGGTGAGCCCTGGTATTTCACCAAGAGTCTTGCAACTCCCAGAGGCTACTCTACTTTACTTTATCAACCCAAGGTTCGTACAAACTTAGAGGTGACAGTGCTATATACATAACAGATGCATTCCACTCATGCCACCTCTTTTTAGTCCTACGAAGGGCTGCTATTGCTAGGGCTACTTCTAGGGGATGAAGTTTGTCACAATTCTGAATGAAACCTAAGACTGTAAATAACTCAAGACCATTACTCTATCAGCAAGAAATAAACTAGTCTAAAGCATAAGGACACACCTAACTATTTGCAAGCAAGGAAATCAGTGAAACAATTTTGAGCATGACCTAATGGAATTATATAAAAATTTTAGAGTGAGACACCTAAAATGAAAATGAAAGGAATGATATTAATCACTAATGGAAGAATCCATATTTGGACACTAACATTGGCCTTATTAGGGATGGCAGCTCTGATAGAGGTGTCAAGAACTGCAGATCTTTGAGTTGAGAAGATCAATGTTTTCTTCCATTCGGCCAATATGGTAAAAAAATAATTGAAACTGAAATGCATGACTGATGATTTGACAACTCAATGACACAACTAAATGAAACTAACTCAAATAAATAAATTACTAAACTTATTGATGGCAGTACATCACCAAGACTTGAGGGCTTCAAATCCTGATGACAACCACCTGCCTACTGAAGACATATGTACAATCATGTGAAGTGATCCTTCCAGTGTAACCAATTCAGAAAATTTCTACTTACTGAAATGATGCTCTCATTTTCCTCGAGTAGACATAAAAAACAAAAACTAGGCCACTCCAAGTGTCTACTGAACATGTGCTTCTGGTCCATGAAAACAAGAAAATACACATTCCATGCTAATAGTAGAAAATCAGTAAAATGATCTTCAAAAATATGAAATGTTACCTTGTCTTGAGACTCAGCAAAAACACAAGCACACTCTTCATTATGATCTGAAATAACACTTGGTTGTTGATCCATACGAAGGCATAGGGAAGTATTAATTTCTGCTTTTTGAGTGTTGGTTGCAAATTCCTGAAGCACGGGAAATTCTGACTCTATCACTTGCATGCTGTCTCTCTTAGCCTCATACTCCTCAAATTCATATTCTAAATCATCTTTGAACATAAAACATTCTTAAAGATTATTAAACATGACAACCCTATCTTCTTCATGAGAGAAAAAAATATTTGTTAGCTGATCTCCTTGCAGGAAATCATCATCACAAATCGTTTTACTCACAAAAAATTTATTTATGTCTTCATTAGTCTCTTGACTATCATCATTCAAACCCGAAATTTTATTTTCAATAATGGAAGATGCTTCAATCACACATTCTTGACTGCGTGAATACTGTAAGAGCTACAAATCTACATTCGCTTAGGCCGTAACATGATTTTTTAGGAGATGATATATTTCATCTTCAGACAAAGGAGAATATTGAGTTTTAAAGAAATTTACATTGATTTGGTGATTTTCATTTTCAGGATCGGGAATTGGCACTTCTCTTTCTTGGTCCTAGTCTGTCTCATCTAAGGAGGGAGCTACTGATTCTTTTTTGTGATGAAAATGGTTCTCATGTAAAGGCTCAAGGATCTCTTCATCCAAGGAGGAAACTGCTGATTCTTGTTGGGAAGAAAAATCATGAAGCGATTCTATGATCTCATCATCTAAATATTCTTCATCCCCATACAACTTTTCAAGAAATTCAATGAAATTATCAGAGATCTCACAACAACTATCAATCATCAACAAGGAAGAATTAGAGCTTTGATAATGTTGAAAGAAAACTGAATGAAAGTCCTTTAGAGAATATAAACTAGCAGATGGTAGATCCTCATACCATGATCTCACTTTTTCCTCCAAGGTAGCCATAAAAATATTCATCAGACAATATTTAGGAAACTCAGTCTTTAGTCTATTAATATGAAAATTAAATTTGACCAAATGCAAACTAGCATCTTCACCGTCCTGACCCTTAAACTTTGATAGTCCCGATTGCCAATCTATACAAGGATTACGATTTGGAAAAATAGGAATATGAACTCGATTCATAGGAGCATACCTTAGAGAAATCAAATCCATTTTGACAACTGCGAGTCACCAAGAAGTTCTTCAAGCTACCAGTTATTGAAGAGTGGAGTTGGCATGAGAATTCTGAATCTTGGGATTTTTTGACATTGGAGTTGCCAAGGGAACGATGCATAGCCTTCTTGTGCCTTATTGTTGTTCACCATCAACAATCAGATATAATCTTTGTCGTACACCCAAGGAAAAGTTTGTCTCTTCGTTCCCTGACAACGGCGCCAGTATGTTATCACTCCACCAGATTCCCAAGGCTGAGGAAGGAATCCCAACAGAGGTAACCACAAACCAAGATTTTGACTTGATATCTAGCCCTATCAAGCCATAGAGGGCTCTCTCCAAAAGGGTCACATCCAGAAGGGCTGGAGAAATTAGGGTTTTAGGCTAGTTATAGAGTGCAGGGGGTTGTTTTGAATTTATTTGGTTGGGGAAATTAGTGGATAAAGGAATTAGGTCAAGGAAAGTTAGGCTAAGGCAAATGAATTAGGGCTGCAGGGATCAATGGGGAAAGGTAGGTATAGTGCCAATCACTTGAAGGAAATGATTGTGGAATGGTTTTCAAACTGTAAGAAGGCTAAGAAAATAATAAGAGATGTATTTCTCTTAGATAGAAGATGATGAACAAAATATGATCAGTTACCCAAAACAGAGCATGGCAAACATGTATTCTGAATTTCTAACTTGTAAAAGATCATAACATAAAAATGAAAGTGAATATGAAAAATACATTCAAACACATGATATTGAAGAAGAAACTATGAAATACATTCAATACCACATGTATCCCATAAATGTAGCTGCAAATCCTCTTTATTAGCTTGGCCAAAACTGAGTACAAGTTCCCTTGATCAACTAGCAAAATAAAACTGATTCCAACTTTTCCACCTTTGAAAATGAGTAAAAAATGACATGATATAGGCCTCAAACAATCTCTCCCAACCTCAGGGGTCGAATCCATGAGAGGAGGTGCTGATCCACTAAATTCTGAATTGAAACCTAGAGTGTAGGGTGGTCAAAGTGACTCATCCCTAACCCTTGTGAACTGATTCATTACACCTCATATGCTTGATTTACCTAATGTATTTACCCTATTAAATGGTAATAAAATGATAATTACATTCATATTCATCATTTACATAGGTAAATTCAACATTTCCCAAGGTAAAAGTCAAAACTGGAGTGAAACTCATAAAATTTCTGAAGACTGCAAAAAACACAATTTCCTTGTAAAACGTGCATTGTCCAGGCATAAGTAATGACCTCTATTCAAGGCTGAATTTGAGTGCCTTCCTGCTACCCAAATTTTCTCCATGATGGCTCATTGGAAATCCCTTTGTGTCTACTCTACATAACTATTTCCAGTCTTTGAAATGATGCCCATTTTCTCTGTCAAAAACCACTTCTCCCAAGACTAGTAAACGAACAACGACTAGAAGGAAACGCGCCCTCTTTGTGAAGCAAATTTTTACAGACAAAATTTGGAGGCCTTATCGGTGACAAAATTGGGCCCAATATATCTAGGTGGAAAGAGTATCCTGTCTAATTTCCAAATATACCTTTTTTTTGTAATTGGAGTTTATTTTCCTTGTCAAAAGTTGATTTTCCCAAGACTGGTCAAAAAGTGGAGAATGAGGGTGAAGAAATGCAGAGTGATGTTGGAGGAAACTTTTAGAGATCTTCTTAAACTCCACATTAAGCTCAAGATAGCTCATTGGAAAGCTCTCTCAATCTAGTTTTCATTTTACTCATTAAGAAATTAATTTAGACACTCCATATATGAGAAAGCTTTATTTTCCGAAGGGTACTCCAGAAGTGCAACAACTCTTCTGTGGCACCTGTATTTTTGAAATTTATCTAAAACCATGACACCTGTATAAAAAATGAAGGAGGTTTTTCTTCCTTGGCCTATTATTTACAAAAAAATCTCTCACTTTTGTCAAATTCATTTATGTTTGGTCAGAAAGATAGTTTGAAGAAAAACGGGCTCTATTCGTGGCAAAGGACTTGACCCTTGGAATGATTTCTTAAAAAATGATGGAGACATGATCTTATGAGTTGGAATGGACTCATAGTTATTGATATGACCTACCTTATTCCTCCTCTTCTCAAATGTCTCGTTTCCATAACAAACCCTAGCTAAGTGGGAGAGGAAATTAGGGTTTGGTACTTGTGAACAGTGATGACTTGGGCACCCTTGGGAAAAGACAACTCCTTTTGACATTTGATCAATTGATGAACTAAAAAATCTTGCACTTTGACATTTGATGTGCTGGCATGTGGCACTCTGAGTTGGAAACCTTGGGAAATAAGTACTTATTACATTTGAATAAACATAAAATTACATGAATAAATAAAAATTACACCTTTGTTTTTGAAATAAATATTACATCTTGGAATGAAACTCACACTTGAAATTAAATTACAACTTTGGAAACCATATTGGAGGTCATATTTACATGGTAAAGATAAATTATTGGGATCACTCTCATACTTTGCTGACCTTATGCAAATGAAATGGTGCATTTTTGGATCTTGAAAGACAAAACCCTAAAGACCTAATGAGACTTTAAATAACCTAACTTCCATGGTTGACTTTAACTGAGATAAGACATGGTGAAATGAGCTTTTCATAGGTGTTATTATGCTCAAGAAGACATGAAGGTGAGTCAAAAATGTGATCTTCTGAGGGAGAGTGAAGTTTATTGAGGAAGACTACCATCAGTGAAACAATTTTTAGCATGACCTAATGGAATGATATAAAAAGATCAGAGTGAGGCACCTAAAATGAAAATGAAAAGAATGATATTAATCAATAATGGCAGAATTCATATTCTAACATTAACATTGGCATTATTGGGGATGGCAGCTTTGAAAAAGGTGTCAAGAACCACAGATCTCTGAGTTGAGAAGATCAGTGTTTTCTTCCATTGGGCCAATATGGTAAAAAAATAACTGAAACTGAAATTCAGGACTGACTATTTGACAACTCAATGACACAAACTGAATTAAACTGATTTAAATAAAGAATTTAATAAACTTATTGACGGTAGTACATCGCCGAGACTTGAGGGCTTCAAATCCTGATGACAACCACCTACCTACTGAAGACATATGTACAATCATGTGAAGTGATCCTTCCAGTGTAACCTGTTAGCAGATGGATTGAACCTCAAGGCTGAGAAGAGGAAATCCAAGGTAACCACGTACCAAGCTTTCGATTTGGCATCTAACCTTGCCAGACCAGAGAGGGCTCTCTCTGTGCCAATGAAGGATGGCTGAAATAAGTGAATCTTAGGCTAGCTATGAAGTGTAGGGATTTGATTTGAAAGTTTTGGGTTGAGATAGCAAGAGATAAAAAATCATTGGGCTATGGAGTCAAGGCTGGTTTCTACCTGCAAACTTGGGGAAAAATAGGCGATATGCTCAGCCAGATAAATGGTGTTGATGGGAGAAGAAAAGAGGAGAAACTCCGCTGCCCTGCAGGCATCAATCAGTGGATGAATCTCTAGTGGCAGCTTTAGCAGAAAGGAAAGCATAGGGTTACTAAATAGAGTAGCTAACAAATGATGGATTTTGTAAAGATAACCACTACATTTAACAACATAATAATTGTGAAAGGATCATCTTGCGTGGATGGATTCCTAACACTTCCCTTAGAGAATGCTGTAACAAAATTAGTAGAAAAACACAATATGAAAATGATCTTACAAGGAAAACATGCTGAACATGAAACACCGTGATGGATCCCAAATTTTAAAGGGCAAAAACTGCTTCATTAACATAATATTCAGGAAAATTTACACAGTCCAAAGTAGCAGTCTCTCTACTGAAAATTGAACCCTTAGATTCTCAAAAATATTCCTATATATACCCCATTACAAATTTATTTTGATTCCTCTACATAGGAATAAAATAAAAATAAAAAATAAAATACATTTATGGTGGCAAATCAAAAATAAATTAAATTACAACTAAATAATTTAATTAAATAATCTAAAATAGAATAGGTTTGCTGCAATTATGTCAAACTGTTGAAGTTTGCTGGAGTCTTTTTCATGAAATCTAGGATTCCTTTGCTGAATCTGAGCCTAGAATCCTGTAGCTACTGATTTTGGGCCCTAAAAATCTACCTCTAGAATGCCACTTTGCACTTTGCTGCACTAAAATTGGAGTTGGTTGACCAACATGCTGTAACATCAGATCTCAAACTAAATACAACTTTACCTGTGGACATGCATGTAAAACAATAAAATTGCGTTTGCGCCCTCCATCCATCGAATACTAATGTTGGAATGCTAACATCTTCCAAGATGAACTGCAGTATTATCCTAATCTTTCTTCTAATTTGAAAATTACATGCAAATCTTACTTACGAGTGCATCTTTCTCAGCTTCTGTCATGACCATTTTCATTTGTGTTTCAACTTCCTTTTCGAATACCTTTTGCCTCTCCATTGCTATCAGAACCTTAATGCGCTCTTCTTCCATTTGTTCATAGTTTCGAGCAATGAATGCTGGAATTGAAGGATTTTTTACTCTCACATTAATGATTTCAATACCAGGAGCATAAATGGTACAATCCTTTTGAAGAGCCTCTTTCATGTTCTCGTCAATCTGATCAAACTTGTCAATGTACACATCCTGCAAAGTGTGTGCGCTGCAAAAATGGTTGATTTCATGATGAATGATCAAATATCCAAGTCTTGTCATAAGTGACACCATAATTCAATATGGTATCATAGACATAATCCTTTTGAAGGCGATTAACAACCTCAATCTTTTCAAAATAGATCATCACTCCACCCTTGGTGCCACAGGGTATATTTTTTACCTCATCTGTCTGGATGGTCACTTGAATTGGCTCATACTGAGTTAAAACAGGCATCTTCAAATGGAAACCAGGTTCAGTAATTCTTTTCGATAGAGCACCGCCTGTCCAGTAAGCACTAACATGTCCTTCTGGAACTTGGTGCAAAATACCAAAACAAGAACTGACTACAGGAAGTGAAAGTGAAATCAGGCAGCATCTTTGTGACTATATAGCCCAACAAATTTTCGTCCATCCATGCATTCAACATCGACCCTCATTGACAAGAGTTCACCCGTGAATCTATCAATTTCTCGAACAAGTGGATCAGATAGATGAACCAAATTTTGAACTTTGTTTCTATCCTTCAAAAACTCCACAGGGGCTAGATTCACAACAGCCGACATTGCCTAATTCCAGAAAAATGGTGTAGTCCCAAAACATGCACTCACAATTGACACTCCTAGTATCTCGCGAGTGCTTCTAACCTCTGTTAAGTTCAATAGATAAATATATACTTCCAAAATCTATATCAAGCACACCACTGTATGGATTTGCTAGGATTATTTACGATATGCAATAACCTCCTCCCCAAACAACAGAAAAATGGTTGCTAAGATGGTTGGGCCTACACCACCAAAACCTGCTATAAAATAAGAGAACCGTAAGCGTTTTGGCTCAGACAGAGTTTCTTTACTTGTTCTTTCCAGATGCACTAGTTCTGCTTATTTTCTTGCACTTGCTACATGATTTCGATTTTTCTTACATTTCCTCCTCTTCTGTAGCAGTATGGAAAAAAATGGCCTAAAAATTTTAGATGCTCAAATCAATATTTAAAATAAATATTGCTACTGTATCAAGGCCATTACCACTACTAAACTATATATTGGTCACAGTGTCTATAACAAATGTAGAAATCAAAATAGTGATGCATAACTGCCCTGTGGAAGTAACTCGGAGTCTGGCTTGAACATCTTGCAAATATACATTGATGACTGCAAGATTGCTCTGTAACAAGCTGAGAATGGCATATGAGTGAGGAACTTTGCTAGTTTTTCAACAAGGCTATTCAGATACCAATGGTGCAACCAAGCGACTCAAGTTCTCTCCATGTTATGCATATCGGATTTACTGCATGGTCTTGCATTTCTAAGTGTTGAAAAAGAGGGAGCTTGAGTTGTACGTATTTGTACAGAAAGCTGGAAAGATCCCAAGCCATGTCCTGAGTCATTATAGCCAATTATGTCTTTTTCTTGGCTGATTGAATTCATTTGCTCTTTCTTCAATCCTATCTTAAAAATGTTATCTTGGTTGCTTGCAAATGATTCCCTTTCAAAAATTTGGTTGAACAAAGGAGACTTAAATAAGATGCTAAGAGTGCTTGTTGAAGAAGGATTTTGCTGTCTGCTGTGAGAAACACCGAGAGAAGGAAATTGGTATGGCTCACATGGATTTCCTTGCCATTCTAGCATCTCTGCTCTTCCACATTTACAACTTTTGATTTCAGTTACCACCACTTGAACATGATCATTCATTTTCTTAGGTTTCCACCACTTTATGTATGCACTCAAGTCAATGCTTGTTGCTGCACTGAAACTTATCTGATCACCTAGAGAAATGGGATATGCTGTAACTTGCTGCACATCGTCACAGTAATTCACCATGTTAAAATAACTGTTATCAATAGCAGTACGACTAAATCTTGGCTCCCACCTTCCATTTTGTGATGATCTTGCCATTCTGCAGTATTTTGACATTCCCCTTGAAAAGCCAATACTTTTCCTTCTTAAAGAAGCAAGGTAATCCTCTCTTGGCACACTCTGCATCTCATCAATATATCTTGCATAATCACTAACGGGAAAATTGATGAGGGTTCCAGGTCCCCAGTACTTGAGGGCAGCAAGATCATAAGCTCTTGCTACAACTTATTCCTCATCATAAGCTCCTGGGAAGAGAGAAGGGCAGTGTAAATCATTAATACCCACACTCTTAGCATTCAATATACTCTGGAAAGTCTTTTCCAACAAGGAAGTAGTCACCTCGAACATAGCCCTCATTCCCTTCAAGAGAATTGAGCAAAGACATGTAGTTGTATTTTCCAAACATCCTAGTCTTGATGCATCTTTTGCCTCTTCAAACTTTGGATCTGGTTTGAACTTTCCTTCTACTCTCTCTTTCCTCAGTCCAGAAATTTCATGTGCTCTAGCACCAAACAAAAAGAAATTTTCTTCCCCAAATTCCTCACGTATTTCAACATTAGCACCAATATTGTATGCGTATGATTGTTTGCAATGTGTAGGGATAAAGATTGTAACATGCACGTAATGGAAAATGCATATAAATTTAAAACCAATGCCCACCAGATATACATATTTACTAAGTTATCATCGAGAGGCAAAGCACGCGATTAGACGGTGAACCAACCCTTCGATAGAGAGATGTAAAGACGGAGCTGCTCCAACACCAACCATTACCCCTTGAAACCTAGCCTCAATATTTTCTATGGCCCGGCCACTATTTATTCCTTAGAAGCCTTGCAAGCTCCATGTGCACATTTAAAGCTTCTGAAGATTGCGCCTCTAAAATATTTTGGTTTGTTGTCTCTCAAATAAATGACTGTGCTGAGATGTAATATGCCCAACATTATCATTCCCAACATTAGTTGCACATACAGGGCATGGAACAATTGTAGTTTCATTGCAGTGTTCCTCTTTCTAGCATAATATCTTCACAAACCTTGACATCACAATAATTTGGACCTTGAAGAAGCTCCAATACTCATGACCAATCTATCTGAAGAGGAGAGCTGGCAATAACCGCAAATGCCTTCACTTCTTTTGTCAAATTGAGGCTTTCGGGCATGTTCATAACATTAAGCCTGTCCAATACTCGTCAACCTCCATAAATCAACAATCTTTGAAACTAATGTTTCCACACATTATAGTTCACATGATCAACCATAACTCACTGGATTTGCAGCTATAAACCATGAAAAAGGTGAGAAGTTTTCACAATGTAAAATTATAAGGAAACATGCATCATGCGTAACCAAGAGTCAATTATTCATTTGATCATATCTTCTGATCCAGAAGCTGATTTCAAGAGTGAGATATACCATTGGAAATATCTTTACGAGCTGCTTCTGATGAACATGTTTAGGATATGATTTGAGCTACAGAATCATGTGCAAAACATCTGAGAAAAATATACATAGTAAGAGTCCAATTTGATCGCTAGTGACAGGCTGCAAAGACTGGAACTAACATTGGCTCTAGATGGGGATGGTAGCTCCTTGGAGGTGCCAAGAACACCGTAGAGCAAGTGCCTAACATTGGGAAATGGAGTCACAAACAACCGCAAACTTGAACTACTTATACCAACCAAAAACACACACATACTGAAACTAATGCCGAAAACTGAAATGCTGTCTTAGGCAACTTATTTATGTACAAATCTACCCTACTCTACTGCAAAAGTACTTGATCAAGTGATGCTATAATGCGAAATCAACCAATCAAGCAGTTGTAACAATGATGATGCTTGGAAAAGCTTGAACTAGAACACAATTGGAAATGATGACATCCATACATGCACACAATGTCTCTGGCTTTCTAAAAGAGAATCTAGTCTATCATTCAAACTGAAAAGATATTCCATATATGCTGCAATAGGATCATAGAAACCAGACTCTGTCTACTGCCCCAACTCCTCAATACATGCCTCCAGTTGCAAACTATCAATGCAAACATCCAAGGGCAGATTTACCTTTCCTTCCTGCTGGAAAAGGTTCCCAAAGAATCGGACTTGACAATCCAGATCCTGAGACTATATTTGGGTCTCCAATTCAGCTAGATATTTTTCAATCTTGATGGCAAAATCTTGCAAAAAATTGAGCTTAACTTCATGGCTACATCAATAGGACTTCAGATAAGAAGAAAGAGATGAAGCAAAGTTCTCATCTACCTTATCATCTGTGCACATATCTTCCCATTCTATAAATCCTTGAATAAAGGCCACCTCTATTTCAATTTCTTCCTCTTTCTCCATCCGGGTCTCAAGAAAGATATGCCACAACTCTGCAAATGACTTAATAGATCTGAGAGATAAATTTTGAATCCATTGTCTACATTTGCCTTGAAAGGAATCATAAAACAATCTGATAAAAACATCTTCTTGTTTGACTCTAAGAAGTTAAACAAATGTTTTAAAATTGATACATGTTCAAGAGACAAAGTCAGATCTTCCCCATTGAATTTAGGGCTATTGCTAAAAAAATATGCATCCTTCGGTAATTTATTATGAAAACCAGGAATATTAGAAAAATTGATACACGAATACCTTGAACAAATAGAAACGACATCTGAGTCTTTCATTTAGCCAGTGGAGCCACCATGAATATTTCGAAACTTGGGATTTCGAACAATGGAGTCGCCAGGTGAATGGTTCAGCCTTCATATGTGTCTGATCGTTGTTCACCATCAACAATCAGATCTGCAACTTGAACAATCTTTCCCAGAGAAGATCTGTCACCTCTTCCTCGGAAGCATCGCAAATATGTTAGCACTTGGATTGAACCTCAAGGCTGAGAAGAGGCAATCTGAGGTAACCACAAACCAAGCTTTCGATCTGGCATCTAGCCCTGCGAGACAAGAGAGGGCTCTCTCTATTCTAATGAAGGATGGCTGCAATAAGTGAATCTTAGGCTAGCTATGAAGTGTGGGGATTTGATTTGTAAGTTTTGGGTCGAGACAACAAGAGATAAACAATCATTGGGATATGGAGTCGAGGATGGTTTCTACCTGTAAACTTGGGGCAAAATACGTGTTATGCTCAGCTAGATGAAGATGTAGATGGGAGAAGAAAAGAGGAGAAAGCATGCTGCCCTGCAGTCATCAATCAATGGATGAATCTCTAGTGGAAGCTTTAGAAGAAAGGAAAGCACATGGTTACTAAATAGAGCAGCTAACAAAGAATGGATTCTGTAAAGATAACCACTACATTTAACAACATAATCATTGTGAAAGGAGCATCATGCGTGGATGGATTCCTAACACTTCCCTTAGAGAATTCTGTAACAAAATTAGTAGAAAAAAACAATATGAAAATGACCTACATGCTGAACATGAAACATCGTGATGGATCCCAAATTTTAAAGGGCAGAAACTGCTTCATTAACATAATATTCAGGAAAATTTATACAGTCCAAAGTAACAGTCTCACTGCTGAAAATCAAACCCTTACATTCTCAAAAATATTCCTATATATACCCTATTACAAATTTATTTTGATTCCTCTACATAGGAATCAAAACAAAAATAAAAAATAAAAAATATTTATGTTGGAAAATAAAAAATAAATTAAATTACAACTAGAGAATTTAATTAAATCATCTAAAATAGAATAGGTTTGCTGCAATTATGTTGAACCGTTGAAGTTTGTTGGAGTATTTTCATGAAATCTAGGATTCCTTTGCTGAATCTGAGCCTAGAATCCTATAGCTGCTGATTTTGGGCCCTAAAACTCTGCGTCTAGAATGCCACTTTTCCATTTGCTGCACTAAAATTGGAGTTGGTTGACCAACATGCTGTAACATCAGATCTCAAACTAAATACAACTTTACATGTGGACATTCATGTAAAACAATAAAATTGCATTTGCGCCCTCCATCCATCGAATACTAATGTTGGAATGCTAATGTATTCCAAGCTGAACTACATTCATATCCTAATCATTCTTATAATTTGAAAATTTCATGCAAATCTTACTTATGAGTGCATCTTTCTCAGCTTCTGTCACAACCATTTTCATTTGTGTTTCAGCTTCCTTTTCAACTACCTTTTGCCTCTCCATTGCTATCAGAACCTTAGTGCACTCTTCTTCCATTTTCTCATAGTTTCAAGCAATGACTGCTGGAATTGAAGGTTTTGTTACTCTCACATTGATGATTTCAATACCAGGAGCATAAATGGTACTATCCTTTTGAAGAGCCTCTTTCATGTTCTCGTCAATCTGATCAAACTTGTCAATGTACAAATCCTGCAAAGTGTGCACGCTGCAAAAATGGTTGATTTCATGATGAATTTTATCATAGATCCAAGTATTGTCATAAGTGACACCATAATTCAATATGGTATCATAGACATAATCCTTTCGAAGGCGATTAAAAACCTCAATCTTATCAAAATAAATCATCACTCCACCCTTGGTGCCACAGGGTATATTTTTTACCTCATCTGTTTGGATGGTCACTTGAATTGGCTCATACTGAGTTAAAACATGCATCTTCAAATGGAAACCAGGTTCAGTAATTCTCTTCGATAGAGCACCGCTTTTCCAGTAAGCACCAACATGTCCTTCTGGAACTTGGTGCAGAATACCAAAATAAGAACTTACTGTAGGAATACATATCTTTAAATAATAAATCATGAGAAATATTTTCCCATGGAAGTGAAAGTGACATCATGCAACATCTTTGTGACTATATAGCCCAACAACTTTTCGTCCATCCATGCATTCAACATCGACCCTCATTGACAAGAGTTCACCCGTGAATCTATCAATTGCTCGAATGAGTGGATCAAATAGCTGAACCAACTTTTGAACTCTGTTTCGGTCCTTCAAAAACTCCACATGGGCTAGATTCAAAACAACCGACATTGCCCAATTCCAGAAAAATGGTTTAGTCCCAAAACATGCACTCATAGTTGGCACCCCTAGCATGTTGTGAGTGCTTCTAACCTCTGTTAAGTTTAATAGATAAACATATCTCTTAACAAATCCATTTCTAAAATCTATATCAAGCACACCTCTGTATGGCTTTGCTAGGATTCTTTACGATACGAAATAACCTCCTCTCCAAACAACAATAAACTTGTTGCTAAGATGGTTGGGACTACACCACCAAAAACTGCTATAAAATGAGAGAACTGTAAGCATTCTGGCTCAAACAGAGTTTCTTTACTTGTTCTTGCCAGACACACTAGTTCTGCTGATTTTCTTGCACTTGCTGCATGATTTTGATTTTTCTTACGTTTCCTCCTCTTCTGTAGCAGTATGGAAAATAAATAGCCTTAAAATTTTAGATACTCAAATCAATATTTAAAATAAATATTGCTACTGTATCAAGGCCATTACCACTACTAAACTATATATTGGTCACAGTGTCTGTAACAAATGTCGAAAATCAAAATAGTGATGCATAACTGCCCTGTGGAAGTAACTTAGGGTCTGGCTTGAACATCTTGCAAATATACATTGATGACTGCAAGATTGCTCTGTAACAAGCTGAGAATGGCATATGAGTGAGAAACTTTGTTAGTTTTTCAAGAAGGCTGTTCAGGTACTAATGGTGCAACCAGGTGACTCAAGTTCTCTCCATGTTATGCATATGGAATTTACTGCATGGTCTTGCATTGCTAAGTGTTGACAAAGAGGGAACTTGAGTTGTACCTATTTGTACAGAAAGATGGAAATATCCCAAGCCATGTCCTGATTCATTATAGCCAATTCTGTATTTTCCTTGGTTGATTGAATTCATTTAATATTTCTTCAATCCTATCTTAACAATGTTATCTTGGTTGCTTGCAAATGATGCTCTTTCAAACATTTGGTTGAACAAAGGAGACTTAAATAAGATGATAAGAGCATTTGTTGAAGAATGCTTTTGCTGTCTGCTGTGAGAAACACCGAGAGAAGGCAATTGGTATGGCTCACATTACTTTCCTTTCCATTCTAGCATCTCTGGCTCTTCCACATTCACAGCTTTTGATTTCAGTTACCACTACTTGAACATGATCATGCATTTTCTTAGGTTTCCACCACCTGATGTATGCACTCAAGTCAATGCTTATTGCTGCACTGAAACTTCTTTGATCACCTAGAGACATGGGATATGCTGTAACTTGCTTCACATCGTTACAGTAATTCACCATGTTAAAATATCTGTTATCAATAGCAGTACGGCTAAATCTTGGCTCCCATCTCCCGTTTTGTGACGATCTTGCCATTCTGCAGTATTTTGACATTCCCCTTGAAAAGCCACTACTTTTCCTTCTTAAAGAAGAAAGGTAATCCTCTCTTGGCACACTCTGCATCCCATCAATATCTCTTTCATAATCACTAACAGGAAAATTGATGAGGGTTACAGGTCCCCAGTACTTGAGGGCAACAAGATCATAAGCTCTTGCTGCAACTTCTTCCTCATCATAAGCTCCTAGGAAGAGAGAAGGGTAGTGTCAAATTGTAAATACCCACTCTCTTGGAATTCAATATAATCTGGAAAGTATTTGCCAACAAGGAAGTACTCACCTCGACCATAGCCCTCATTCTCTTCAAGAGAATCGAGCAAAGGCGTGCAGTTGTATTTTCCATACATCCCGCTCTTGTTGTATATTTTGCCTCTTCAAAATTTGGATCTGGTTTGAACTTGCCTTCTACTCTCTCTTTCCTCAGTCCGGTAATTTCATGTGCTCTAGCACCGAACAAAAACAATTTTTCTTCCCCAACTTCCTCACATATTTCAACATTGGCACCATCGTATGCGTATGATTGTGTGCAATGTGTAGGGATAAAGATTGTAACATGCAGGTAATGGAAAATGTATATAAATTTAAAACCAACGCCAACTAGATATACATCTTCGATAAGTTATCATAAGAGTCTGATTTTGCAATTAGATGGTGAACCAGCCCTTCGACAGAAAGAGGTAAAGATGGAGTTGATCCAACACCAACCACTACCCCTTGAAACCTAGCCTCAATATTTGCTATGTGTAATATCCCAAAAGGGAGAATGCAATAATACTCAAACATAATATAAGAACTGCAACTAAGTAAACAATAAATCTTAAGACAACATTAGAATTTACAGAGAAGCTGAGCCATTTTATTATATTGGAGAATATTTAGTTACACAATGTAAAAAATATGAGGAGATCTAGCCAAAGAGATGGCCTAGAATCACCTAGAAAACATGCCACAACAGGCACTGCGTAACTGAAGAGCCACTGAAGTAAATACTGCACTGTCCCTTCAACATAATATGAACATATGACTACAGGCTGAAAAGGAAAATGCAGATCTACACAAATCTGGAGCTTAGATGATGCCAAGATTCAATATCTAGCCAATGTGATAGATTCCCAAGATAACCCAGAAATGATTTTCCAGATCTACAACTTTGGAAAATCACCCTCCTAGGATTTGATCCTTGATCTGATGGGAAATACAGATTTGAAGCTAGATCTATCAAATAGATGGCTGAAATATGCTGCAAGATCAAATCTAAGCTTGAAGGGCTGATCCCTTCTTCAGATATACAAGCTAGAAGCTCTAGACCTAACTTCTCAATCCTCCAATGATGATTACAGTTGCTCCAACACAACTGCTAATAGAAACTACGCTGTGAGGGAAAAAGAGGACTTCTGCCTACTGAAAAATGCTGCAATAAAATCCAGGATGATGGAAACACTGATGGAAATGTGAGGGGATGATCCCTCATAGGATCACTAGCTGAAATGCTAGCAACTTCCTTCCTCCTTTTGGATCTGCAAATTGGACAACGTAATTCCTGAAGGAAATACTGCTGCTAGGAGGTCAATAACTTTTGGCCTAATGCCAGATCTAAAATGAAGCTCTGGTAATGCTGATCTATAAGCCCAAGATGATAGGAATAAACCCTCACCAGTTATCCAGCTGAAGTACTGAAGACAACTTCCACCTTCCAAACTGATCTTTAGAAATTTGCAATTTTTGAATATGAATGTTCTGCAGAAAGTAGGAAAAGAGATGTGGCACCAACGTCTAATGTAGAATGAAGTACAATAATCTTTCTAGAGCTACTCTAAGAAAGAGGTGGGATTCCCGCTCGGGAACACCCTGTGCTAAACATCACTTGCAATCTCTGCTAAATAGCCCAAGAAAGCAATGGAATGTCACATGACAATTCCAAATCTAAAAAGATCCTTAAAATCAAGAATCACCAGCATGCCTCCATCCTTTCCTTCATCTTCTTTATATAATGTTTGAGCCTTCCCATGCCTTGGCCCTCATCTAGACTGCACTGTGCATGTGGACAAGATCCTCCAAGTTTGATTGCGTTGTTTGACCAAATCATCCTATTAGCCACCTATAAAATTTTTCATATCAAATGGTGGCTAAAATGATTTTTAAGCCTTCAAGAAACAATTTTTTGGCCAAATTGTTAGTTCTTAAAGTCTTATGAAGATAACTTATCTTTGAGTTAATATTCACTGCTGTTTCCCTCATAAACTTGAAAAATCTGCTATTTGCAAGGAGAAAGATTGCTTAAAAAACCCATTTTTCCCTTTTCATTTTACCCCTCCTTTTACTCATAATTAACCTCCATTTTCATCACCTTTTTCCTCATCAAATTCCTCCATTTCCCTCATTTCCCTTCCTTTCCTCCATAAATTCCCTTTGATAAGGTTTGAAACTCCTTTTTTAAACCTTATCGGAACTCTCAAAATCCTAAAAAAACCTTCAAAAATCATAAAAAAAGTCTTTTTTGCACTAAGGCCTTTTTTAGCCCCTTTTGCCTTAGCCCCAACTCCTTTATCCGCATAAAACCAGCACTAAGACCAAGCGCTAAGGCCTGATCGTGCAATCACAATCGGGTTTCTCCTCTTATCTTGTTACCTTTTGCGTTTAAAAGCCCCGATTGCGATTAAGCCCTTTTCTATTACAAACCCGACTTTCCTTTGGTTTTTTATAAACCCGACAGTTCATTGTTTCGGCGAATATCAGCCGTTGATCTAAACTGATCAACGACCAATCCATATTCTCATCGCAAGTTTTTAATTTTCCCTTGATTCTTTCTCCCGACCGATGTGATCCAACGATCAATTCCCGACTGTTGATCTTCTCTACGGTGCCCAGATCTGACGATCCCCATCGCTCCGTTCCAAAGCCCGCATTTCCGCCTTTGGCCTTCATGACTTAATCTCCACCGTTGATTTAGTTCTAAGATCGACGGATCTGACTCAATCGCATCACAAAATTTCTTTATTGTGTTCCCCTTTCCCTCCTCTGATTGCAATCTTGCGATTCAATCTGGACTGTCCAATCCACAAGAACCGACGGCCCAGATTAATCGCCCTCCGCCATAACCCTCCGATGTTAAAAATCACCGATTCATCCTGACTGTCGATCTCTCTAAGATCTAACGGCCCGCGTGTAACCGCGTCACAAGTTTTTCATTGCGCCTTCCTCTCTCCTCCGCCGATTCGCGAGCTTGCGATCATATCTGGGCCGTCCATTTCATAAATCTAACGGTCTAGATCAAGCCTGAATTCCTTTGTTATTTTATACAGGCCGACAGTATAAATTTCTCGGCGAAGATCCACCATTCATCTCTGCAGATCAACGGCCCACATTTAACCTAACCTCCGCCCGACCCATGCCTCATATTCCCTTTCATTTACCCTAAGATTAAATCTGAGCCCTTCATTCTGAAGTTCTAACGATCCAGATATGAACCGGTAGGCCCAACTCCTTTGGGACCTACCTCCCCCATCAATGAATCTCCGTCGTTGATCTCTGTTGGCTAATCTAATCCAACGGCCCAGAATTGTTCCGAAAACCCAAATTTCATTAAGCCCTTTGTTACCTCCGCCAAAGGTTTTCTCCCATTTCCTTTGCATTTTCTCCCATTTTATTATAATGTTACCCCTCCCACATTATAAAATCCCGATTGATCTCAACCGTTGATCAATCTCATCCAACGGCTCGGACTTAATCTCCACCACTGTTTGTCCAACTGCCTCCCTGTTTGACCCCAACGAGCAATCCTCGCCGTTGGTGGATTTCATCTAACGGTCGCGATCTAACCTAACCTCCAAAGCAGTTTAAAACTATCCCCGTAGGATTTTCTTAATTTTTCTATGTTTGTGCAGGTTTTAAAGGTTTCTATATTGTTTTAAAGGAAAATCAATGGCCGGGGATGACGATCCCTCAGGCCACGATTCATAAAGAGGATCATTCTGCAGGGTTTCACATCATGATTTATCTGTGCCCCATGAGCACTGATAACAATATAAAACCCTTTGTACGCCCGCGCAGTAACAAGACACAGTAAACCTTGATCCAATAAAGAGTATCAGTATCTAGGGATAAAATTAAAGTGGAAATCATGTTTGAGGATTTTTAACACAGTTTTTGAGGGATTACGGCATAAATTTGATTATCAAAAGCCTAATCCACTCAATTGAAGACAGTATGAAGACCTGAAGATAGAGATTAAGCCAAATTAGGCCTAAAACATAGATCAAAAGTAAATTAACAGTGTTTTAGGTTAAAAAAATGAAAATCTATCAATCCAAAGAAGCCTCCACTGCCACATCAGAGGCTAATTGAATCCTCTCCAGCTACCAAAGCGCCCTGCGACCTCATAAATCAAAGAAGGTAGAGTTATTTCCTCAGTCGGTGATATTTTTCCTAAAAGGCAGTCAGAGTTATTGCTAACTTGCCTCAAGAGTTTTTAAGTCAACAAAATCTGCTCAACAAGCTTAATACTTAATGAAAATCAATTAATACAGAGGAAATATTAGAAAAATTATCCATTGAGCCCCTCAAAGGCCGAGAAGCATTAAACTGTATTAATTGATCCTAGAGATCTTTTCTCCCATCCCACCTCCTCATTTGTTCTATAAATACTTCTGTAGAAGATGAGAAAAAGGTTGTTCACTGAATATCTGATGCATGTAAATAGTCTCTTGAAGCCACTATAAGCTCTGTTTGTAATTGAAGATACCTAATTTGAGATGAGAAATTTGAAGCTGTAGAGAACCACTGGACTTGATGATTATAACTGGTTTGAACATCAAATACAAGCTGATTTATGGGATCCTGGTCTATGTCAACGGTGATGTGTTTCTTATTGTAAATTGTTATTTTCTTTTTGTTTCCATTCTGTCCACTTTCTCTAATAAATAACAACAAATATAGAGCTAGGATTTACTCTTACAAGTACCCTACTCTCACTGATAAGCTTTATATTTATGTTTTCCTCCAAATTGTGTATTTGAGAATGATTTAATACAGTCCAAGCAGTTAAGGAATGCTGGTGTTCCCACGTCTTACTGTCTGAACTTCAAACGTTGTTTTTGAATGTTTTTTTCAGTTTATGCTAAGTAGATTTGAACCAGGGAAGTCTATGGTTAGCCCTGTCCTCTGGTTTCTCCTTCAAAGGTTGTCTGAAAGTTTCCCTAAGAGTATGTTGAAAGCAGGCTAGGTTCAAAGTCCTTACCTGATCTTAGACTATTCTTTGTTATCTTAAAGTGTTGTCTTGAAAAGTTTGCTAATTAAAGATGAACTAGGGAAGTCTATGGTTAGCCCTATCCTCTAGTCTCTTATCCAACAGTTGATTTGAAAAGTTTCCCTTTGAATATGCTGAAAGCAGGTGTTGGGGTTCCCATGTTTTGCCCAGGTTGGCAAGACCAAAAGATGAGACAATATAGAACCACTTTCAGACCTTAGGATCTAGCCTTCCTAGGTCCAGAGAGAGATCTCTCTATATGAGTCAAAGGGTATGTATTTGAGGCTCTAAGTTATGATTTTAGGCTAGTTATATGCACAGGGTTTGTTTGTTTGTTTATGTTTGGTTGTTGGGAATCAGGAAAGAAGGGTCCAATATAAGACAAAGATGAGCAAAGAGGAAATTAGTCAAAGGTAGATAACTCGGAGAACATCAAGGCCATTGGGCAATGGAGTCAAGAAAGGATTTACTTGTGTTCAATGTGCAAGCTTTCAGTTGGGCTAGTCATCCAGAGCATTTGGATCTTAAAGATGATATTTGAAATGGGACATTAAGGACTGAAAATGAAAGGAGAAGAACCATCCAATTCTGTCTATAGATCAGGTCAGAGGTCATTTAACTCCAGACCTTCTTGGACAAAATCAGAGGCAATACAAGGGATCTTAGAAAGGCTTAATTGAGATGGAAAGATCCTAGTGAGGCAGAGACAGGGTTCTAGACCTCCCAGTGTTCTCAACTCATCCAACTAAATCCTAGCAAGAACATCTAAACATAGATTTCTTCAATTCATACATCAGAGAGCAGGCAATGACATCCACCACTGGTTAAATCAATTGAAATCAATATTCAGATACATATATAAGCAGAAAACATAAAAGGCTGGGAGAGCAGCAACATAAGGTACCTATCAAGGGTAAATCTTATGCCAAACTTCTGATGCGAGCCAGTAGAAATGGAATGAAATGGAATCAAACACAGAGATAGGAAAACATCACCAGCTGCTTTAGATTAGGATCCAATGGAATATGCTTGTCATATTAAAAACAACACCAATAAGGTACATCATTGCCCACAGCTTGAACATTCAATCTGAATACATCAAATCTCAGCCTATCTTACAACATTACACAGAGAACTCGTCTCAAGAGGAAAATGCTTGCATTTCTCTGATATCTCATCAACAACCCTTACAATAATTTCCTTCTGTGTTTTATAGCAGAGGATGAACAGAAGATCGACTGAGGAGGTAGGTGAACACTAAATGTAACATTAAACACAGAAATGAATGGAGGGCCAAAACCCATCCTGTTTTAAATCTATGCATTTATCTCTGGTATGGCTTAGGTGTCCTGACTGTAGTACTGTGTGGTACTTACTGGTAGAATAAGAAAAATACAATAAGAAACAGTGAGGTCTTCCCTACTTGAGTCACCAATGCTTTTGACCATGTCGGACTGCTGTTTGGGCGGAAAATTCTTTCGGACATGGTGTATAATGAAGACTGTATGGGCGCTTTGTCTTCTGATTGAAGAAAGAACATATTATTGCTGTAGAAAACCCTGGTGGTACGTTTTCCCGTGTATTACACTTTTGGTTGACTTTTTGGGTTTTGAATCTGGTGCTTTGCTTCTCAAATTGCTACCTTGTGGATCCAAATCTTCAGTCATGAGTACTGAAGGCTATAATCATAAGCTGGCCTTTTTGCTGCTTCCATAAATGTTTCGATTCTGTAAGATCTGGGCTTTAATGGCGCTGGATGGGTTGTAGATTCTCAAAAACCTGTCCTTTGATGAAATTTATATCTCCGCCACCCTTTTTGACATTTCGTTGGAGTACCGGCTCCCATCTCGGCTCTCTGTCTGCGCAACACGCCATTGAAGAGGTACGTATGCATCATGGCGGTTTTCTACCTCTTTGAAACCCTGCAAAACACACAAACAAGTTAAGGAAATCATGAATGGGGTGGCATATGATGTGGAGGTGGAGAAAGGTCGTGTAGACGATGATATGGAGGAGAAAATTGCAGGGAGAATGGAGAAACATGCTTTGGTGGATGGTGGCGGTCTGCAGAGAAAATATACATGGAAAACGTTAAAAAATGCGAAAAAGAACCAATATATGCAATGGAATGGGAGACTGTACGGAGGGTGCACGTGGAGATGACGTGGCGAAACCGCGCGATGGTGGAAAATTCAGCGGCGGGCGAACAAATCGGGACCGTCGATCGTGGCGGGATCAACGACGGAGGACGACAGACGACGAGCCATGGCATGAGCTATCACGTGCTCAATTACATTAAAATTCGTGCATCTTGGAGGAGCGATAACTGTCGGATGGCCTGCTCCAGATCGGACGGTCTACGGCAATTTCGCTGGGCATCCGTGTCCGGAAAATAACGCGCGATGGATGGAGTTAACAGGCGGGGATGGCGGTTTGGAAATCGTACACAAGGACACATGGCGCGTGATGAGTGGAATCGCTGGGCATTGGAGAGAAACCGTCTACCGTGCATGGGCGGTGCGAAAGAAACCGCTAGGTTTTGTTAATAGTGCGCAGCGGGGTCCACAGGCGGGAGGATCTGAACCATCGATCATCGTTTTAAACGGACGACGATCGCCCTGCAAGGGGAATGAATGGGGAAAACACGGAGGGCTGCGGGGCCACGATCACCATCTGATTCAACCAGATCGACGGCTAACATCGCGCCTGATGAACAACAATGGTAAGCGCCTTTTGGACTTCGCGGGTGGTTTCAGCACGGGATCACATGGAGGAAAAGGCGCGGGGCTATCGGAAGAGGGGCTAGGCCTGATATAAGGTTCAGAGTGGGTTTTAAAGCCTTTTAATGCATTTTGAAGCCTTATAAGGGTAATGATAGGAAGATAAATAGCGAATCAGGCTAAACTAGGGACATGGGTAGAGTTTGAAGGGGATTTTTGGGGATTTTATAGGATTGACAGGAGAAATAAAGGGAACAAGGGGATTTTGACAAAGGGGGCAAGGGATTAAAATGATGGCATTTGCAGGGATATAAGGGGGAAAATAGGCCCTTTGAGAAATGGATCAGTAGGGGGAAACTATTTTAGGCATAGCACCTAGAGACTTCAAGGAGGATGGGTTTTCAAAGGAAAGGCATTCCTTGAAGGCTCCAAAACAATCTAGCCCCCAGCTTGCTTGTCAAGAATTTAATAGGGGGGCTAACAGTGGCTCCACATGGGGATGGCTTCTTCTTGAAGGAGTCAAGAAACCATAAATAATCTTTGGTGTAGGCCAGATGCCTGCTGCTCGGCACATCCCTTTCTTTCTTCAATTTTTCAGCTGCCACGATATGTTAGATACACAAATCAGCAGAAACATTTTTCCCAACCAATCTACCTACCCAACTACAATCCTAGCATTTTTTCTTCTTTTAGGGTGCCTTTGAGCTAGCAGACCCTTTACATCACTTATGTTTGAAACAGAAAACAAACCTATTCTAAATCTACCCTTATTGCTCCATGAGACCAGGTTAGACAGTTGGCCTCATGTGCTTCTCTACCTAATCTAACATCTGCTGGGATTAAACTGTCCAATAGATTTCTTTTCCTACATTCTAAGACAAGAAATTGAAAAACAACCAAGCCAGGATTAGACTGTCTGACTTGTTGGAGTGAAAACTTGTAGAAGACTGAAACAAAAACTGTGGAGGCATGAAATCTGCAATTGGAATTATCCTTCTTTCTTTGTGACTCAGGTTTTGAGCGTATTTGAGTCACCTTTTTTTCTTTGATGTCAGCTCTGGTTTTGGGCACATTAGAGCTGATTTTTTCTTTTCTTTGCTGGTCCAGAGTTTGAGCATGTTAGGATCAACTGTCTTTTTCTCTTTTTTTTTTTTTTTTTTTGATTTTACGATACCTTTCTCTTTCCTGAAATAAACTGTAATGGTATATACAATGAAGAATGAAACTGGAAATTGAAGATTAGTAGATGTAGTGTTTGAGCATCCTGCCATTGACAGGACCCCCAAACAGCTCTGTACCATCAAGCTCTTGTAGAAAAAACGCATTGGGACCCACAGTGGCCTGGATGATGTATGGACCCTACCACAAACTGTCAAACTTTCCATTCTTACCTTTTTCCTCTATTCTTGAGTCCCACTTTAGAACCTTGTCACCAATTTTGAAATCAACAGCTTTGGTTCTTTTGTCAAATAGCTTTTTAATGTTTTCCTGAACTTTGACAGCTCTGTTATATACCTCCTCCCTTGTTTGCTGAAGATGGATTGTCTGATTTATCCTTCTTATGATGCTGTCTCCCTCTGATTGGATCTCCTGGACAAGTTTGATTATTGGAACTCCAAGGTTGGTAGGAAATACTGCTTCTGTCCCATAGACTAGCTAGAATGGTGACATGCCAATGGATTTCTTTGTAGTAAGCCTGTCAGCCCACAAGGCATGTACCAGCTTGTTGTGCCAAGATTTTTTGTTTTCCTCTAATAGACTTTTGATGATCGCCACTAGGCTCTTATTTGATGATTCAGCCAGACCATTACCCTGAGGGTAATAGGCAGTTGAATGACCAAGCGTGACATGGTACCTGTGACAAAAATCAACCATTTTCTTGGATCCAAAAGCAGCAGAATTGTCGGTGATTATTCTCCTTGGACAACCAAACCGAGAGAGGATATGACCTTCTAGGAACCTAATAATTACAGAGTCTGTGGCACTCCTAGTGGGGATGGCTTCTATCCACTTAGTGAAATAATCGGTGGCTGTCAAGATCCATTTGTGTTGTCCTGAAGAGGCTGGATGAATTTCCCCTATAAAGTCTAGACCCCATTGCATGAAAGGACCTTCAACGGTAATGGGTTGTAAAGGGAGGGGAAGAAGTTTTCTTCTGCCTTCAAAGATTTGGCATTTATGATAGGCAGTTACCATTTTGTGGACATCATTGAAGAGAGTGGGCCAATAATAGCCAGCCCTGAGTATCTTGTTAGCAGTGGCTTTCCAACTCAAGTGGCCTCCACACTCCCCAGCATGGAATTCTTGTTTAATTCTTTCGGCTTCGGTTTTGGACAAACATTTCAGTAATAGGCCATTTGGATTCTTCCAATACAAGTTTTCATTCAAGATGCAGTAATTTCTGGCTTTAAGTTTTGTGAATCTGGCCTTAGTTTTCAATAGTTCGGGTGGAGCATTCAAATTGGTGAGGACATAAAGGATATCGGAATACCATGGAGAGTTTTGGAATTTCTCTTCTATAGTGGTACTAGGTAGGCTTTCCTGCTCGTCCAAGGCATTCACCATGTTAATATCCAGGGCCTGCAGATTTGATTCAGCCATTAGTTTGGCTAAACCCTGCCCCTTGATCAACTTGGTGGGTTTTATCTCGAGGTCATATTCTAAGATTGTAGCAATCCATTTGCCCCTCTTCCCATCGGGGTCTTGGGACAAGATATCTTTGACCACTATATTTGGCACATAAGCAATGGTGTGAGAATGCAGAATGTACACCCTAAAGTTTTTCAAGGCCTTAACCAGAGCGTAGGCCTGTTTTTCCATAATGTTGAACTTTAAGGGTGCATCCCTCAAGGCTTTGATGAAAAAGGAAATAGGTTGTTCGTTACCCTGAGAATTTTTCTGCATCAAAACTGCAGCCACTGTATGCTCGGAGGCAAATGAAAAGATCAGGAAATCTTTTGAGAAATCAGGGCTAATCAGAATAGGAGCTTGGGTGAGCGCAAGTCTGACAGATTCGAAAGATTGTTTAGCTCCGACAGTCCATTTAACTCCTACTCCTTTCTTCAACATGTTAGTCATATTTCTAAGGTGTTCTGATAGGTTGGGAATAAATCTCCTAAGGAAGTTGATTTTCCCAATGAAGGACTGTAACTCCTTGATGTTTCTTGGGTGTGTGATTTGTAGTATTCCCTCAACTCTCTGTGAGTCTATCTTGACTCCTTTCTCAGATATAATGTGGCCTAGAAGTTTGCCTTCTTGCAGCCCAAAAAAAGTTTTCTTAGGATTCAGTGACAAACCATACCTTCTACATTTTTCAAAAACTTTCCTCAGATGTTTCAGGTGCTCTTCTTCAGTTTTGGAAAAGACAGTCAAGTCATCCAATTAGATAACTATGAAGTGTCCTATCTCATCTGAGAAAGCTATATCCATCGCTCTCTGGAAGGTGGCCCCAGCATTCATCAGTCCAAAGGGCATTTTCACATACATGAAGGTGCCCCATGAAGTGGTAAATGATGTTTTGAGTTGATCCTCTGGGAGTACTAAGACCTGATTGTATCCAGAAAAATCATTAAGCAGGGAGATTCTCTTAGAACCCACTACCTTTTGTAAGATATGTTCCATTCTAGGCAAGGGGTAGTTGTCCTTTAATGAGGCTCTATTAAGATTTCGGAAATCTATACACAATATGATCTCCCCCGTCTTCTTCCTCACAGCCACTAAGTTTGACACCCAATCAGAGAACCTCACAGGAACTATTATGCCTGCAACATACATCTTCTTAATCTCTTTTTCCATTGCAGGCAATTGTTTCAGATTGATTCTACGGAGCTTTTGTCTAAAAGGCTTCTGATTTTCCTTCAAGGGTATTTTGTGTTGTATGATGTTGGTGTCATATGACTTTAAGTCTTCATAGCTCCATGCAAACACATCAATGAATTCCTTAAATAGGTCAATGTATTTCTTCTTCATGTTTGCAGGTATAGACTTAGCCAACTTAATCATTTTGGGCTTATCTTCAGTGCCAATGTTGCATTCTTCTATATCAGAGTCTGCATGTTCTATGGTGGGCTTTTTTGCTACATCATCAAAGTCAAAAAGGTCCTCTAAGGGTGCCAGGCCTCTGGGTATATTCTTATCTTTGGCTTGCAGCACCTCTACTTCTTCACTATCTGCGTTTTCACATTTTTCGGTCAGATTTCCAGTGTCTTCATTCAGGATGTTTATCTCTATGTTACAGGTTGTTGCTTGTTCATCTGGGGGATTCTCACTTGGGCAGCTGTCATCAGATTTTGAGTTGGAATCAGAAAATTCAAACTCATTTCTGCCCACTAGGAAATCTTCAATCTGTTTGTCTTCTTCAAAGACCTGCCAATATTTTTCGTTGTCTAGCACTGCAGGTCTGAACTTGGTCTGAATGATGATTTGTTGGTCAGGGGGAGTCTTAGGATATGAACTAGCCAGGCAAGCTAATCCGTTAGCGATAACGTTTTGACTCCTGGGAACAAACACCAACTCATATTCCATGAAATTTTTCAATATATCCATGGCATCGTTCCTATAGGCCCTCAGTCTAGGTTTTTTTGCTGCATATTCACCATTCACTTGTTTGATAACTAACTCAGAGTCTCCTAGCACAATTACCCTATGGGCTCCTAATTTTTTTAATAGATTTAAGCCCAGGATAAGAGCCTCATACTCTGCAATATTATTTGTGCATTTGAAGTGCAGATTGACAGCGTGGCTCTCTGCATAATCACTCTCTACGTTACGTAACCACACCCCAGCTCCAGCAGTTTTCCTAGTACAAGACCCATCGAAATTCATCTTCCACAGGGGTTCACCATTATGTTGCACTATGGGGTCTGTACTAGGGTGTGGATCACTTTGTTCTTCATGAAATGTAAGAGGTTTAGGGGTCTGGTTAGATGGCTGTTTTCGTTCTGTTTCTTGTTCATTTGGAGTCAGGTCCCCACCACATATCCCACAAGTTTCATTGCTGTTTGCTTCTTCGATTTCCTCCAAAGTGGCCATTATGTTTAGGTCTGTGCTCTCAGCCTCTGTGTTTGTATCTATGTTTTCAGATTCTGACTCCTCCAAGGATTCATCGTTGCAAAGAATGAAGGAGTCGAGATCCATATGTACAGAGTATAAGGGAGAGTTTTCAGGCTTCTCGGGGCTGTTGACTAAGAATTTCATCTGCGCTTCCCTATACAGTCTTCTAAGTTGGCCAAAGTAGGGATCGTGGCATAGGTCCCATCCATTTGCATGGTACCCTGCAGTTTTTCTCCCCATGATCTAGATAGTAACATGCCGTACTTAGGTGGCACATCTGCCACCACAACATCCATGACCATACATTTAGCTGGGATCTGGGTCAAGCTCACACATAAGTCTTTGATCAGGCCAAGACACTTTACTCTGCTAGAGTCAAATGAATATAGGTCTTTGTAAGGGCGGGTTATCTCTAGGCTTAATCTTTCCATCACCACCTTAGGCATTAAATTGTGTGATGCTCCGGAATCATGCATGGCATTGTGAAGTATTTTGTCATGAATGTTGAGACTGATATAAAAAGGTGGAACTACCCCTTCCTGAAACTTTCCCTCAATCTTTGGACCAAACAGGAGGGCAGGTTGATCATCACTCAAATTCACCGTGTCGTTATTTTCCCCTAGATTCAACACTTTCAAAATTTGGCGTTTATATACATCCTGAGTGGCCAGCTCAGATAATGGTACAAAGATTTTTATTTTTGCAATCTCACTCTCTAAATTGAAAGTGGACTGGATCTTTGGAGTGCTTAACTCTATTTTATTTGCTACTGCCTTAGTAGCTGAATCAGTTTGTGATTTCTCACTATGTACAGGGTCAGGAATCGTTTTATCAGGAGCACTAACTGCAGTGCTAGTGCTGTTGGTTGGTTGGATTTGTTTTTCAGTGTCTTGGTTGTATTTTTCTTTGTTTTTCCCAGAACCTTCAGCTGCTGATTTTCTATTTACAGCAGATGCTTTAGAAGTTTTATCAGGTCTTTTCTTGATGGTAACCTCAGGAGTCTCAGTTTTGGAATTTTCTTGGTTCTTTTTGCTCCTAAGTTCATATTGTTCTCTGACCTGCATCATGGCATTTTAAAATCCTAATCTGTAATCTTCAGTTTCTAACCGTTCCTCATCCCAGTACGAAGGTGAGGGTTGATATTCCCCTGAATCACAGTTAAGGACTGAGTCTTCTGTTTCAAACATGTTTATCGCATTCCCTTCAGAATCCTCTATGATTCCCTCATCTTCATCTAAAAAGTTTTGGAAAGGGGGAATAACTTGCTAATCTGATTCTTTCTGTCTGTTGGGAGCATTGTGGTTTCTTCTAAAGTTTTGGTTCTGGTTTCTGTTCTGATTGCTAATTGTGACAACCATTTTTTCCATCATTTGTTGCAGCTTATCCACGTTTTTAGATAATATATCATAATTTGGGTCTGAAGTGGAAGCTACAGTGTCATCTCTATATGTTACCCTCTTCTCAGATCTCAATCTTGCTCTTCTCTCAATCAGGTTTGCCTCTATGTTCACTGCTCCTTTCTGCATGTCCTCCAATGTGGTGTACTCTTTAACCCTAAGCTCATAGGCCATGTCAGCGTCAAACCCATCAGGGTCTTTGGCCAGGGCCATACCTTGTGGAGGTTTCACGTGTGGAGGAAGAGCATTGTAAATGCTGTTGAACCTCGTTATGTAATCATGGACACTCTCTCCTGCATTTCTCCTAAGGGTCATGTAGTCTGTTAGGAGCTGGCGAGGGTTTTCCCTAACCTCCCATTTGTTTATGAAGGTCTGATATAGTGCAGGGAGATCTTGGATACTGCTAGGAGGTAAGATTTTAAACCATTTCTTTACATCACCCCCTAAGCTTTGGGCAAAGATTCTCATTTTTATTGTTTCATCATCAATTTCCATGTAGTCAAAGTAATCCTCCATCTTATCTACATGTTGTTGAGCTATTGTGGCTTCTTTTGTAGTGAAGTGAGGGATCTTTGATTGATAGTCATTGGGTAAGGGTAACAAAGGTTGGGGCAAAACCAGGGGTGCATACCAGGCTGCCATGATGATATTCTGATGAGGTAAAGGGTTAAACTGAGCAGCTGGTATTTGGGTGACAGGGATATTAGGGCTAGCAGAGGTTTGTTGGGCAGATCTAGGGTGGGAAAGCCCCAAGTTCTGAATGAAGTGGGTATCAGGTGGTGTAGATGGAGGGGTTCCTCCGTCCCTAGTGTGTTGACCACTATTGGATGGTGAACTGTGAAGCTCAGGGTCTGGCTGGTCTAGATGATTGAATGACCTAGTTCTTGGTAGCCTATTAGGTAGGTCTAGGTCAGGGAGACAATGTGATAGAGCTGCTAGGTCTTCTGGTGCAGAATTATCTCTATGAATGTGACTGGTAATAGTTGGTCTTTTAGGTGTAGGAGCTCCCTTGAGGATACTCTCCGGGTTGTCAACTATTTTAGGTGGGTCCGGGTTGGGATAAGCTCTTGTGTGAATGGTTCTAAAAGCCAGAATGCTATTTCCTAGCCAAGAATCTTAACCCTATTTGTTACTTCTACTGTGGTTGATGTCATTATGAAGGCAGGTCTCCCAGTGGAGTCTTATGTAAAACCAAGATAACCAGCAGGCCTACTGATCACCAGTGGAGTCTTTGATCTTTCAGGAACTATGGGGTCGCCAGGTGGAAGTTTTAAGATATGTCTAAGGGGTCACACTGTCCACCACAGTGCTCAGTCACTATCACCTTTCAAGGATAACCTCAGAACACAACAAACTCTAACCAGAGATCGACTGGGAGGGCATTTACCAGATATGTCACCTCCAAAGGAGGATGAGATCCGGAGGCTACCTGGCCCTGTCCAGGCTCTGTCTAGGAGTACAAGAGAACACAACAAATGATGCTGAGGCTGTATGAGAAGAGGTGTGACTAACAACCAACCTAACCAGAGATGGTGGGTTTTGAATGCCTAGGGATGTTCAAAGTGTAATGCACTCAATGCGTCCCCAGCGGAGTCGCCATTATGTTGGGGTTCCCATGTTTTGGCCAGGTTGGCAAGACCAAAATATGAGACAACATAGAACCACTTTCAGACCTTAGGATCTAGCCCTCCTAGATACAGAGAGAGATCTCTCTATATGAGTCAAAGGGTATGTCTTTGAGGCTCTAAGTTATGATTTTAGGCTAGTTATACGCACAGGGTTTGTTTATTTGTTTATGTTTGGTTGTTGGGAATCAGGAAAGAAGAGTCCAATATAAGACAAGGATGAGCAAAGAGGAAATTAGTAAAAGGTATATAACTCAGAGAACATCAAGGCCATTGGGCAATGGAGTCAAGAAAGGATTTACTTGTGTTCAATGTGCAAGCTTTCAGTTGGGCTAGTCATCTAGAGCATTTGGATCTTAAAGATGATATTTGAAATGGGACATTAAGGACTGAAAACGAAAGGAGAAGAACCATCCAATTCTGTCTATAGATCAGGTCAGAGGTCATTTAACTTTAGACCTGCTTGGACAAAATCAGAGGCAATACAAGGGATCTTAGAAAGGCTTAATTGATATGGAAAGATCCTAGTGAGGCAGAGACAGGGTTCTAGGCCTCCCAATGTTCTCAACTCATCCAACTAAATCCTAGCAAGAACATCTAAACATAGATTTCTTCAATTCATACATCAGAGAGCAGGCAATGACATCCACTACACTGATTAAATCAATTGAAATCAATATTCAGATACACATATAAGCAGGAAACATAAAAGGTTGGGAGAGCAACAACATAAGGTACCTATCAAGGGTAAATCTTATGCCAAACTTTTGATGCGAGCCAGTAGAAATGGAATGAAATGAAATCAAACACAGAGATAGGAAAAGATCACCAGCTGCTTTAGATCAGGATCCAAAGGAATATGCTTGTCATATTAAAAACAACACCAATCAGGTACATCATTGCCCACAGCTTGAACATTCAGTATGAATACATCAAATCTCAGCCTATCTTACAACATTACACAGAGAACTCGTCTCAAGAGGAAAATGCTTGCATTTATCTGATATCTCATCAATAACCCTTACAATAATTTCCTTCTGTGTTTTATAGCAGAGGATGAACAGAAGATCGACTGAGGAGGTAGGTGAACACTAAATGTAACATTAAACACAGAAATGAATGGAGGGCCGAAACCCATCCTGTTTTAAATCTCTGCATTTATCTCTGGTATGGCTTAGGTGTCCTGACTGCAGTACTGTGTGGTACTTACTGGTAGAATAACAAAAATACAATAAGAAACAGTGAGGTCTGCCCTACTTGAGTCACTAATGCTTCTGACCATGTCGGACTGCTGTCTGGGCGGAAAATTCTTTCAGACACGGTGTATAATGAAGACTGTATGGGCACTTTGTCTTCTGATTGAAGAAAGAACATACTGATGCTGTAGAAAACCTTGGTGGTACATTTTCCCGTGTATTACACTTCTGGTTGACTTTCAGGGTTTTGAATATGGTGCTTTGCTTCTCAAACTGCTGCCTTGTGGATCCAAATCTTTAGTCCTGAGTACTGAAGGCTATAATCATAAGCTGGCCTTTCTGCTGCTTCCATAAATGTTTCGATTATGCAAGATCTGGGCTTTAATGGCACCGAATGGGTTGCAGATTCTCAAAAAACTGTCCTTTGATGAAATTTATATCTCCGCCACCCTTTTTGACATTTCGCTGGAGTACCAGCTCCCATCTTGGCTCTCTGTCTGCGCAACACGCCATTGAAGAGGTACGTATGCATCATGGCAGTTTTCTGCCTCTTTGAAACCCTGCAAAACACAAAAAAACGTTAAGGAAATCATGAATGGGGTGGCGGATGATGTGGAGGCGGAGAAAGGTCGTGTAGACGACGATACAGAGGAGAAAATTGCAGGGATAATGGAGAAACGTGCTCTGGTGGATGTGGCAGTCTGCAGAGCAAATATACGTGGAAAATGTTAAAAAATGCGAAAAAGAACCAATATATGCAATGGAATGGGAGACTGTATGGAGGGTGCACGTGGAGATGACGTGGCGAAACCGGGTGATGGTGGAAAATTCAGCGGCGGGCGAACAAATCGGGACCATCGATCGTGGCGGGATCAACGGTGGAGGACGACGGACGGCGGGCCATGGCATGAGCTATCGCGTGCACAATTACATTAAACTTCGTGCATCTTGGACGAGTGATAACCGTCGGATGGCCTGCTACAGATCAGACGGTCTATGGCAATTTTGCTGGGCATCCGTGTCCGGACAATAATGCGCGATGGATGGAGTTAACAGGGGAGGACGGCGGTTTGGAAATCATACACAAGGACACGCAACGCGCGATGAGTGGAATCGCTGGGCGTTGGAGAGAAACCGCCTACCGTGCATGGGCGGTGCGAAAGAAACCGTCAGGTTTTGTTAATAGTGTGCAGCGGGGTCCACAGGCGGGAGGATCTGAACCGTCGATCATCGTTTTAAATGGACGGCGATCGCCCTGCAAGGGGAATGAATGGGGAAAACATGGAGGGCTGCGGGGCCATGATCACCGTCCGATTCAACCAGATCTACGGTTGACATCGCGCCCGATGAACAACAATGGTAAGCGCCTTTTGGACTTCGCGGGTGGTTTCAGCACGGGATCACATGGAGGAAAAGGCGCGGGGCTATCGGAAGAGGGGCTAGGCCTGATATAAGGTTCAGAGTGGGTTTTAAAGCCTTTTAAATGCATTTTGAAGCCTTATAAGGGTAACGATAGGAAGATAAATAGCGAATCAGGCTAAACCAGGGACATGGGTAGAGTTTGAAGGGGATTTTTGAGGATTTTATAGGATTGATAGGAGAAATAAAGGGAATAAGGGGATTTTGACAAAGGGGGAAAGGGATTAAAATGAGGGCATTTGTAGGGATATAAGGGGGAAAACAGGCCCTTTGAGAAATGGATCAGTAGGGGGAAACTGTTTTAGGCATAGCACCTATAGACTTCAAGGAGGATGGGTTTTTCAGGGGAAAGGCATTCCTTGAAGGCTCCAAAACAATCTAGCCCCCAACTTGCTTGTCAAGAATTTCATAGGGAGGCTAACAGCAGGATAGGTTCAAAGTCCTTACTTGATCTTAAGATATTCTTATTGTGTTTTAAATGTTTTCTATTGAAAGTGCATCAAAAGCAGGCTAGTTTCAAAGTACTTACCTGATCTTAGATTACTTTTATGTTTTTATCAAGTGCATGCCAAAAGTAGGATAGTTTCAAAGTACTTACTTGATCTTAGGCTATTCTTTGTTCTTCATTTGTTTTATCTTCATTTCTTATTGTTATCATTCCATAAAATCAACTTAAAGAGATCCTTAGACATAGATGACTTGCCCCATGGACCACTCTTGAACCTTGCTCTTTCAATTAAATCCTATTATGAATCCATAGCCCAATGGATTGAAGCTGCTCCTAGCCTATCTTATTAGATGAATCATTCCTCAACTTGCATTCACCTTCACCCTTCATTTAGACTTCCTTCACCTTCACATATCTTTGCCCAACCAAAACAAACAAAAATCTTGTTCTTCATAACTAGCCTAATATCACACCTAAAAAGCCTTAAAGATAAATCAATCTTTGCACTTATAGAGAGATCCCTCTTTGGATTCAGGAGGGCTAGATCCTAGAATTCCAAAGTGGTTCAAATGTCCTCCCTGCAACTTTAGTCTTGCCAATCTGCTGAAATTATGGGGAGACAACACATCCATCATGTCTAGGTGCATTGCACACCCTCTCCATCATGTGTGCTTTAATTGCACAAAATCCTCCATCACTTTTTCATGAATGTTCCATGATCTTCTGTTTGACATCTTCTAGATATTAGTTGACTGTATCAACCTCCATGATCTATCTCAATTAATGAGACATAGTCTCCAATTCCATTCACATTAGTAGTTGCTCAACTACCTCATTATGTAGATCTAGGCTTAATTAATTCACATTCACACACAAAAAGTGGATATTGATTCATATTGAGGATTATGGGTCCCTCCACCCTTTTATTTACTTAATTCATTAAGAAAGTTAATAACTCTAATATTCCAAATATCAGGTGAAAATTTGGGAATATTACAGTCCTCCCCAGCAAAATGTTGCTTGTCCTCAAGAAACTACAAAAATAGATGCAATATATATTCCCCTCTAAATGGCATCCACATAAGGAAGGCTTCCTCCATTTGCTGCCATGTGTTATGCATGTTTGGTTCCAAAGTTATCTTTCAAAAACATATAGGATGACCTCCAACTGTATGGTTAGATGTCCTCCTTCCACCATGAAGTGCCAAGTGACAACCATATGAATTCCAACTTCATCATTAATACATGTGATACATAGAATAAAGTGGTTCTTTCCACAAAGGAAAAGCTCCCTATCACAATACATCTCTTCATCCCATGCTTTATGAATTTGATTGAACATTGTCATGCTCCCATCCTTAGCCCTGTTGGCCTTGTTGGATCCAAGCATCATTCCAACGTTATGCAAAAGAATAAGGGAAGGAGTTATATGGGTAGACAAAGATGTCAAACCATATTCTCCTAATAGTAACCACCAGAGTAAGGCCCTTTGCTTCCATCCTCCATCTCCTTTATGTAATATGGACAAGCCAAACTCCCCCAAAATCAACCAAAGCAACACGATATCTTGTTGCTTCCTCCCCTCATGTGCATCATGAAGCAAAAACATACTGATAGACATGTGGAATGTCACATCAGCCCAATACAAATGAAATCCATCAATATACATCATCAGAGCATCATGCCAAGCTTTCCCCAATACAAAACACATAGACATAGGAGATGTCATGTGGTGGCCAAATCCTCTCAAGGAAAACCAAAATGAACATGCCTTCTTTTTCTGCATTCTATCATTGATACACAAGGCATGAAACAGAAATTTATGAGCTATTGGGTGGTAACCATACTCACCCAGGAGCAGCCAGCGCAACCATGCCTCCTTCTTCATTTCATAAGTGTCCCTCAAGGCATGGATCAAAGAAATAAGAACCTTTGGGCAGTGACAAGAATCTCCCAAGGGCAACCAATGTAACCAAGCTTGCTGGCCCATGTCATACATCTGCAAGTGGTCATGCAACCCCTTGCTTATCATCCTCACCCACTCACCCCAATATGGAAGATGAGTGATGTGCTGCATAATCATGGTATCCTCCCTTTGTAGAATACCATCTTCCCCAAACTGATGAAGAACCTTGCACTTCATGAAATGTTTATGTGCACCTCCAATGAGATCTCTTAATGAGACCTTCCTCTCATCCATGGCCTTCCAAAACCAATGAGGTTTTGGATTTGCTGGAGGTAGAAGTATCTCTTTGAGCTGTGAGATGCTCATTGAGAAAGTTCCATCAAGAAAGGAGAAAATATTTCTCATATCTAGATGTCTACCATTCATAATCTTGTCCTCCATTGATTCATGAGTGAAGCTACCTTTAGAATGCTCCAAGAATAATGGGGCCTCATTATTATCACTGCTACTAAGTGACAATGTTGTAGATCTGCAAGGTAATAAATATACTGTCTCAAAGCAAGGTACAATACTGATATCATAACTAGTCATTGTACATAGGATCATGCTCCTCCCTTCTCCTGAAACTCTACACTTCAACTGAAGAGGTTGAATGTAGTCCATCCATGAAAAACTGGGATAGATTTTCATCTCCTCCTTGATTAGATCAAGGGTCCTCTGCGCTGTGATAATTTTCCGCTTCAAATCAGATTTGGATCTAACCCTTTGTCATGCATTGGCCATGATGGTATGTCCCCATAAGTTTCAATAAGATCTGCTGAAACAATAGGTTATGAATGTGTATGCATACCTTGGATCAAATGATATGTGGGAACCTCTTGACAGAACACACGAGTTCCCCAATCGGAACAATGGTGTCTCCAACTGCTGGTAAGAGAGATGGCTGCTCTTTTTCCAATGCACCAGCGCAAAAATCTCCCTCCTCTTCCTCATGCATCCATGTTTCATGCATGGGACTCTATGTGTCAAGATCTCAAGATTATCTTGCAAAGATGAAAGTTTCTCTTCTATGGATGCAAGTACTTCTGCAGCTAGTGGTGAATGTAGTGAATTTTTGTCCAGAGTGACAAGATTGACATCCTCCTCCTTAAGAAATGTCACTTTGTGTTACATCTCTGGTTTTCTTCAAATTCCTTCCTTAACTTGTTAAAGAGATCTGAATATTTAGTCACCTTTGCATGCTCCATGTGACCAAACCACCAATCATTGGCTTCACCTAAAAGATGAAGTGCTGCAATTCGAACAACCTCTCCTTTAGCTACAGGATGTATCCTGAAAAATGCATCTAACTCTCTCCTCCAAGCTCTAACAGTGCTTAGGGAGACCCATCAAATGTAGGCAAATAAAATCTGTTATGCCTCTTTCTTCTATTTCTGCTATATGATCCTCTTTCTTCTTTGATTTTGAAGAATTTTTGGAGAGTTAGCTTCTCCCTGAATGCTCTAGATTGTGCTTTGTGCTCATCAAGATATAGACTGAGAGTCTCATGAGTCCCAGGTTCATTCCTTCCTTCACTTCTACACCTCTCACATTCTCCAAAGAAAGTGGGTGTGTAGTCAATTTAGCGTCCTAAATTGCTAACATAAATTATCAACCAGGGCTAGTAAACTGAAGAAGTGTGGTGCACTATATGTGCTTAAGTGACCTCTTCCTTACTTTGTTGTATGTGTTTTTCTTATTGTTTTTGGGAACAGAACATTCTAAACTAAATGTAATCTACCTCCGGAGTGCTCTAACTAAATTAACATGCAACTAGTCTATGGAATTCTACAGCCCATCTTGTTCATGATGAATGATATTTTGGAAGAGTCTTTAAAACAGTCCTGGCTGTATTATCCAATGCAATTGAACATAAATGTAAAAATGAAAGCAAATACAATTAAAATCTAAGACACCACAGCTATTTCTTACTCATTGTTATGATATTTTGGAAGAGCTTTGTAAGAGTAAGAATGGCTATGCCACTTAGTGTAAACAAGCAACTAAAATCTACAATACCACAGTTATGCCTTATTCATCATAATGATATTTTGGAAGAGTTTATTAGAGTAAGTCTAACTGTGATAATTAACGAAAGGAATTGCAACTAAAAATGCTAATTAACTCAACATAATACAACCAAATCTTTTTCATCCAATAATGATATGTTGGAAGAGCTTTTTAAGAAAAAGAATGGTTGTAAGATAATGATGATCTTTTAATCTAATTGCAAAATAGAAAATGCTAATTAACTCAACATAATACATCCAATTTTTTTTCATCCAATAATGATATGTTGGAAGAGCGTTTAAGAAAAAGAATGGTTGTAAAATAATGAGGATATTTTAATCTAAAACTAAAGCGCTGGTAACTCAAGATGTCACAATTAAATCCATTTCATGAATAAAGATATGTTGGAAGAGCTTTTAAGAAAAGATTAACTATAACATCATGAGGATCTGTTAGCTAAACAAATAATGCAAGACATGAATTAAAAGTTAACAACACATAATTAAAAGCTACTTATCTAGAAAACATGTAGAAGCCTCCTTGGATAGCAGGGGCCCTCTGCTACCAATTTGGTGAAGTCATTCAGCTCCTTAAAGTTGTAATCAAAACATCATCAAAGAACTGAATTTCTCTATTGAAAAACTCACAAATCTACATCCCATTCCATCTTGAAATTTGTTACAAAAGACTCTCTATTCCTTTCTCTTCTTCTCTTAATTTTCACTACTTTTTCATTACTTCCTTCATTACCCTTGATAGGAGAAAGCTTCTCCTATTTATACAAAATATCATAAGTTATCTCATTAATGGGAGTCCATGAATCTCTCCCTCCATCTCTACAGTTACAATCAAAATAGGAAATGATAAGACACATGTCTTTCTAGAATTTCAACACAACTAAGAAATGAGACACATCCTCTTAGAGTTTCAATACAACAAGGAAGTGAGACACATGTTCTCTTGATCCCATAATCTTCTCCAACCAAATTCGAATTTGGCCTTAGAGTGCCACATAAGGGTCTTCTAGAAGTCTCCTTTTGACTTACACATGTCACAAAACTCATAACACATATATAGATATATGAAACTATGTTAATTTTCTAGTTTCTAATCATAAATTCACTTTAAATACATAAAATAAATAACTTTGGAAAATAAGGATCCTTACCCATATACTTATGAAAATGGTTACTTGATGTAGGGTTTTAGGTCAGATGGCTATGAGATAAGAGCTAAATGGATATGACATAATGGAAATATGTATGAATATGAAAAACACTTTTGAGACTCAACATATCCCCCAACTGAAGTTGTTGCATGTCCTCATGCAACTATTGCAATAATTCATTTGTCCATGAGTTGATCTTTGACTCATATAGATTCGTTCTAAACTTTGCTTCTTGATATTTTCTTTTTGGCAAAGTATAATACATTTGATTGCAAATTTTTTTTTTTTTTTGGTTGGTTCTTGTGTGACAACCAATTTTTTTTGAGCAATGGTTCTTGTGTAACAATGCTTTATTTTCTTTGTTGCATCAAAGTTCATGAAAACATTTAGAATCAATTACTTTATCAATGAATTGAACATTTGCAAGGCATATATTCTTTTGGATCATGTTGCAACAATAGTTGGTTGGGAAATATATGTGGGTGGAAATGAAATGAAAATGTGTGATAGTGTATGACATGTGGATATAAAATGATGTCCCTTCCCCCTCAACTAAAGATATGACAATGTGAAAAGGGGAGTGAGGAATTTTTCCAAAGTTACAATTTTAGCATTCTAATGAATTACATGACTAAAAATTAGAAAACAACATACCTTCACTTACCTTAAATGTGGATGAGTTGTGTATGTGTGGTGGCTGCGAAATTCTGATCATATTCTTCTTCAAGTGGCTGAACAAGAGGAGTCATGGATAAAGAGATAAGATGACTTTTTATTGATCCTACAAAAACTTGCTGAATCTACTCAAAAATGCTGAAAATAATAGTCTTCATGTCTTCAAAACTCATTGGCACAATTCCTACTATGTGAAAAGATGTTCTGATGTCGAACATAGTAGAAAATTGTTGACTTAGTGGCCATTAATGGATGCCACTAGTCAACACGAGAACTCTCACCATTGATGACAATGAGAGTCAAGATGCCCAAACACATCTTGCTAGGTACGAATGATTTTGCTGATGTCGAGTTACCTAGAAGATCTGACGAACAAGGGACATTAGTGTATTCCCATTGTTTGTCAGCATGAGAACTTGCCATTAAGGCATGCAAGCCTCAAGGTGTTTTTATAAAGAACTATAACTCAAAGGACTATGGACTCAATAATTTGCATTGAAGCAAGGCTTATTTGCAGAATGAAAATGACAAGAAATGGAAGAATAAAATGGAAGATGGCAATGGAGAGTAGAAATGGAAATGGGCAATAAGCATGTGAATGAGCCTCTTGCTTTTATTTGTGGGTTATGAATGGACAAAAAGAAATGGAAAGTGGAAGTGAATGTAAATGGAAAATATGAAGTGAAATGAGATGAATGGTTTATTATGAGGTATGGATGTGATGGAGACAATAGTATCTGAAAGTTTTTCAAGTGTTTGGATCTGATTTTACATCAGCATATTTCCTCTTTGTTGCTGATCATCCTCTTATGAAACAAATTGGTCTCTTAGAGAGACACCATTCTCTTGTAGTCATTTGTCCTTCCTCCTGGAACCTGCAAAAAAAACTAATACTTCTTCTGCAATGGAATGTAAGATTATCAAAGGAGAGAGGTGATCAATCTCTCTGGTTATGATATTTACACACAAAACTAAGAATTTGTATTAATGAAACAAGTTCTCAAAGGAAAAATCAAAAGAATTTATACCTGTTTTGGAATTAGTGCCTCAAGTTGAATGTTGCTTATTTTCAACAATTTATTTCATTATTTACCATTTCAAACTCTAATGATGGATTTCTCACTGTGTAGATCTTGTTGAGACCTTTCCAACGATACTTGAATCATCAAAATCTGATTTTGTATGAGAAAGTTAGGCTGATTTGAACAATGAGGTTTTTCTGCTGCGGAATTGGACTTTCTCTGCAGAATGTCGACGGTTTCTGTAGCTAAAAATTTTGAATAAAAAGTTAGCCATTCATATTTTATCATTAGTCCAAAATTAATCAATACCTTCAGAAAAAGTGAACAAATAACTTATTCATTTCATTGATTCAAAATTATTGATATTTTTTTTTTTTTTTTTTAATAACAAAATTGAAAAAGAGAAATATATATATATATATATTTTAATCAAAACAAAATTGAAAAAGAGAAATGCAATTTTTTTTTTTTTTAAATAACAAAATTAAAAAAAATACAATTTTTTATTTTTTATTTTTAAATATTATATATGTTACATTTTAAAAAATATATATATATACATATATAATTTTATTAAACAAAACAATTTATTAAATAAGGAAATTAAAAATAAAAACTAAAAACACGAATGCCATTCTCCTATTGTGAACCACCATCTGCTAATAAACTGCTCTAGACCGAAAACATAAAAGAAAAACATTGCAAGTGATGCTGGAAGAAGATAACTGATGAAATCCATACATAAGAACGGAAAACCCTGCTAATAATCTGTTGGTGTTTTGCTTTTACTTCACGTTCCTTTACAATTGGCACAGCAAAATAATGAAGGAATGAAAGTGAAAGCAATGTGACAGATTGAAATTGAATGCCATGATAGACTTCGATTTTGTTTAAAATTCGTCTTCTTGAAATCTATAAAACCGGATTATGGGTGAAATGAAGCAGAGTGCCATTCTCAAATTCTCCACTGTGCAAAAAAAATCGTTTTCCCTCACGCGACAAGCAAAAATGGGCTTCAAAGAACCGAGAAATTCTCCCAGACTGCCACGAATTTCGTAAAACCATTTATGGGTTATATAATTGACCACGTTCTGAGAAAAACCCATGTCTCAATTTTTCAAAATTCATATCGGTTTGATCAAAAAACGTGTTTGAAAATGACGTGTCAATAGCAGTTGCGTTTCTGGAGATGCTCTGGCAAAAATCGTTTTCTGGTTAATTCCTTAAGATTTCTGAGAATTAAATATTTGCATCCTCCTCGTCACCTTCCTGGACATATCCATCTTGATTTGTCTTTGCAAATATTGCCCATGTAAAGAGTGTTATTATCTTGGCTTGGTGTCACACCACAACGCTTATCCTTCACCTGAGCATTCTTCAGTTTAGTCAAGGCACGTTTTGCCTCTTTGAAAATTTTGTCAATTTCAATGCCTTGTTCTCTTACATGTGGCCGTCTTATGAATCTCAAGGAGCGTTTGGTGATGGTGGGCGGCATTGGTAAGGCTAACAGTCCTGGTATAATAAAATGAATTGGCATTTGGGAACTTTATAGGTTTGAATGGCGAGAGATTGCACGAATGCCTCACAAGTTCTTTCAAGGATTTGGGGAATTCGATGATGTATTTTCCAACAGTGGTAATAATGAGCTTATATATATTCAGAGCTATGGTGCTCCTGCATTGCTTGTTTTTGACACAAATCAGAGATCATGGAAATGATCTCAGAAAATGCCCTGTCACGAAGAGGTTTCCTCTTCAGCTCTTGCAATGGGACTACGAAGAGTTAGCATCTAGTTCGTCCTTCCAGTGGGACTACGAATAGTTTGTTTTGGAAGTTATTTTTTTTTCATGTCTGATGCATGAATTGGTTTGATTTTGTCCATTTATTGAGATGTTGGAGTACATGCACCAGGAATTTATCATCCTCAATTCTTTCTCCTTAGTTTTTTGGAATGCCGCCAGAAGGATAAAAGGGACAAGACGTGGAGAAACTCTCCTAATAACTCTGTCATCTCTTCTGGAAGACGAAGGTTCTTTACGAACCCTAGGAGGAGGTTTAATAGGAGTACGATCTCATCTCCTAAGTTCACGCTCACGTTGACGATCACATTCCTTTTTTTTTTCTTAATAAAATGACATATGTTGTATTTTGAAAAATTAAAAATATACATATGCATTTTACTAAACAAAATAATCTGTCAAAAAAATAAAAATAAAAAAATTATTTTTTTTAAATGATTTGTTATTAAAATTATGTATTTATTTTCAAAAATTTTAAAAATATACATATATATTTTAGTAAACAAAACAATTAAAAAAAAAAAAATTCATTTTTTTTTTTTTATAATTGATTTGTTTAATAAAATTATGTATGTTATATTTTCAAAAAAATTTAAAAATACACATATATATTTTATTAAACAAAACAATGTATTGGAATTTTTTTCATTTAAAAAAAAAAAAAAAAGTCAAATGAAATGATGAAAACAATTTTATTTTTTTTATTTTTTTTTATTGAATCAATTGAAATGATGAAGTTTATTTTGCTTATTTTGTCTCCCTTTTTTTTTTTACATAACAATTCTTTTTCTAATCCTCCAGATCACACAAAGTGCAGGAGGAGAGCATACTCAAGAATTATTAATTTTTTTTTTTACATAACAATCATTTTTCTGATCCTCCAGATCACACGAAGTGCAGGAGGAGAGCATACTCAAGAATTATTAATAATTTTTTTTTAGATGTAAGAAATAAGGTCTCCTAATTACACTTCCCCGGCAACGGCGCCAAAATGTGTAGTCAATTTAGTGTCCTAAATTGCTAACATAAATTATCAACCAGGGCTAGTAAACTGATGAAGTGTGGTGCACTATATGTGCTTAAGTGACCTCTTCCTTACTTCGTTGTATGTGTTTTTCTTATTGTTTTTGGGAACAGAACATTCTAAACTAAATGTAATCTACCTCTGGAGTGCTCTAACTAAATTAACATGCAACTAGTCTATGGGATTCTACAGCCCATTTTGTTCACGATGAATGATATTTTGGAAGAGTTTGTAAAACAGTCATGGCTGTATTATCCAATGCAATTGAACACAAGCGTAAAAATGAAAGCAAATGCAAAAATCTAAGACACCACAGCTATTTCTTACTCATTGTTATGATATTTTGGAAGAGCTTTGTAAGAGTAAGAATGGCTATGCCACTTAGTGTAAACAAGCAACTAAAACCTACAATACCACAGTTATGTCTTATTCATCATAATGATATTTTGGAAGAGTTTATTAGAGTAAGTCTAACTGTGATAATTAACGAAAGGAATTGCAACTAAAAATGCTAATTAACTCAACATAATACAACCAAATCTTTTTCATCTAATAATGATATGTTGGAAGAGCTTTTTAAGAAAAAGAATGGTTGTAAGATAATGAGGATCTTTTAATCTAATTGCAAAATAGAAAATGCTAATTAACTCAACATAATACAACCAAATCTTTTTCATCCAATAATGATATGTTGGAAGAGCGTTTACGAAAAAGAATGGTTGTAAAATAATGATGATCTTTTAATCTAAAAAACTAAAGTGCTGGTAACTCAAGATGTCACAATTAAATCCATTTCATGAATAAAGATATGTTGGAAGAGCTTTTAAGAAAGGATTAAATATAACATCATGAGGATCTGTTAGCTAAACAAATAATGCAAAACATGAATTAAAATCTAACAACACATAATTAAAAGCTACTTATCTAGAAAACATGTAGAAGCCTCCTTGGATAGCAGGGGCCCTCTACTACCAATTTGGTGAAGTCCTTCAGCTCCTTAAAGTTGTAATCAAAACATCATCAAAGAACTGAATTTCTCTATTGAAAAACTCACAAATCTACATCCCATTCCATCTTGAACTTTGTTACAAAAGATTCTCTATTCCTTTCTCTTCTTCTCCTAATTTTCACTACTTTTTCCTTACTTCCTTCATTACCCTTGATAGGAGAAAGCTTCTCCTATTTATACAAAATATGAGAAGTTATCTCATTAATGGGAGTCCATGAATCTCTCCCTCCATCTCTAGAGTTACAATCAAAATAGGAAATGATAAGACACATGTCTTTCTAGAATTTCAACACAACTAAGAAATGAGACACATATCTTCTTAGAGTTTCAATACAACAAGGAAGTGAGACACATGTTCTCTTGATCCCATAATCTTCTCCAACCAAATTCGAATTTGGCCTTAGAGTGCCACATAAGGGTCTTCTAGAAGTCTCCTTTTGACCTACACATGTTACAAAAATCATAACACATATATAGATATATGAAACTATGTTAATTTTCTAGTTTCTAATCATAAATTCACTTTAAATACATAAAATAAATAACTTTGGAAAACAAGGATCCTAACCCATATACTTATGAAAATGGTTACTTGATGTAGGGTTTTAGGTCAGATGGCTATGAGATAAGAGCTAAATGGATATGACATAATGGAAATATGTATGAATATGGAAAACACTTTTGAGACTCAAAAGTGGGCATAGTAGATCTATGA